>JARGXW010000425.1:0-121920 GCA_029204085.1 Mycena sp. CBHHK59/15
CAGCAGTGTTTTCGGCTGTGTGGGAACATCAACTGCCATCGGGGCTTCTTCGTCGTCTGCATCTCCCTCCACTGAACACGCATCGTCGTCCCTGCCAATGTCCCCATGGTCTCCGGCATAAGTCTGCTCTCTCGGGGCATCTGGCATCTGGACATCTTGCGGCTCTGGGGGAGTTGTACCTGGTGTGGTCAGCGGCATCGGATTAAGAAGCTCAGCCAGCGTCGGTCGGCTCTGACGAACAACAGCGGGGGTATTGACATCCAAGGCGAACGCTTCGAGGTCCGGGAAGTTGTGATCCCCTATGGCAACTGCAATACTGATTTCGGGCAATGTTGCTGACGTGATTTTTGACTGCTTGGGGACAGGATTAGACTGCGCGTAAATAAATGGTTAGAAAACCACGAAAGACAGCTTGCAACACCACCACCGACCATTTTTCGAATAGCTGCACTCCTCACAAGCCGTATGAAGCAAGTAGCCTGTGCAGTGGCGGCGTGCTTTTGCTCCCACAATGCCTCACCAAATACGCCGCCCGCTATCATGCTTCGCGTAACAATACTGCAAGACGATGTATCCCTTTGATCTCCGTGTTCCAAGCTGTCGCCCTGGTACGTGAAGTCTTTCCCGCCGAATTGCATCTTCAGCCAGCGCTTCAGATCTTTGATAAATTTGAGCGGCGGTGCACTCATGCCGACACGAGAGTCACCTGCAATAGATGTGTTAATGTCGTTTAATAAACACCCTGAAGGTACTCGCCAGTCCCAATCAACCTCCTCTCGAAATCCACGACAGCGGCGATCCAGTGATTGTCGTTGATGTGCACAGGGAAATACATCTCAGCGAGACCAAAGTTCTTGATGTGTTCTTCGTATTGAGCAAGCAGAGGTGTGTCTCCTTTTGTATAGGTTTTTTTCTTCGCCCCATTCTTTACTGCCTGAGAGAACGCAAGGGGAGCAATGATAACTTTTGCAGCTAAATGTGGATCAGCCTCTACCCGCGCAGACAAGTCGGCCATCATCATGTCGATATGATCGTCCGACAACCAGTCCCAGCTCAGAATTGTTGCCAGATTAAAGTTGGTCCATGCGCCATGAATCTTTGTATCCCACCCTAACACGTCCAGCAGGGAACTCGTGGTAGTGAGCGCTTGGCAATCATCGTCTGAGATATTCTTCTTCGCCAACTCTCGCTGCATCCAATCCCGGCTCCTTCTCCACATGATCTGATCCTGGGCTACCCTTGCCATCGCCTTCCAGAACGTCAAAGCCCATAACTGCAATCGATCGCGTCCATCATTGAAGCGAGGATCTACAATAGACCGCGAGGAATCAAACCACGCTTGACCGACTTTGTTGGTGAGCTTGGCTAGGAATTCCTGGGAAGGAATGGACCTGTGCAGCAGGCACGCGACATCTGTGGTAGGCGCGTCCGCACTAAACCAAACTTCTGGCTTGCTAAACACAAAGGCCGGAGATTCCTGGGGAAAGGACCACGCCAAAAATTCCGTAATTGGGATGTCTGGGGTGGGAATATGAAACGCATGGGTAGCATGCAGTTTTAGGAGATCCGCGAGTGCCGCGTGAGGGAAGAGCGCATCAGCCATTTGACAAATCTGTTGTGGGGTTTTTGGTGTTTTTTGGTGTTTTCAGGTTTTTCAAAACCTGCGAACAGCCCAGTGGAAAAAGTGCCTGCCAAAAAAAATGCAAACTGCTTTGAAATCACAAATCTTTCCCCGTGCAATGAGTATTTTTCTTTATTTTCTGGAGGTTTTCAAAAATGACCCTAGTGTTGCGAAGTTTCCAGGTTGTCAGGTTTTGTGAGTTTTTTGGGCTTTTTTGGGCTTCATGAAGCCCAAAAAACCTTGACAACAGATCTGTCAAAAGTCTGATGCGTCCGCAGCGGGGAATTTCTTGTGTTGTCCAATGTAGAGACTGGCATCAAAAGGCGGGTCATCCACTGATATATTGATGGTGTCTTGCTCCATGGTACGTGTCCCTCGAGGCCAAAGGGAATCCAAAGAGAAAATAGATCAAAGGCTGCGAAAAATATTACGTACATACAACTGAAAACAGGGAGCCAGAGCGGGAATCGAACGCAGGACAAAAAGAGCACGAAAATCAACATTTACCACGATGTGTCGGGACGGGGCAGAAGCACATGAATAATCTTGAAGAATTTTCTGTTTGTCACACATGTGGTGTCCCCGAAAACCTTGAGCACATAGCAATGGAGTGTGATGCCTCGGGCGCAAAATTAATTTGGGGACTGACCAAGAAACTCTGGGCCACGAAATACCCCATGTGGCCCTCCCTCAGCTGGGGCCTCGTCCTCGGTTGTAACCTTGTTAAATTCAAACACTCAAATGGGAAAATTATCCCTGCTATGGGACGATTATTTGCCATTCTGGTATCTACGGCCTGGCACACAATCTGGAACATCCGGAATGATAAGGTTCTGAAGAACCCACACCGTAACATTACAGACATTGAGATTCACAACAGATGGCTGAAATCCGTGAATTCAGCACTGGGACGAGATCGAATCCTCACCAATAAAATGAAATTTGGTAATCTTGCGCTGAAAAAAGATCTTGTCCTAAGAACATGGAGTGGTCTACTAATGAACAAAGACACTCTGCCGGATGATTGGACCTACACAGTGGGGGTTTTAGTGGGTATACAGCCATTGAAATCGAATGACTCAAGAAATGGGATAGGATAAATTTACTAGGCTGGAGTCCCACACTCTGGTAATTGTGCGTAATGGCATTTCCTCCCTGGACAACTTTCCCAGCATTAACTAGAACTTCCTAGTAGACCCAGCGGATGACTTTTGGAATGCTTCTGCAGACTGAATTTCATTATCCCAAACGCTCCAAAAAAAAAAAAAAAAAAAAGAGTAATGAGAATTAGCCGAGATTAATCAGATCCTTATCGGGCTGTCTCCGGGAGTTCCGAGACCATTCCGAATTTAGCCGAGCATGGGAAATTGAGATCAAAATTGATAGTGCAATGGTACGGTTATGTCGTTGGTTGTGATCCAGACTCTCATGACAGGGTTCCCAAATCAGTGTTCGCCTTAAGGGCAAAGCCTTAATTAAGGCCTTATTTAAGGCCTTAAGGATTTTCGATCGAGCTTAAGCCGTCCTTAAGGGCTTAAAAAATCATGTGTATTACAGTTACATAATCTGTTATTTTCTCCTCCGTGCCGCACGTCGACACTGCTGCTCGCCATGGCGCCCCTCCGGGACTACTTCCATCGTGGGGCAATGCAAAACTCGGTGATGTGGCAGACTTACTGCAAAGGCTGCGTGGAAAACTACCTGCAGACTGTCGGGGCGACGGCATTTGAGTGTACACAAGGCTCAGAAGTATGGCTGGCCGGTAAGCTATTCCTGTCTTATTTCTATTCAGATTCTCAGCTATTCTTAGCCTACGCGGCAGTTGGAAGTACCCGCGGTGAAAAGTCAGCATGGATTGCTCATCTCCTGGGCAGGAAGACTGCATGTCCTCATGCTTCCGCGGAAGCCAAGGCAGAAGCTACGACACAGCGGAAGGGGAAGGACACGGAGCAGACAGCCCCAGCAGGATCACAGAAGCGCGCACGTACGACATCCACCACTGCCGCAGATATGTCAGGACCGCCTCCAAAGAAGCAGTACACACAATCCACGCTGTCTAACTTGACATTCCGTAGGAACATTTGCAGCAGATGAGGCCGACGCACTCCAGAAGCAAGCCCTATGCACTGTCATTTCAACTGGGTCACCGTTCGGTCTGTTCGAAGACCCAGAGATGAAAATCCTACTGGGCATGCTGCGCACTACGGCTCCCGATGTTATTCCGACGGGGAAAGTCATCGGAGGATGCTTGTTGGATGCGGCAGTGGAAAAGATTGATATCAGGATTGCAAAGCAGCTCAAGAATCGAAATCTTGGCCTCTGGTGCGTCGTGATATACTACTTGCACGACTTTATTAATATCGGATCATCCAGTACCGATGGATGGATATCCCAATCGAAGGCCGCCATCAACGCACTCTGCGCGAACATTGATTTCAGAGTACGTCCAGAGCTTAACTTACCGGAAATTGTTGACCGATTGAGTCCCAAAAAGTCGTTCTTAATTGAGCTTCTTGATGTCACTGCACTGAAAAAGGACGGGCCGTCTCAATGCAAACAATTTGCCGAGATGATCGACCCTGTCGAGCTGCAGAACGGTTGCATTGTAATCTATTTTACTACTGATGCCGACGGCGGGGCCAAGAAGGGACGCCTCCTTCTCGGAAAAATACGACCGTGGTTGATTTTGCCATCATGCTGGGCTCATCAGGTTCGTGACGTGCTCTGTATCTACACCGCTCTGACGTGAAATTCAGTTTCAGCTCATTCTCGGAGATTACTTCAAGGTGAACGACATTGCGGCGGGAATTGCCGAGGAGGCAACAGCTTTGATTGCCTGGATTAATAACCACGGCAAAGTTCGCAAGTTATTCGACGCTTCCCAGCGTGTCATCAGCATGGATCGGAACGCGGGGAAAGTCATAATTCTGGCGTATCTGGTCGCTAACCTCACCCGTTGGACCACCCACTTCGTCGCCTTCATGCGGCTGTTCATCCTTCGTGAAGCCCTTCAACTTACCGTCCTTCAGAACCGGACGGCTGTTATTGCGGCCGAAGTCGGTGCCGCAACCTCAACCGAGGGTGCACGACTGAAGGAGGATGCTGAAAAAATGTGTGCACTCATCCAGGATGCGTCGTTCTGGAACGGTCTTGAGACTGTCCTCGGCGATCTCAAGCCAATTTGTTTGGGCACGAATATTAACCAGAAGGACTCGACTCGTCTCGACCAGGTTCTACTCACAATTGCGGGTATATTCCTACGCTTTGCCGACCATCCGGAGATCGGTGTCCGAAAATCACCTCGAAAAACACTGGAAGGACTGCGACCAGCTGGTCTTCCTGCTCGCATTGATCCTCAACCCGTTTGAGAAGCTTTCCTGCTTCGGACCCAATGCGAATTTGAATCAACTCAAATGCCGTGGTTTTTGATCGCAGTGCGTTCCTGCTCGATGTTCTCATCTGCGCTGACTTTCGAATTGATAGCTATACCGTCGGATGAAAGGCCGCCCCGATAACCCAGACACAGCAGACGAAAAGGCAGCCAAAGAGAACGCACTCTCACAGGTGTTCATGCAATACCTGTCCAGAACGGGTGATTTCGCTGATTTTGATGCAGAAGATTGGGAGCGCACCTATGTAAGTCGTTCGTTTTGTCATGAATCGGAGGTTCATCACACCTCAACGACTACAGGAAAATACCAACCCAATCCAGGTCTGGGACGCACTGAAAGATTCCAAGCATCTCGCTGAACTTGCCGAATTCGCAATCGTAATTCTCAACATTGTTGCTAATCAAGCTGGCTGTGAGCGCACTTTCTCGAGGACCAAAGTTGAGCAAAAAGACCATCGTAACCGGCTCGGCCTGGATAAAACAGAGAAGCGGACAAAGGTGGGTCTATATTCCGTTCAAAGTAATAGTGCTCAACATGTCCAGATTCACGCCGACATTCACGCTGAACATCAAAAACAAGGCCTTGTGAAGCCACGCCAGAAGCGAAAGAACCACAAATCAACTGCGACCCTGCTAAGTGTTCCTCGATATCGCGATCTCCTTGAAGACCAAGATGATGAAGATCCCGATCAGCGCGGGCGGGCACTTGTATCCAGTGCGGCTGGATGGAGAACTCAAATGGCAAAGTGGATCGGGGATGCAAAGGCTGCTGAGCAGGAGGAAACGGCTGAGGATTCGGTCTGTGACGAAGAAGACGGGGGCATTCCGTCCCGAATTCCTGGCCGTCTGCCCGCATGGAAGCCGATGACGCTTCTGGTGCTATTTGGGGAGGCGGAGAAACCTCATCAATGCAAACCGTCGGCACGGGTGATGGAAGAGGAGGAGGTTTTGATGCAGGCATTGGCAGAGGCAGACGAGGACAAGATTCCGGATGATGGGGCCGTTGAGATCGGGTCGGAGGACAAGTATATGGGGTAGTTAGCTGGCGCTTTCGCCGTGCCTAGGGGCGTGGGAAATTTTATTTAAGCCCTTAAAAATGCCCTTAAATTTAAGCCCTACCCTTAATTAAGGCCTTAAGCATCCTCAAACCTCGATTTAAGGCCTTAAAGGCGAACACTGTCCCAAATTGGGATGTCATGAGAGTATGGTCCGAGACTAGGTGACGGGCGCAGTGACTGATGCATCCCAAACAGAACATGACATCTGATTGTCTGCCGTGAATGTTTCTCTCTTCCTTTCCCCCACCATCTCCCACTCATCTCCCACTCACTTTCTGCGTAACGGCAGCCATGACCCTCCAGCGTCCTTCGTACCATATCACCAGCCATTCTTCCTCATCCATCTCGACCTCCCTTCGTGTTTGCGGCCGTTCCAAGTGCCACGTCATCCTCGCACAGTCGCCGCCTTCCAAGACTATAACCCACAATCTTTGTATCACTCAATCCCAACACATTCCTGGCCTCCGTCGTCCTCCCTTCTTCGGCGCCACGGTCATCTCAAGTGCCACATCATCAATGGCCTGCTCGCAGTGTGTCGGTCTCATCGTCCAATGCCCCTTGTCTTCACATCTTCGCAGCCCTCAATGCACCCCCTCTTGGGTATCCATCTCGCTACTCATGGGTTCTCCGTCCCATCGTACTCAAATACCATCATTCTCATCGTCGCTCCCAATGCCGTATACCGGTACTATGGCCGTTTTAGTCTCCGGGCCGCTTTGTACCTGGGCTGTGCTGTCTCCCTCGTTTTCTGTTTTGGTCCTGTCCCTCCTTCCCAAGATTTTTGTCCCCACCACTTTGATCAAGCCACAAGCATGCAAAATTCATTTCAAGATTTTAATCATTGTTGCGCAACTGGAGCTCAATTCCTCCAGTCCACAAGGGCTCAACATTTATTTCACCTCCTCACCCTTTGCAAATTTTGTCACGCAAGATTCCTCAACTTTCCACAAGATGGAGCAACTCAGCGATGGTCTTCGTTTGGCCGGTCCATCATTTATTTCTTCTGTAGTACATACTTTGTTTCTGTTCTACTGCAATACAACATTTGAACTTGCCTTTTGTGATCCTGCAGGCTATGAAGGGGAGAAACCACCTCAGATAATCGGCCCCAATTGTACGAAATTACTTCTAATTACTTGAGAAATATCAGGACTTGCGCAATCCGGTAATTGGTGGTAATCTCCCAATTACGGACAATTATGCCCAATTGTCGGTAATTCGGAACAGCAGGTTTTCCTGATGTGGCGGTTTTACAGATCTGCAGAGGAACATACCAAAGACCCCCAAAGGCCGCGTGAGATGCGGTGGGATTAAATGAGTGCTTTGCTGGGGAAGGGGAGCTCCCCTCGGGAGCCGAAGCGAATGAGTGAACCGGGTCGGGATGGCGCAGATGGAGAACATGATGAGCGTAGAAAAGAGAAGAGAGAAAACGGGTGATCGTGGGAAAGGTGTCATCCGGAGTCTGAATGATAATCAACCCGGGCCAACAGCTGGCAATTATTTCAGTGTTCAATTTCTTAAAGATCCTCAGAAGTGTTGCATGGATTTCAACATTTTCAGATTTGGTACTATCGGCAGCTGGGTAGTCGGCCACCTTGGAGTTTATGGCCCTGGCTAGGACTTAAGCAGGACTTAGTATGTCTTTGTGGTTCCCATATTGAAGTAATATGTCCTAAAAGTTGTGTGAACACACTTGTCCGAATTTACATGACATCTCTGGCGTGTCTTGAATTTTTTCCCCGTCAAGATGCCAAAAGGGGTAAAAATTCAGGTACTGTAAGTACTTGTACTGAGGCAACCATCACGGTCACGATGGGGGTGGTTGCATTGCCCAAACCTCCCCATGTCACGGTCACGATGCGGTCGGTTGCCTGGCTCGAGACCATGACATCCAGAAAATATTTTTTCTTGCCCAAAAGCCCACTCAAAACCCCCCAAAAAATCTCCAAACCACTTCTTCCATCGATTCTACCCCGAGGAAGAGCTTAAAATCACATTTCCAGTGAGAATTAAGGCTAAGTTCATTTTTTTTGGTTGCCGAAATTTCAACAGTCACGGGGAAAATTGAGTAGGTTGCGTTGCCCAAACCCGTTGTCGATGTCACGCTGGGTTGGCCAGTTGCCTCAGTACAAGTACTTACAGTAGTCGGCCACCTCGCTGCACGAGTTGCTGAGGCCCAACTGGGGGCAAAATGTATCCAGATTAGAACATAATGTCTCTATTGAGGATTTTGGATCTTAGTTATGTACATCTGTGTCGCAGATGGGGTATAAAAATTGGTCTCAGAAGCCAAGATATCGCTGAAAATGGTAGATATCAGGAAACCGAGCGCCTTGTAAGAGATAGGAGAGGGTTAAGCCCAAAATAAGGAGTGAGGAAGGCAATTAGATGTATATGGACGTACCTATGTGAATATATCCGTCCCCAGCGCCCAACAACTCTTCCAAAAAACTCAGACTTCCGTGTCACCAAAATTGGGTGGTTTCGGGTAATGGTCAGCGGTGAGAGGCAAAGGAAAAGGGTATAAACAGTGTTGCAAAGTAAGGGGTAAATAAGGGTTCGCCCGGAATATAAGGCCTTATAATAAGATAAGGGTTAATAAGGGTCTGCATTATAAGGGTAAAATAAGGGTTATTTCTCCAAAAAGATTATAAGACGTTCGCGGCGGTAATATCTAGCCAGTGTAATCATCCCCAGACCCTTCAAGCTCTCCGTCGTCAGGCTCCTCCCCGCTGTGCTCAGCGGCAAGCAACTGCATGTAGAGTGCTTCTTCCGAGACCGCCGCGCGTGATGGCCGAATGCGGATGGGTTCCTTGAGGTTGCCGCCAAAGAGTTTGTCGAGCTGCGATGGCGGGCACCCGTGGACGGAGCGGCCTGCGGGGCATCATCGTTGTCCGAGTCAGACACGGCAGCTGTCAAGACATACCTTTCTCAAACCATGCTTCCTTTTCCATCAGTGATAGGTTCCCGGCAACCTCAACGTCAATCGGAATGTCGGCAGGGCGGAATGTGTCGATGCACCGCCAGTGGGTCGCGCGATTGTGTGCGCCATTGGGGCGGTCTTCACTGCGATGAAAGGGCCCCCAGATTTCGCCCAGTGGGGGAGGCATTGTTTGAGTCGGGCTGAGCGCGCAGACACGAGGAAGAGCGGCGGGGTGGCGGGGATGGCGGCTTCCAGCCGTGAGCCATCCCGCATCCTACGGCTCCGGAGGCGTGCGTCGGCCGAGTCGGCTTTATCGGCTTCCAAGTGTCTAAGGGTTAATAAGGCCATATAAACGTCCGGGCTCATTATAAGGGCTTATCTTATATTAAAATAAGGGCTTATATTCGCTAACCCTTATCATTATAATGCAACACTGGGTATAAAAGTTGAGAAATGGTTTGAGACGAACACTAGATGAACAAAAAGTCCCATGTAATGTACCGGCCCCGTATGTCGAATGGATCTTGATATATGAGGTCGCTCGCTGGAGCCAGTCAGAATAGCAACCAAATATTCGTCGGTGTCTTGCGCACCCTGACCGCGTTATAGCTTTGGTATCAGTATCAGAGGTGGCTGCCCTGTGTCAGGGCAGCATAAAGAGCCCAGGACGTCACGAAACGGTGGAGAATTGGTGGAGAAAGACCTGTCGCCAGCATCGGCCTAGGCTCGTGTCCACCCGTTATCGTACGTGCACAATGACGAGCAAGCAAAGTATTGTGGGACTCGATAGCCGAGTCCCACTCCCATTCTTCTCGTCAATCCTCCCAAATCGACATTGCACCGCTTTCCTTTGCCGGCCCGTTATCCCCAGTCTCCTCTCTGGTCATCGAACGAAGAAGGAAGCACAGAGTCGGAGCAATAGCCTCGGCGTTTGCGAGGATACGCTCCAACGAGAAGTTTGCGAGGGTCGTGCTGATCCCTTGCCCCTGCGACGGTCGAAGATATTGCGCCAGCTTTGCCCCCTCTTCTTTCAAAATTTCCCCTGCAACCCTGGTAACCCACTGCGAAACGAGGACCGGCTGGCGCGACCGGATGATATCCAGAAGCTCCTGGCCATGGTTAATCAACATCTGGGAAACCTGCGATGATTGGTGCTGGTCCTTGGTCGTGATCAAGTCCGTAAGAAACTCATGCAGTGTCTTGTAGCCGGCTGTCTTCACCGCGTCAAGAACATGTCTGATCCGTGCAGCTGAGGTAGCCCGTCTCTCCGCCTCCTCCTCCCGTGCCTGTTCAGCCAGAAACTCCGCCCTCGCCTCCGCTTCCTCCTGCTGCCCGCTTTCCCACTGTCTCCGTGCTTCCATCTGTGATGCAGCCGTTACGGGCTGGGCAACGCGTCGGGTCCTCTTCTGCGGGGGTCCAGACGTGTTGATGAACTGTCCGGCATTCTCGTCCCCCGGCTTGCGCTTCCCAGCCATCTCGGATGCGGATTACACGCGTCGCGACGCGTCGAATATAAGGCTTGAGTGATAAGAATAGGGAGGCCAAAAAGGAGGGAATTATAATGAGAATAGGGTTAGAAAAGTAGAATGGGTGGTGCACGGGCAAGTTGGGTGCCCGGTGAGCTCTCCACCGTCAATGAGGCCCAGATTCGCGGCGTGGCGCGACAAGCAAAAAATAGCACTGCCGCTGATCGGGCTACGGACCGTCGGCGGTAACTCTTAATATGGTATATGCGGAGTTTTAAAAGTCCATCTGTCAATCTACGCCTAAGTGCTTCCAGCCGTTATGGTAAGTAATACTTTGCTCGGGGGATATACAAGACACGGCGCACTCACCTAATTGGGAAGGGCGGCACATCGGATGATACGCGGCTCAGAGCCGTGTTTGATGTGTAAGAGTGCCGCGCTCGCCTCAAAGGCGGCTCCTGCTAATTGGGGGCAGAGCGGGCTTGATGCTGTCTGATGGTCAGGGAGGCTGTGCACTTTTTTCTTCCTCCTCCCTCCATCGCTCCCGCCCAACGTCCCCACAGGCATCAACGACACGCCACGATGTCGACGCATCATTCGCGCGCCGACATGGAATTGATTGATGGGCTGTCGACGCGCGTGTTGACGGATTTCCGGGACTATGTGAGCCACGCGTCAGAAGCTCCCACAGATCTGACGTGCCGCTGACGCGCCTCCCCCCAGATGTTCACGAAACCATACATCACAGCTAATTCCCACGTATTCCTGGATAATTCGTGGATCAGCATCCCGGCATTACAGTCCTTCCTTGAGGCACGGGACCGTGGCGACTTCGAACGCGACACCATATTGATCTCATCATCTCTGGAGCCCTTCCCTGCTCTTGCGTCGCGTGTCAAACGCGAATCCGGTGCCTCCGACGCGTCCTTGATGGACCTGACCGTGAAATCAGAGCCGGTGCCTATTCCGTTACCTATCCGAACGCGATCTCGGACAGAGGGTGGTCGGGAGGTCATTGAGTTGTTCTCTGATTCAGATGAGGACGACAAGGCTCCAAATAAATTGGGTAAGTATTTTGTGCACAATCTTGCTCACAGATGTTACAATTTCTCTACAAGCTCCGGGGATGCGAAATAGCGACGATGGCGTTCGAAGTAGCTCCCCAGAATTGGATATATGTGCGTTGTCTACTCCTCGAGCCCAATTAAGTGACTGAAATCGGATTTCCCATCAGCCGACTCCGACGATTTAGACGGAGGAGCCCTCCAAAAGTCTGATACGCTCTGGCTAGATCCCATGTGTCGTCGATGGTCCGCGTCATCAGTACGAGTTTCACAAGTGATGCACGCACTCACGTCGAGCGAATGGAATATCTCACGGAACTTCCGTCTATGTGGCCGGTTCCACGCGTCGCCACTGCGTATGTGGTTGACCTTTCCGACCCCACATTCAACCTTGTCGATAATGCCGGTAATTTAATCCCGGTCGATGGGCTTGTGAAACGCCAGGTAAGCGTGGTTATCTCCTAATGGGATAATGGATTTATTGTTGCATTCCAGGACAACGACTCGTGGCACGGCAATTCCGGTTCAGGCGATCCAACGGTCGACGTCACCTTTGTGCCCGGCGAAGCCCCGATTCTCTGCCGCCGCTCGCGAAATGATTGCAAGGGCTGTCATGCATGTAGCGCAGTGGATCCGGCACTTTTGGACATCACTCGGTACGAGCTGGACGTAACCTCCCGGGACGCGATCTTTGATGCGCAACGAGAGACTCGGAGGAACGAGGGGGAGACACCGGAGCAGAGAGCAACCGCGTAATTTTTTTCTGTCATCGCTGCTGTAATTACTGAGTGTTCTTCTGCCAGATTCATTGATAGGGTTAAATCGACACCCTGTTCTGCGAAGCATAGTGACGGTAAACCCTGTGGCGGCAAGCCCAAGCTCCGGCTGAAGGCAGAGGTCAGTTCAGACATATATATGATGGTGAACATTATTTCTGACGTCGGAGATAGGGGATGAGCCGGGGCCATCGTTATTGGATCGCATGTGATGGTTGGACCCCGGAATTCAAAGAATCGCATCGCACCCACTCGATTCCGGACAACGTCGACGAACAACTTCTGATCAAACTTTTCGCGAACAAACCCTTGGCTAACGACAACAGCGTGGATACAAACCCGTGCAGCCGCATCGTCCATCCCCATATTGGTGGGAAACTCAGATATTGTCGTCAGTAATTCCACCTGTTCGAAACACGCATTTTATTTAGCTTCAACACTTCCATAGGTCACCCTCACATCATCAATGGTCAAGCCGTTGCTCAGTGCCCTATCCAACATCGCAAATGTCCCAGTAAACGGACCTTCTACATTCCCGTCGATCTGACCATTCGGAAAGTTCTTGTTTTCCACCCCAAAAGTGTTCCCCATAACCATCCTATCCCGCCACTTCTCAAGTTATCACATGAATCGAAATCCAGGTATCGTAAGTGCGTCAAAGCGGTAGGATTCGTTGGCTCTACAGTTGCAAAGGTCGACAACGGTATCAGTTTCTTTCCATCATTTAATTCTCACCTGCTGATACTTTACTCGCAGCACCATCGACTAGGCTCATCCTCGACGGCCAGAAGCCTGGCCAATTTGCTCCGGCGCTTCAGGGCAAGCGCATCAAGCGGGATATAATCCGGGAAGAAAAGAAGACGGCCTACCCCACAGGTCTTGGCGTCACCGGCAAAAGTCCTTTGTATATTTCTTCGTGCGAGTTCTCTGATCATTTGCGCAGGTGCATATCAACTATACCGCGAGGACCTCGAGAAACCCATCGACGAGCGGTACATCCACCGCTTCCAGCACACGCCGGATGGGGGCTTGATCATATTCACCTGCTTCACCTCGCTTCTTGCCCTCCTCGATGACAGCGGCGTGAAGGCTTTCGAGGACGACACTACTTTTAAACTGTCAAAATCTGTAAATGTGCGGAAGGCGCAGTACCTCAGTCTCCCGCTATGTGGGATGAAAGACTGTATATTAAATACCTGTAAATGCGCGGAAGGCGCAGTACTACAGGATAAGTAAGTAAGGATAATACAAGTAAGTAAGTAAGGAACTCACCCTCAGTCTCCCGCTATGTGGGATGAAAGACTGAGGGCAAGGGACGAGTGCAAGAGGTTTATATAACTATCTACTGCTGTGTCAAGCTGTCCAACCATCTGTCAATGTCTATCACGGGCCGGAGGCCGGGGCGCTCCGAATAATTCATTTCTTGACACCCCCACTCGACCCAGGCCGTAGTCCCATGGACAAACAGAACTTGGAATGCTTCTCGTGAGGAAGAGCCTTTGTGAAAATGTCCGCCACCATTTCTTCCGTTGGATACCAGATAACCACACATTCTCCATGTCGAACAAGATCATCTCGCATAAAATGGTATTTGCGCTGAATATGTTGAGTGCGTGCACGGAATTGTGGATCCTGAGAAAGGATGATTGCGGCTCTGTTGTCGCATCGCAACTCAGTAGGATTGTTCTGCGGCTCTCCAAGCTCCTCGAAGAAGGATCGCAGCCAGGCGAGGTGCTGTCCGGCATTTGCTAATCCAATGTACTCGCTCTCGGTTGATGATAAGGCAACCATGGACTGTCTGCGACTTGACCAACCAATGGCTCCTCGGCTTGCGATAAAAACATAGCCTGAGGTTGAACGGGAAGTGTCTCGGTCTCCGTTCCAGTTGGCATCACTATATCCAAGGAAGTTCATGTCCATGCCAATGTCTGCTCCGTCAAAGTGCAATGCCCAGTCTCGAGTGCCTTTTAGATAGCGTAGTAGGCGCTTCGCAGCAGCCCAGTGATGGCTTTTGGGATTTGCGCTGAAGCGTCCAAGAACTCCGACAGTGTGTGCAATATCCGGTCGGGTTCCCAGCATTGCATACATAGAAGATCCAATGACACTCTGGTATGAGACAATAGGTCCCCTTGAACTAAAGCCATCTGATGAATGGTCTCGTCGTCGTCAGGGTTAGTAGCACTGAGATCAGTGCCTGTGACCATTGGAGTAAACACAGGTTTGCAATCGGTCATGCCATAGCGAGCAAGAACCTTGTCAATATATTGACTCTGGTTGAGAGCAATTGTGCGCTTTTTGCGGTTGCGAACGATCTCAATTCCAAGGAGGTATTTGGCGGGACCAAGATCTCGCATTTTGAAGCAGGATGCAAGTAACCCTTTGACTTTGTGGGAGAACTCTTTGGAGGTAGCTGCGATCAGTAGATCATCAACATAGACTACCACGAAGCATGTCTGTTTGCCTTCCTTGTAGACATAAAGACATGTTTCCGAGTTCAGACGGTGAAAACCAAGCTTCAAGAGTTTTGTATCTAGAGTCCGGTTCCAAGTTCTCCCTGCCTGTTTGAGTCCATATAAAGCCCGCTTTAAGCGCCAGCAATGCCCGTCTGGAATATCAACACACTCTGGAGGCATCATGTAAATTTCCTCCTCGAGTTCACCGTTGAGATAAGCTGTGGAGACATCCATCTGGTCAAGCTCCAGATTGTGTTTAGCTGCAAGTGCACAAATTAGGCGAACAGACTCCAGATTGGCTGTGGGGGCAAAAACTTCCTTGTAGTCAATGCCTTCTTTCTGGGTATCGCCTCGAGCTACAATGCCAATTTTGTACCGCGCTGGAAGACCTTTTTCATCTCGTTTGAGCTTGGGTACCACTTTGGACCGAATAGGTTTGGCATCCTTAGGAATGGGAACAACATCATAGACATTGTTCTCCTGGAGGCTGGCAAGCTCTTCGTTAAGTCCTGCGGTCCATTGATCCGCATTTGGACTTTTCATGGCCTCTGCCCAGCTAGGCGAGTCAACAGGATCATGTGCGGCAAAAGCTTCAGCTATGACATCGTCAAGAGTTGCTAAAAGAAATGCTTCTTCAACATCTTCCTGGGGAGCTGTATTTGGTGGGGGAGGAGCTGTCTCATAGGCATTCTTGCGAGCTTCAGTCTCTTCTGCACGCTGAGCTTTAGACTGGGATTGCTTTCCCTGTGCAATGTACTCATAGACCGCATTAGGATGCTTTGCCGGTACTCGCTCACGAGTTGATCTTCGGGAGGGTTCAACTCTAACACCTGCAACTCTTCGAAGCGGTGGAGTGCCCCTCTCGGAAGGATGTCCAATTGGTGGATCATTATTGGGGGGTTCAGGTTGAGGCAAACCTTCCCCCATTGGAGTCACGGAGATCTGAGGTTCCCCCACTGAACCTGGAATTGGTCCAGGAGGAATATCCTCATCGTCATCATCATAATATGGAGAATCCCGCTGTAGCAGACTTTGTGATACTTCCTCGAGCTGTTTTCTAGAGGTGATGACTGGTGCCAGTTGAGGCTGTATTCCAGTCAAGGGCTCATCCTCGTCGAACCTGACATGTCTCGAGGTTATAATTTCACCATAAGTCCCGTCTTTGTTGATCACCAGCAGATCATATGCTTTGCTGTTTTCATGATAGCCAACAAATATACAGCGCTTTGCTTTGTCTCCAAACTTCTGTTTGTGACGCTTCTCCTTTGGAATGAGTGGGTATGCCCGACATCCAAAGCGATGCATGTGATGAATATTCACCGGCCGATCAAAGAGTTTCTCGTGGGGGATACGGAATTTCTGTGCAGAGGCAGGAGTACGATTAATGGTGTAGGCAGCGGCACGTAAGGCCAAGGTCCAGAATTTACGAGGCAGCCGGGAATCAATCAACATAGTGGTTGCTCGTGTAACAAGGGTTTGTTGCATTCGTTCAGCAATTCCATCCTGCTCAGGTGTATATGGTGCAGTGACTTCATGGATGATTCCCAGTCTTTTGAATTCTGCCTCCATCTGCTTCGATGTGTACTCGCCACCACCATCTGTGCGGAAAAAGCGAGTCCATCCTGCACCAAATTCCCAGTTTGCAATAGTGGCACGGAAGTGCTGCTCCACATGGATGCGCCATTCTTTTAGCCGGAGGTAGATCTCGGATTTCCTTTTGGCAAATAGAACCCACACATGTGAGCCCCAGTGATCGACCACTACAGCCCAATATCGTATGCCACCAGGGCCTGTAGGTGTCACCGGACCACCAACGTCAGAGGACATAATGTCCAGAGGTCCCTGAGCCTTAGTCTGGCTTTTGGAAAACGGTAATTTCTTCATTTTCCCCAGCACACAAGCTTCGCAGAATTTTGGCTGTCCTGTCAAGGAGGTGATACCTCCAAGTTGACCCTTGCTCACAGAGTTCTGGAGTAGCTGGTAATTTGTGTGCCCAGAGATTCTGTGCAGGTGGTTGATATCCATGGCAAATAAAGCATGTGGATCCTGGCTCAAGGGAGTGCAAGTCATGTGGTATAGTCCTTTGTATTGTGTTGCCTCAACAATGTGCTGTCCTTTAGAGCTTCTGACAATGCATTTTTCTCCTTCGAACGTGCACTTGTGGCCAGCTTTTGCTAATTGCTGCACAGATACCAGTGTGATTCCAAAGGAAGGAACATGTAAAGCACGTTTGAGCTCAAGCTTATTTGCTCCATGCTTTGTCTTACAGGAGAAACAGACAGTTCCAATTCCGATTGCATCACAGTAAGTATCGTTTCCCAGGCGAACCTTTCTGGGAGGATTGAGAATCTGGTATGTACCAGTTTCAAACCAGTCAAGGTGTGGAGTCATGACCCTAGATGCTCCGGAATCAATTACTATCACCCATTTCGGTTTGCCAGAGTCACTCGACAAATAAGCAGAAAAAGCGGAGTAAGATTTGGCAGAGACAGAAGCTATAGCTAATTTGGCATCCGCCTCCGAGTTGTCAGAATCAGAGTCAGAAGCGGCAGAGGCATTTGCCTTTGAGCCACGTTTCCTATCCTTCTTATCTGGTTTCTTCGACTTGGACTTGTTCTCTTTCTTAGAGTCCTGAGACAAGTTCTTCAAGTTACGACATTCATCAGATGAGTGTGTCGCATTTTGCCCATGATGAAGGCAGTACTTGGAAGCCGTTGATTTGGCTTTGCTAGAACTCTGTGCTGCCATAGCTGTATCGGTATCTGCAATGGGCTTTTTCCCTGCAGCAACTATGCGTCCACGAACTTTGTCTAGAGTGATGGTGGAACCAAGGGAAGAAACAATGTTCCCACGGATTCCAGTCCAGTAGCTGTCCTGTGGAAGAGTGCTGAGGATAATAAGGGGCTGTAGCTCTGGGGGGAAAGGATATTTCAACCGTGTCAAGCGATCAAAGTAGCCTTTCACAAGAGCAACATGTGTTTCAAGTTGTTTCTTCTCAACAAGCTCAGGATCACCCTCAATCACCAATTTGGTGGCAAAGAGATCTGAGAGAATGCCCATTGCTGTATCAGCACGGTTCTCTTCCTCGAAGCGCACTCGAAGTTTAGCCCAGAGAACTCCAGCATTAGATTCGTCCAAGTATTCCAGCTTTAGTTCAGCAGAGAGATATTTCTGCAAAACTCCTAGAGCACGGCTGTTGCGCTCCACTGGAGTGTCCTTGAAGGCCACACCAGCAGGAGCGGGAGAACCAGGCAAGGGGGTGTTGGCAGCAGCAATGTGCAGAGCATCTGTGGCAGTAAGAGCCTTGATGACATCCTCTAGTAGTGTGAACAAGCCTGCTTGACGTAACTCCCCTTGAGTGGTGACACGAAACATAGGCCAGTCATCTGCACCCGAGAGTGCGGTAAAGTCCGCAATATCTGTTGTTGACATCGTGTGAGACGTCCGAGGTGATATCGGATCGGGTGATGGAATGATGGAATGATGGAATGATGTGAGGCGATGCTCGGGATGCTTCTAGCTCCGAGGGAGCGAGCAATGAGTCTTGATTCTTTGAGGTCTGTCCTAGAGAAGCAATGCTCCGGGGCCCATAACCTGTCATAATCTGTAAATGCGCGGAAGGCGCAGTACCTCAGTCTCCCGCTATGTGGGATGAAAGACTGTATATTAAATACCTGTAAATGCGCGGAAGGCGCAGTACTACAGGATAAGTAAGTAAGGATAATACAAGTAAGTAAGTAAGGAACTCACCCTCAGTCTCCCGCTATGTGGGATGAAAGACTGAGGGCAAGGGACGAGTGCAAGAGGTTTATATAACTATCTACTGCTGTGTCAAGCTGTCCAACCATCTGTCAATGTCTATCACGGGCCGGAGGCCGGGGCGCTCCGAATAATTCATTTCTTGACATAAACACATCGAAGGGGATCTCAACGAGTGGGAAGTGGTAATTTTCTACAACGCCCTTGAGCGAGGTACATCATTTTTCCGTGTTATGACCTCTCTGATACATTCTTAGCTATAACCCTTGCCCGGGCGTACATTAATCGTTCGGATGCTAAGTTCTTTGAGCTACTCTTCGACATGTTCCGCGAAATCAAGATCGAGGCCACCGGGAGGGACATTGGGTTCGCCCGTTTCATGCCCAACAGTAATCTCCTTGTTATGAATGCCGATATGGAGGCGGCGCAAGCTCTCGGAGCGGCTCGTTCTTTCATGAAAACCAACATCCCTTCCTTCAGCGGCATCACCACCCTCGACCCTCATCTATTTGCGACATTCTTCATCAAGTTCTGCGGCAGCCATGCCAAACGGTGCGGAGTTCTAATGATCACTTGGTATTTAGCTAACAATGTTCATACTAGCCCTCTGCCGGATTTCAAGTCGCTCATTTCAGCCGACGACTTCAAACGGCTCAAGGACTTTATGTATATCGATTCAACGGAGGCTCTGAGGTCGTTCAGTGAATTTATCGATGGTTTGGGTGTCAAGAAAATTCAAGGTAAAGTTCTACTGATAGAATTATCTGCTTTATTGATTCTATGTTCCTCAGATTGGTGGGCGCATAAGGAGATGAATGACTGGGTTATTCCCTGCCTCGTGAAGTCACAGTCGAACATACTTCCAGAACACTGGGACGGCACGCCGGCGACGATGAATACAGGAGAAGCCCAGCACCATTGGACAAACTCCCTCACCGGTATTAAACTAACACTCGTTGAGGGTATTGAGAGGTAAGAAACCCACATGTTTTGTGCATTTCGTTTTCGTGCCTAATATATTCCTTCTAGCGCATGCCGTCTGGATTATGATGTCGTCAATGAAGTTCGAATCTCCACCAGCAGTGGTGTCCTTCTAAATTCTAGCAACGAGATGTTTCATCGGCTAGGACGTAGCTCTCAGCGTCAATCTACAGCCGCTAGAAAATCCGGGAATCCGATAAGGTGGGGGAACGCGCCGCGGAGCTTCAAGCCAAGATAAGCGGCGGGAAGACGCTTCTAAAGGGCTATCAAGCCGAACTCAAATCACTAAAAGGTGCCACCATGCGTTCCACTTATAGCGCGTCGCGCAAAATCAGCGATGATACCGTGATCGTCTCTGCGAGTTGCTGCGGTAGAGTGAAGACAATGCCGCTTCCGAAAACGGGAAAAGGTACGTGATTTTACTTCACGCTTCAGCGACGGCCATCCGATACCTAATGGTCGTTGATGTAGAGACCTCTGAGACACCCCCCGCGGCGCCGACACTCCCCACACACGCAGATGGTATGTGATTTATTTTACTTCACCAACGGCAATCTTATACAAATAGCTATTGACGTAGACATTGCTGGGACACCCGCGGCGGCGGCGATGCCTCCCGCACATGCAAACGGTATGTGATTCGCTTCTACGAATCAGCAACATTGTCTTATACGAATAGAAGTGATAAATTCGACTTATATCCCTGCACCCTCCACGCCTCTCCATCCATTCGTTCCATCGTCGGCACCCTCTGAGTTCCCTCCCCCTCCATCATCGTCTATTCCTATGTTCGACCTCGGTGGTGCGGGCCTGCCACAATTCGACAATCAATTCGACTTCGCATTCCTCGGTGATTCGAGTTATGATTTTAACTTTGATCTTAGCTTGTTCGGGTCTGATCCCGCCCCTACTTTTGCGCTAGAATTCCTCGGGGGTTCTGATGTTCAATCCAATTTCGACTGGTCTGCTTTCGCGCCGTCGCAAGATCCCCCATCTGTTCCTCCTCCGCCGGCCCCGGCTGCGTGGGGTTCTGAAGATCAAAATTTCGACTGGTCTGCTCTCACGCCGCCGCAAGACCTTCCACTTCTTCCTCCTCCTCCGGCTTCGTCCCCACTTTACGCAGAGCCCGCGGAACCCCCGGTTGATGATTCCGCCCATCCGACACGCCCAAGACAAGATATAGATCTTGAGGTAAACGAGAAAAATATTCTTCATTGCAAACGGCCGCGTACACTGTCGACCCGTGCAGCCGGCGCGGCAGCTGCAAGGCCAACCAAAAAACCCCGTTCTAGGTGAGTTTTCCTACATTCATTTTGCGAAGGCCGCTAAAATGTGTACAGTATGCCATGAAAACCAATCATTTCGTCTTCTACTGCGAGCATATGCTCTACATTTACTCTTCATATACTTTATGTCTGTTTAATTGACTTGGATTCAAACTGAGTTGTATATGATGTTGTTGAGAGAATCAGTCCGATGAGCCTTGCTCTGGCTCAATCGACGCGTTCCTTCGACGCATTCTTCGGCGCGACTCCCTTTCGGGGATTTGGTCCGTATCCACGTGATCGCCAGCACATCAGGGATGTGCTGACGCATACACCTCTTTCCTCAGTCGTTGTCACTCTACGTGCACGTCTGAGGTATGGACTCTCTATATACTGCTCACACACTGTACTTACTATTAGGCTAAGACTCGTACTAATGTCCATTTCTTATTAGGTACAGTTACTTCCCAATATAGTCGTTGTCACTCTACATGCACGTCTGAGACTCGTACTAATGTCCGTTTCTTATTAGGTTATGGGCCCCGCGCCCCGGCGCGTCCATCTTCCTGGTTCCAGACAGTAGCACTTCTCATTGTCCGAGAACATCCACCTCCCGGCATTCGCTCGCTTCCACTTGCTCATCTCTTCCCCGAGATCTTTGATGCCTCGTCGTCTTTGATTCGCGGTACCACCCTCCGGCGTCGACTTATTCTCGTCGACGCGCCTACATGGCATCTGCACCCTCGCACTCCGACGCCCGAAACGTGGCGATCTTATTGTGCATCAGGCGGCAGGAGCGGAATCTGGACCAGCAAACATTCCGCAGTTCTTAATTGATCTAGCGGACCGACTTGGCGACTCGGGACATTTTCTAGTGTGTCATTCTGGATCTAGGGCACCACCAGACGACCTCATCTGGCTTGGACTTCGCCTGCTACGCATTACTAGCGCTTTGCGCAGTTTTTCCCCAGCGCGTATCGCGGTCATTTTGTGCCCGTGAAAATGCGTGCATAGAGAATATTCTCATGCCGCCACGGAGTACTCTGGGTTCGTCTAAACGACGCCTTCTTGAGATCACGGCAATGCTGGATCCTTGAATGTTCCCCCATTTTCCCGCTTCACCGCCGTTCTTTGCGATGCAACGCCTTATCGTCCGGCCGTCCCTCATCATTCCCTTTCCATTATTCCTCCATCGACCACTACCTCATCCGATCGAAACGACTCGCGGTTATTTAGCCGTCTCGCAGATTTCTTGACCAGGACAGCTCGGAGACTGTACCTGCTGCTACGAAGCCGGCAGCCCACAAAATTGTTGGAGTCTTCATTCTAGCGTCTTTTCTCGTATTCGATCGGGAGCAGAGCATATGCATTCCCAAGGAGGCAGGCTAAGATCACCTACTTCTCTCTGTGGGGGAGAAATTATCCATTATCCATATCAGCCAGCTCGAAGTAGCCCCACGCTTTCGCTATTTAGCACTATCTCCTCGCGTAGGAGGCACTCATTAGGCTCATCCTCTGGATTCTCCATCGTCGGATCTGGCGTACAAGAGGCCCGTACGACCATCGACCGATACCACATTCATGTACGGACGCACTACCAACACTCACCTTCCCTCTGTCGTCCCGCTACCATCCGGCTTTCTCCCAGTGTCGCATTCGAGACTCTCATGCGTACATCTGGATTTCTCCCTCCAAATCGGTTCAACCTCCGCGCAGTGTGAGATTTATTCCACATCTGTTTGGCGTGAGATTCGCTCCATGCACAATTTCGCTTACGGATTACCGGCGCGAATTGGATAAATTCCATTCGACGTAGTTCCCCTGCTATCCGCAGGTATTTGGAGTCCACCGCCATTTTTCACGCTTCAATTTTCGGACGTTCACGGAATCCCATCCCGTTCTTCGACTCCATCCTATCCCTCGTGTTTCATTTAACCTCGTCAGCGTCCGGAGCCCGACGAAGGCACCTTCCACTCTGCACCATTTTAGGATCGACTTCACCATATCCACGATCCACGTTCCCCCGCACGCCAACCTCATCCTATCCTTCCTCGCCATTCGTGGAATTTTCCGGTATGGCTGTGTTCGTCGCCGCGACGGTCATTCGCCCGTGCTGGCAGACATCCTGCAATTTATTTTCGCGTTTTGGGACTTGAACTCTTGGTCAGATTTTTCGCATTTTTAGCGAACTGATAGCATCGGGCATGGGGGAGAATCTAGGCCTCTGGCGCTCGAGAAATTCTCAGCGACCGCCCAGCGCAGATATACCCTCAGCTTTCGGCTATGGGGGAGATTTTATTTCAGCCATCGGAGCATCGCGAGCACCGTCCGATCTTGCTGTCGAGTCACCGACCTTCGGAGCATCGCAATAGTGCCTGATCTTGCCGTAGTGACTGGGTTTGTTTTATCCTCAAGCCACTTCGGGTCCAGCGCATCGAGGTAGCTCTATATCCACGCTTCGGCTGTGGGGGAG
The DNA here is from genome assembly GCA_029204085.1 of Mycena sp. CBHHK59/15. Lineage (NCBI taxonomy): Eukaryota > Fungi > Basidiomycota > Agaricomycetes > Agaricales > Mycenaceae > Mycena > Mycena sp. CBHHK59/15. The sequence continues at coordinate 23,231 of JARGXW010000425.1, forward strand.
CATTCCTATCCTGTCGTAATCCCATCATGCGACATTTTCCAGCCTCATCGCAGATTCCCACCTCGCATCAGTATCGGTCACAGATCCCTACGCACCATCATCGCAGCGTGCTTTTGCACACCCATCGCCCTTCAGGCAGCCCTCACTTCCTTGGGCATTTCATCCACCGGATTCTTCTCGTGACTTTCATCTTATCCTCGCAGATATCCGATCCGGGGAGTATTTACTCCCATCCTCGCACGCCCTGCAATTTTCCTCTTGACGGCATTTCCCCATGTTCATTTCGTGCTATTCCTCCTCCAATGGCGACGATTTCAAGGCAGCATTGACTCCGCATGCCGTTCGCGCAATATCTGGGGGAGTATTTTCCACGCACATCTTGCCCATCCTCGTGACCGTCGCGCACTCGATCTCCCAGCGTAGACGTGTCTATCTCCGTCGCTCCTTATTCAAGTACGAGTTGACACCTCTCCAGAGCTGCAGACATTGTTTGCCGCTCGCAACCTCTCCTCCCGATCCGGGACTCCACCTGTCACGCTGATTACAGCACATTTTCGACTTTCGACTTTCCTCTCGCTTGCGCAGAGAGAACTCTCCGCAGCATTCGTCGTCCATCTGGCGGACTACTCGATCATCGTTCCTCCTCTCATCTGATGCCTTCCCTCGCTCTCTCGTCGACGCTCACACTCACGGATCGTGCTTCTTCCATTTTTGCCAGGTTTATTGCCGGCGGAAATTTAGCTCCAGGACCAACGAGAAAATTCTCGGGGCTTGTTCCCCCGTTCTGCGACCTCGACGGACAGCATTAGCATCATCTTTCTCTCTTCTTCCTCTCGCGTCGCATTCCGACTGTCCTTGGTGTCGATGGCGATGAATCGACACATCTTGGCTGAAATCAGCCACATCACTAATCTTGCCGCGAACTCACCTGAGAAATTTTCTCACATGTCGCGTGCTAGGTTTATCTCGTCGGTCTTTGCTACCCCGTCCTTGAGCATCGTGGTCGACGCCTCACCCTCCTTTCGTTCGGTTACGATACCGAATCTTCGACTCGACCTTCTAAATTAGGTCACTTGTTCAATCCTTCGCGATTTCATTCGAGAAAATTCTCGTGGGATTTGGGACCCTCATCGTCGAATTGTTCGGTTTCTCCGCCCTCATATTCCTTCCATTTTTCTCCCGCCTCCATTTTCTTCGGCTCTCGACACGAACCTTCGTCGTCGACATCACTTTCCTTGTGTTCTTCTTCTCTGGGCAACTCAACCTTCCACAGAGATCCATGGATGTTTCGTTGTGGGGGAGTGTTGAGAGAATCAGTCCGATGAGCCTTGCTCTGGCTCAATCGACGCGTTCCTTCGACGCATTCTTCGGCGCGACTCCCTTTCGGGGATTTGGTCCGTATCCACGTGGTCGCCAGCACATCAGGGATGTGCTGACGCATACACCTCTTTCCTCAGTCGTTGTCACTCTACGTGCACGTCTGAGGTATGGACTCTCTATATACTGCTCACACACTGTACTTACTATTAGGCTAAGACTCGTACTAATGTCCATTTCTTATTAGGTACAGTTACTTCCCAATATAGTCGTTGTCACTCTACATGCACGTCTGAGACTCGTACTAATGTCCGTTTCTTATTAGATGTGCCGCTCTTTATCTCAAGCGCGGCGCTTGAGACGTGGATGGACGGGCAAAGTGCCGCGGATGGCTGCATGTGCCGCATTTGATTCGGAAGGCCGCACTTCCCAATCGGGTGTGTGCGCCGCGTTTCGTCGATCCCGCTTTGCTCGCTCGTCATTCTGCACCTAACGGTTGGACACGAGTCTAGCGTCGGCTGAAGGGCGAGGCTGAGAAATACTGGCTCACACGCTGCAAATCCCGATCAAATGTCCTGTAACTTTCGATCAAAGCATCACTTTGGGCTGAAATTTGGTGCGAGACGTCTTCCAAGGTCGTACTCGGTCCCTACGGGCCAAACTTCCATTATCCTCAATGCCTCCGTAATATATTCGCGGGTGGCCGACTACCTGGGGGTGGCCGACTACCCAGTTGCCGATAGTTAGTGATGCTCAGGGCCCGGCCTGGTCTGAAGGCCCGGGCTTGGGCCCGGCCTGAGCAGGCTTGGGCTTCAGGCCCGGGGCTTGGGCTTGGGCCCGGGCCTGAATGGGGGCCTTTTAAATCGAGTCCTGGACCAGTTTTTGAGTGAAGGAGTGTTGTCTACATCTTGTGTGAGTGATACAATATCATTGGAATTTTTAACGAGTTCATAGTTGAGCAACTGAACCACAATTTCCGCTTTCGGACATGCCATGTTCAACTTTGGTTCAACTTGATGTCCCAAATTATAGTGATTGCTTGCTCTAGTTTCTTTTTACGTGAGATTCGTACTGAACCTTCACTTGAAGTGCCCAAAACCTTCAAGTTTGCATTCATAAATGACCGAGAAATTGCCTTACCTGGCCGCTGCTCAGGCCCGGGCTTGAGGGCCCGGCTCGGGCTTGAAAATCTTGAAGCCCAAGCCCTGAGCCCGCTCAGGCCCTGCAGCGGGCCCGTCCCGGCTTGATCAAGTCCGGGCTTGGCCTGGCGGGCCTAGGGCCTCAAGCCGGGCCCTGAACATCACTACCGATAGTACTGTTTGCAGCCTTTAATAGTCCCGACCCTCGGGCCTCGATCTCAAACAATGGCGAGGTCGGGGAAAGGAAAAGTTGGTTTCATTCCCCGGAACCTCACTACTTAGTCGGCACTTCCTTGAACTTTAAAATGCCTGAATCCCCCAAAAGAACTACAGTTCGTATGTTTGAAATTTGTATATACCTAGCCCCTTGAAGACTCGGACTGCCGCGTTGACCAACGTCGCACTTAACTCTGCCATCCAGTGAACCTCTATTAAACAAACTGCCTTGGGATGAATCTCCCTTAATTGATCCTGTTCTGCGCAGTTTAGGTCTCAGCCTTGCACGTGGGCGATCATTAACGGTGCAATTACAACGATCCTCAGATCCTTGACAGGTCCCTAGGTTGAATCAGATCTCCTCTGGTCTATTCCGAGTTATCTCTTCGGACCGTCTCTTCCGGCTCGTGAACTGGCGCGCAAGGAAGCAGGTCGTACTGACTTACAGTTCCACCTTCTCTGCGGATGTATGTGCCGTTGTCCTCATGTCGCAAATTCGCTGATCAATGTTCAATAATATAGCTAGAGCCAAGATTACTGCGAAACCACTTAGTTGTTATATTCCCGGAATCTGCCCCGCCTCGCCAACATGTGCTCGCCATAACTGCGTTCAATCAACTGGAAGAGCGCTGGCGGCCCCTTGATCTGAGTGCCATAACGCGTTTGTTGGATGGGCTCGATTTGGGCGCGCTCGTCCGCGGTCAACGGACTCCAGGCGATCCCATTCCCATAGCCATACTCACAAAGCTGGAGAGCGACAACACACCAATCTGCGACAGAGCGTACACGTACGAATTGTTCGTCCACGAGAACCCCGTGCGCCGCGATGCATAAAAGATTACCCTGTATTTGCGACCGCAGTCACTCCCGTACTTGCCCCGCAGGTTGTTGTTCACTTATACATTTGCTCCAACGCATGCACCCCCGAAGCTGAAACTGACGTCGATCTTTCATACCTTGACCGAGATCTTGGGGACTCCAGTGTCGTATGCAGGATATACCCTCGGAAGGCCCGACAATAGCGGGAACCCAGCCAAGATTGCGATTATGGATTTACAACGTGACCGGGGCGCCACTATGACGAAGGAGGGACTCCGTGTGGTGGAAGCGGCCTCGGGATGGGAGAGAATGCATTTTTCGGTTAATGGGGCAGTGCTGGGAGTCTTCGAAAGTTCCGTTATTGTTCGTCATTACAAGTAGGAGAGACAATATAGTCGCGCGGAAGAGGACATGACAGTCGCTCAAGGTCGTGAAACTAGGATGGGCGATGTATCCACTGCAGCTGGGATTTCTCCAGAGGCATCATCCAATGTGAGTGTCGAGGACGAAAAGAGGAAACTTCATATAGATTTATGATAAACAACTGTCAGATATTGGTGAACTCCTGGGGGCAGCGACCTCACCGCAATTGGCATGTGCGGCGAAGGCACAGATACCGGGCCTGCGCCGTTCTCAAAGGTGAGGCAGCGAAGAATGGTCGAAGAGACTTTGAACATGACATAATGTGGGCGCGGAGACTTCAAGTTTGCGGAGCTTGGCTGGGAAAGGAAGAACAGCAAACACAGGGTGTGGTGGACATGTGGCACAGTGGAACGGAGAGGGGTGTCCGAGTGGGACCGCATGAGACGCCGTCGCCAAATTTGGGGAGTACTTCACAGGGCCGGGAAGCCGGATTCCCGAACACGTCGATTATTCCTGCGAACTGCCCCACGATTGTTTCTTCTTCACACCCCACCATGTCCGCCTCCCTTGAGTTCGGCGACGCCGCCAGCAACGCCAAAGTGATGTCGGGGAAGCGGCCAACGCCGCCGGTGTTCACGACGAAACTCGAAGAGCGCGAGTTCCTCAAGTTCCGCCTTGCACAGGCCCTCCGGATTTTCGGTAATCGCGGATATGACGAAGGCCTTGCTGGGCACATCACTGTCAGGGTGCGTCACTCCCCCAGCTAAAGCCCCGGTGGTGCATTGAGCCCCCACCCCAGGACCCGATCCGAACCGATTGTTTCTGGGTCAACCCATTTGTGCGTTCTTAGTTTGATTTTGACCTTGGATGTAACGATTTCAACTCACTTTCCGAGCAGGGGCTTCATTTCAAGCTGATACAGCCCTCGGACTTGCTGCTGGTTGACCACAAAGGCGAGATTCTGGAGGAGTCCGGGCAGAAGGACGGCCCGTTCCGGCTTCTCAACACCGCCGCGTTCATGATCCACTCTGCAATCCACACCGCATGCCCGGACGTCCTCTGCGCGGCGCACTCGCATTCGACATACGGCAAGGCCTTCGCCGCACTGGGAAAGACTCTGGACACAATTTCGCAGGACGCATGTGCCTTTCACAATGTGAGTTCCCTTCACGTTTACGCTTCCTTCCATGTTGTTGATTACCGTGGACGCACACGCAGGACCACGTCCTCTACAAGCAGTACAACGGCATCGTGCTCGATGAGGTGGAGGGCGCGGCGATCACGGCGGCGCTCGGGTCCAAGAAGGCTGTCATCCTGCAGAACCACGGCCTGCTGGTGGCCACGGCATCCATCGAGGCGACGGTCCACTTCTACATCGCCCTCGAGCGTGCGTGCCAGGTGCAGCTCCTTGCAGACACGGCGGCGGCTGCACACGGGATTAAGACCGTGCCGATTAACCTGGCGCAGGCGGCGGAGACGGCGAAATTCGTCGGCTCGCACGGCACGGGGTGGTTTAGCGGGTCCATGGAATTCATGGTGCTTGAAAGGGAGGAGGGCGTGAGGTTCCAGGGGGCAGCGTAAGTCGATGGAGGTAATCGATGCTCAGCGTGTATGATTCCGCTCTTGTATGATAAAACGTTCGATCTCATACATATGCGTGGGTTGAGGGCATTATTGTGGTTATTGATATGCTGAGAATATTACACTTAGTCTCCGAAGGAGGGGTGGATATCAGAGTCATCCAATAATTCAGAATCAACACGCATCACTTTACCTGCAAATGCCCTTCGACCCTCTCGAAAACATGTTCAAATTTCCGCAGCAGATTAATCCATAGTCTGCCCTTGGTTCGGTGGCAGAATGAAAGGACCCACCTCGATGAACAGGGTGAGATGGGTCTGCACCACCAGCGCGGCTGAGCTCGGTTTTTGCTTTTCGCCTATGAGGCCCGACAATGTTCGGCTACACGTCTGGTGCGGGTGCGATACCAGAGAGCGGGCGAGGAGACGTCCTCTGCGCAGCGCACTCGCACTGACTTTTCGCCCCATTCACGTGCTGCCAAAACAGGCAACTCGCGTGCCATGTTTGCCCCTCATCAGTTTCGGCTGAGCCAAGCTCGTCGTTTGTTTGGGGCATAAACAAACCTCTCTCTTCTTCCACCACCATCCTGTTCAACATCGTCCCACCCCATGCCACACCAAGATCCTGTCTCTCCCCTATGCCCCTGCGCGATGCCGCCGTATTTCGCGTGCCACTCGCCACCGACTCGGACGGCCCGACGCGCCGCCGACGCGGTCACCAACACCGTGCCATGCCACCTCGACGCGACAGATGTGGTCAGGCCTTGAATTTCAATGGCCACAGCTCTATACGAGGCTCTCCTATTTATTGGACACGTAGGGACGCGCCGCTACGACGTCGGCATGGGTCCCCATGGCCATCAACGCTGCACTCGTCCCCGAGCTTCTCCCTACAACTGTTTGCCACCTGCCTGCAAGAACTATATGTCATATATATACCTGCCTGCATGCCCCTGCTGTAGTTTACCCGCTGAACCTCTGAAAAAAGGGTCATAGGTTGATTACTTGGAAATCCCGCTTGCCACCATGCCCCAGCTCGTTCTGGGGAACAATGGCAGTTTGCGCGTGGGGTGAGCTGGTTCACGGGTCGCATACCACATTGGGTGAAAAACAAATATGACACGCGAATTGCCTTTCTCGGAATCACGTGAATGGGGTCCGTGCCCTTATTGAAAAGATCCAACAACATCGGTGCATCAGGTACAAGGGTCAGAGAGATCCAGCGCGCGCGCGAGCCGTCGGGCGAGGTGTCCTTTAACTCGTCGGTAATATTGAGGAGGTCCGTCAGCCGCAGGGTGCTCTGGAGCGGTTTGAATGACTGAAGGGGTGCGAACAGCGGCGGGAACATTGTCGGCTCGCGGTAGTTGACCACCACCCAGATGTAGTGGTCCTGCGTGTGTGTGTCCCATCCCATTAGAATCGCGGCCATGCCTTTCGGATCCTGCGCAAGGTTTGGAAGGAGGTCCACGAGGAAGTGGAGAATGGGAGGAGCGTCGGAGACGGGGAGATAGAGTGAGCCGCCCCACATGAGGCCGACCGGGTAGGTAATCATATCAAAGCGGACCACGATGCCGAAATTGGTGCTGCCGTATTTCAGAGCCCAGTAGAGGTCTGGGAGCGACGCTTCGTTGACGTTTGAGATGGCACCGTCGGCCAAAACCACGAGATAGTTCACGACACTGACGCTTCCGAGGCCATGTTCGATGGATAGAAAAGAGATCCCGCCTGTACCCAAAAGCTCTTGAGCGAACATCGGCCGAGGGACAGAAAGGGACGCACCACCGCCTAAAAACCCGCCGACCCCGACATTCGACACCCTCCCGCCGACTGTGGTTAAGTTGTACGGTGCTAGAGCTTCGTATACTTCCCTCCAAACACAGCCAGAGCCGAAGGAGACGATCCCCTCATCCTCATGAACAGATACGGTGTTGAGACTTCCAAGGTCGATAGTGAATCCGGCGGGTCCCACATTGGATCCTCCCCAGCTCATATGCCCGCCTATGTTGTGTATTAAGACGTTCGAAACTGAGCGATATATTAACACTCACCCGATTTAACCGCAAACGTGCATCGGTTTTCTGTGGCAACCCGAACGATGAGTGATACATCATCGGCAGACTCAGGAGCGACGCGGCAAGCAGGTTCCATCTCTCTGCTGGGCGGAGTAGTAGCCAAGTTGCTGTGCCTCGTACGTATCATCTCCGGGGAAGGAGGTCTTGGTGGGAAGTGCGGAGTTCAAAATCGTGCACTGAAAACGCGTTGAGAGGCGAGGGTGGGGGCGTATCAGACGTGAAGATACTCACACACAAGGATGAAACGGGCGCGGTCGCATTCAGGACCGACGGGAGGAAGAAACCACCCATCTATAATAGAGTATCATCTGCGAGTGCCACAACAAATGTGGAAGCGAGGGTGATCCAGGAGTGAAATAACATCGAATGGAGGAATCTACGATGTCGGGGCCACTCGAAGAGCCTTTGTATCCTTCCACGGGCAAATATGCGGCGCGATGGTAAACTAGCTCGACAACTCAGCTCCCGACACTCGAGACGTAAAAAAGACGGTGATGAAGTGCCTCGACGCGTTCGTAAGGGCGCGAGCTCTTCAGCCAGCACAGATCCGGTGGAGCTTGAAGGGATGTATTCCCTTGTCATAACCTGTAGAAGCTGATCTGGAAACAGAAGGCTCATCGGGGCTAAAAGCGGGTACTACGCAAGTCCGATCGATACATACTGTACTATTACGACCGAATGTTCAGGTGACAGGTGACGGAGGGTCGTGAACTGAACAAATTTGGTGTAGGTGACGGTGACAACGGGATTTTGAGGCCCAAATAGGCTAAAAAAACGTCAAAATCTCCGGTCCGGCATCCGCTGGACTGCCATTTATGGTAATTTGGCGTGATTGCCGAGAAATGAACACCTGCAAAAATGAACACCTTAGGTGACCGGTGACATGCCGTGAACATTCGGTCGTAATAGTGGAGTAATCCGATCTAGTCTCTCGTAGACAGACACTACAACGGGAAGCTCGTGCCTCGCATGTTGTAAATCCGATCCTAGAACAGATGAAGCTCAATGAAACATTAAAATGATGAAGCTGATAGTACGTACCTCGCTCTGGTAGTAACCGCGGGGGTCGGATCGCGGGGCTCGCACGCAATCTCGGTGTTTGAATTTCACCGGCCAACGGCGTTAGGTAGGTGCAGAAAATGGAGAGTTGAGGGTAGTCTCTCGTAGACAGACGCTTCAACGTGAAGCTCATACTTCGAAGTTGAGGGTGCATATGGGTTTTGTCGGCTCGTACGTACCAACATCGGCCATACTCGGATCTTGGCTTACTTCCCAGATGAAGGGCCATACACTCCGCGGGAGTCTACAGGGACCGTCAACGTCCGTGGTATAGCGTCACGATAACGACTCACGAACCACTAACCCTTTTCGCGGTGGTAGCCTCGCGTCCGAGGCTCGGACGTCGGACGAAGCGTACGAAGTGAGTTACGTGTACCATTGCCCGCCTTCTAGGGTGATTTTAGTCACCCCAGCGCACGCACTACCTTCAGAGCGAGGCTATATCCCCATGTTCAAGTTCCCCCGCAATCTAAGCTCGAGAGCCATGCCATCCCTCCTTGACAGCGCGACTCTGTTGGCGGCACTGTGCTGCGCAGGAGCATGCTACGCTCTGTATCATCATGTGCGTGCCTCGAAATCACCACTGCCCCCAGGGCCGCGGGGGCTCCCTCTCGTAGGAAATCTGTTTGACGCTCCCGCGACCTTTCAGTGGAAAGTGTTCAAGGAATGGAGCAAAAAATACAGTGTGTGATTTCGATGATTCCTGCCTCCCTCTGTAACACTGTTCCCTGCCTAAGATTCTGATATCATCCACCTTGATCTCGCGGGGACGCCGCTGATTATCCTTTGTTCATATGAAGCGACCGACACCCTCCTCGAGAAGCGCTCTTCGATGTACTCGGATAGGTGAGTTTTCCACCCAGGACCTAAGCAAACCATAACTCGCGAGAACTGTTAGACCGTCCCTTCCCATGATTATGGACCTGATGGGCTGTGATTATAACATCGGCATGTCGTTTGCCTCCGTCGTGATAAGTCTTGACCTGTGGCCCAGCATTCATGAAATACGGTATGCATGGCTGCGTGCCCTCTCCTTGTCTGATTAGCGTACGAATTGTGTCCAACAACGAATATAGGCGAGGAATGGTGAGCAGCCGAAGCGACGAGTTGTGCTCGATATTGATCAATCTGATGCCAGGCGGACACATCGACGTCTGTTCAACCAGGCATTCCATGCGAAAGCGGCGGAGAAATACCAACAGCAGCAATTCGAAGTGACTCTAGCACTCCTCAAGCGCTTAATGCACACCCCGGACGGATTTTCGGAACATTTCAGACTGTAAGTGGGCGCCACTTAAGTGTCCAGCGGCTCAGGATTCACACGCAGCATGACGGGCGAGCTCATAATGTCCGTGGCATACGGAATCGACGTGCTTCCCTCCGACGACCCGTACATTACCGTGGCGGAGGAGGCCATACATACGTTATCGGTGGCAAATATACCCAGGAAATATCTCGTCGTGAGTTTCATCCGGTAAACAAACTCCATGTGAGGTTGACGGTACCAGGACGAGTTCCCAATTTTGAAGCACGTACCAAACTGGTTCCCGGGTGCGGGATTCAAGCGCCAAGCGGCGGAGTGGAGAAAGCTGGCCCGTGCCATGATGGAGACGCCATTCGCCGAAACGAAACGCCAGATGGTGCATCACTTGTATCCCTTCTGCTAATGCGATCATTCTGAACGCCAAAACCAGGAATCTGGCATAGCCCGGGCGTCGTTCACCTCCGATAGCTTAAACGACCTCAAAGAGTCCGCCTCTGTTTATTACGCAAAACCACACGTCAAGGCAACAGCTGGGTCGATGTTCATAGGCGGCGCAGACACCACAGTATCCGCCCTCCGCACTTTCATCCTCGCTATGCTCGCCAACCCCGACGCGCAAAGGCAAGCCCAGGCGGAGATTGATTTTGTTACAGGTCGGAAATACCTGCCCAGCTTTCATGATCGGGACGCCTTGCTGTACGTCTCTGCGCTCGTTAAAGAGGTCCTTCGGTGGGAGAATGTGGCGCTGTTTGGTGTGTGTCCTTGCCCCCGCAATAATCACTGCTCACATACTGCTTCTCAGCGCTTCCCCACTTTTTGACGACCGAGGACGAGTATCATGGGTACAGGCTTCCTGCGGGCTCGATTGTCATTGGAAACACTTGGTCAGCCATTTACTCGCGCGCACTGTACCTGATATTAAGCAGTTTCGTCTGTTCCGATCCAGGGGCATTTTTCACGACGAGGTACTTGCCCTTCCCCGCGTTTTTTGTTCACTTCAACATTTGCAGGACACATATCCCGATCCACACACGTTCAACCCGGAACGATTCCTGCTTGATGGGAAGCCCAACCCAGCCGTGAGGGATCCGGACGCCGCCTTTGGCTTCGGCCGGAGGTAGGATATATATTTTCTGCGATAAACATAAGGGCTTACTGTCGTGTCTATCCTCGCGACCTTTGATATAAAGAAGGCCGTGGATGACTCGGGCAACGTAATCGAGCCATCTTATGAATATTTGTCAGGCGCATTATGGTATGGCGAAAGAATCCGGAAGCGTGGGCTCATTTTGGCCTTTTCAGCACACCGCTTCCGTTCAAGTGCGCTATCACGCCTCGGAGCTTCCAGTTCAGAAGACTCCATATGTACGTGTTCTCACAAATTGTCTGGTTCACCGCCCTGAGAATGGAAAACCCTCCCTCGATAATTCTAGGAGCGGGTCTCTGGTTCATGATTCCACGTCTGTTCCGTGCGAGTCTCATGCTCCCCATCTCTTCCGCGCGAGACAGAATAGCCCCCGTCCCGGCCTCTGTGCGGACGGGACTCTTCTCGCGCGCCGCGTGGTTGCACCCACAATGAGCGCTGTCCCAAACCTTCAAGCAGTGCTCTCTTTACAGCCCTCAACACGGGCTCCACGGCCAAAAGATATTATAATCCAGCCGATCAACCCTCGTCAAAATCTCTCTGCCCAATCGATTCCTGTCAAAGTTCCCTTGCGGGGGGCTGTTCTCCGCCTGCCCTGGACGGAACTCGGTGACTGGCACAGGCCAGGAACCCACCGCCCGTCCTCCTGCACGCCTCCTGGATCTTTGAATTTCCTTTCAATTAATAATTGAGGTCCGCTCAGAGTCAACAATCATTAAGCATCGACCTTTGCTCGTCGCCGTCTCGACTGAAGGGCCTCTGCCCCACGGGATTTAATTCCACCGCCGGAGCGCAAGTCCACACATTTTCCATTTATACCTTACTCACTCCGATCTCCGTGCACAATTTAACTAAACGGCACTCGCGGATCTGAGGCGCAGGTGCGCTGAATTGGACCGGGGTCGTCGCAACAGCTGCGACTACACTGTAAGCACATCTTATACGAATCCAGAGTCCCATCACCAGCCATTGAAACATGTATGATGTTATTTCTACGCCCGAATCTCTCCGCCCACAATAAGCGCAACCGCCTCCTTCGACCCACGGAAATTTGGGAGGAGAGCATAAGATCAGAGATGGATTCTATTTGAATTTGGACGCTTGAACACGGGGATATCGCCCCCCATCCTTCGCGTTCGTCAGAAAAAATCGAGTCTGTCCCGGCAGGAATAGTATTGTCCGCGCACTTTTTTGAGAGAGAGCTCGAGACCGTCCGGGACATTGACGCCGTACTTCGTCCGGCCAATTTTGAATTTATCATCGTTTCCATTCGCCTACCTGTCAGGAGCATCAAGATCTTGTTTACCGGGGAGAGTGACATTCCGCGAGCGTTTTGTTTGAATGGGGACGCAGGGATATGGATCTGAGCGGTGCCGCGGAGCGGGGGGCTTATAAATGGCGAATATGGGCCAGTCCGAGCGGTGCATAAGGTTATGGCGGACGAAACGCTGAATCCGGTATTCGTCTCGAGAGTATTAATATTCTTAGCAGGAGCCCGTGGTTCGGGATTCGGGATTCCGCGGCCGTGGCACCGATGGAGTGGAGTAAACACCGACCGAGGTCCGGCGCGAGAGCCTCAAAGTATTGCCAGTTTACAAAGGATCGAACCGGGAACGGAGAAAAGCATAGTTGGAATGCGAGCGGGAGTAATAGATAGACCCGCCGCTGGAAAGCCCGCTGGCGGCCTCCGATGGCTACTAGTGAGTGTCGGCGGCAATTGGGAGGTTGTACATATGGTGTTAGGAGTGCTTTCAACCAGGGCGAAGAAACTCTGTGCCTAAAATCACGACACAGCGTCCACTCCGTCGGTGACACGGAACGACTAGCACAGAGGCTCGACGCAGCAGGTCACAGAAACAGGAGAGATTGTGTGTATGCCCCGGGTGCTCCCAGACGAGAATCGAGTGTGTCCCCGCACAACTGCCACATAAAGGCAAGGAACCTGTTAATTCCCTGCAAGACTAATGGAATCCTCTCCGACCTCAGCCAGAGGATCACGAGGAAACGAATGCACAGAACTGGAACGCACCGTTAGGTGAGAATGAGTCCCGCTTTGATCCCAAAATAACCACGGAAGGAAACCTCACGGACACCTTCAGAATTTTCTGGGGCGGACGAGCGGCCCAGCAGCCCCAAATAAACATATCAGCCCTGAACCCGATGAAGAGGAGATCTTCGCCTACACGGATGGGTCAGCGATAAACAATGGGAAAGAAGCCGCCCAGGCGGGAGCAGGGATTTACTACGGGCCGAACGACGGCCGCAATAGGGTGATTAAAGTGCCCTCCGAATTTATGCCTTCCAACAATGTGGGGGAGATTCTAGGGATAACAGAGACCGTCGAGTCGAACCCTAGGGACGTCCCCCTAAAAATCATCAACGACTCGGAAACATCGATCGACGGACTCACAAAACATCTCCGAAACTGGGAAGATGACGGCTTCAAACCCGTTAAGAATGGCCACCTCTTCCAGGCCACAGTAGCGCGACTGCGCGAACGCAAGGCTCCAACGACATTCCCGTGGGTGAAAGGCCACCCTGGAGTCGAAGGAAACGAAGGAGCCGACCGACTCGCTGCCGAAGGATGCGCGAAACCCAAGGGGGCTGACTTCGTTGATATGCACATTGACCGCCAGTACCTCCTACCGGGCGCAAAATTAGCATCTATGACCCAATCAGCGGCCTAGAAAATTCTACGGCAAGATAAGATCGACACCCCGAACTACCAGGCCTCTCTCGACCGATACGAGACCGTGAGGAATATGGTGTATGCGCAAGACGCGGTGATGGACCTCAAAGGAGAAACACCGTCAGCGCCGCCAGATCTGGAAAGGAACCAAACACAAGGACCTGTCCAGGAGCATCAAGTTCTTCCTATGGATGCTCATTCATGACGGTTACAAGGTCGGAAAGCACTGGCGGAAAATTCGATAAATGCGGAGTTGAGGAGACAATGAACCACATACTCACGGAATGCAAGGAAAACAGGCAGAAACAAGTCTGGGACTTAGCGAGTGAGCTGTGGATCAAGAGAACCAAAAAACCACTGCGCCCGCTAATTGGAGAAATTATGGCGTGCGGTGTTGTCAAACCCGGATCCAAACACTGATCAGTCGACAAAGGCACATCGCGCCTGTACCGAATAATTGTCCCCGCCTAATCTGGCGTCTCAGAAATGAGAGGCGGATACAGGGACGTGACCCGGCCTCTGAACGTGAGATCTACCTGAGGTGGAAACGAGGCATGAACATACGCTTGGCACTCGACTGCCAGATGACCAACAAGGCCCGCTACGAGAAGAAGGCGGTCCCTAAGTCGCTCGTGCTCAAGACCTGGGGCGGATTTATTCACGACTAGTGATGTGCTGGCTTGGCTTGGCCCGCAAACCATGGCTTGGGCCTGGCTTCGTCTGGCTTAGGCTTCAGAAATCGCTTGGCTTGGCCCTGGCTTGAGCCATGGCTTACACCAAATAATACACAACTCTGTTTTTTGGTGTTTGATACCTCCTATGGGTTATCTGTGAGTTGTCCTTTCTCAGTGGAGTGTTTTCACTTACTCAACAGTGTGAATTTCAGAGCCATAATGGCAAACTTTGAGCTTTTTGAAAAAAAAAAGTAGGTATTGATTGGTGTATTGACAATGTATCATCAGAATAAACTGAATGGATTATTCATGGATCAGTGAGCGGAATATCAGATACAGACAAATAACCACTCAAAAGAATATTTTCTCTAGAAAATAATGCTCTGAACGCAGCTTAGACCTCCTGTATTCAAGCCCTGGCTTGATGGCCTGGCTTGGCTTGGAAAATCTGAAGCCAGAAGCCTAAGCCAGCCCAAGCCAGCCCTGTGGCTTGGCTTGGCTTGATGAAACCATGGCTTGGCTGGCCTGGCTTCTGGCTTGAAGCCTGAGCCAGCACATCACTATTCACAACGATGACACACTCAACGCATATTGGACACGGGAGCCCCAGGTTTTAGTGGGTATTGTGTGATAGGCTGGCCCGCACAGCCTGGAGCCTCCAACCTGGAGTCCCACACGATGTGCCCAGTGCGCCGGGCATAAGTGAATAAAATAAATTCGTTTCCTGAGCACCCAGGCACTATTGACCTAAACGCGCCCGTACTCCGGGTGCATATAATACGCGGCAGTAAACAACCCAGAAGTAGTTACATTCGTATCCCGTCCTGGATAATATGCGTGGCACGTTGCGATCTCTGCCCGTCTTCCATTTCAGAGCGTTTGTCCATCATGATCCTGGTTTTGTGGAAAAGGATCACTGTTCGTCTACTACACGTGGTATTTGGGCGGCCGGAAAACAGGGCGCTTCGAGGAGAGGCCCAAGAGTTCGCCGTTGACTCCCCCCGGCTCCGACTTAATGTGGGCGGGAATAGAAGCCACCCAGAAGAGGAACGAATGTTACGCCTGCAATAGGCTCTGATGGTGGTAGTAAAGCACTCCCTCTCCATGCGGAGCAGAGCAAGACCTTTCAGTACTTCTGTAAATGTGAAGACCAACTGCAGCCTAACTGTAATATGTGCTAAATGTGCTCGCCCACGGTGCGCAGAGGGATCTCGGTGACATTTTATTGCCGATTTTATCTACCTCCAATAAATTATCAGGCACACCTGCCATTGCTCGGGGCAAATAGCGGGGCAGCTGTCTCAGCCAGGATTGCTGAGACAAGGTCTGGCAGCTGCTCGCATACTTTCCAGACGAAGGAAGCATCGCTGGTCGGCAGGTTGGCGGACAGGGTCGAAGGGTGCCGCATCCAAACCGCTGGGATATCAACTTGGCACGCAGACTCCAGATCACGAAAGAGGGCATTGGAGACGACACAGCGATGCTGTCTCAGAATACCCATGCTGTCATGGTACAGCAGAGGTGGATAGGCAGCGGCAGGGTCAGGGCGATACACACGAGGGCCGTCCCAGGAGAACGTCCCCGCGAAATAAGGGTTCAGCTGCTGGAACGCGGCGGTCTTGCTGCAGGTCTCGAAGTCCATGTCAACAAGGCCGACGAGGGTGGGTATAAACCGATGCAGGGCTTGCAGAGTCTGGACTGAGTCGTCGACAAGAGGCCAGTTGAAAAGCGAGGAGGCAAAGACAGACGATTCGGCCTCCGTCGCGGTCAGACCAAGCCGCATGGCCATGTCTTCATACGCCCGAGTCAAGATTTGGATATAGGGTAACTCCGGCGTCCACTTCTTGACCTCACTTTCGACATCAAAATAGAAGGAAAGGGCTTCGTGGCGCACAAATCCATAGAAAGACCGAGCAATCAGAGGCTCGAGTGCTTTGAATATACCCGATTCGTGGTCCTAGTGGGGAATTAAGCGTTGAAAGAGTGAATGCGGAGAGGAAAACGTACGATGAGTGTTCCGAAAACATCGAAATACATTACTTGGAGTGCATGGGGCTGAAATGTTGGTGATCGAGGAAGCGTGGCAGTACAGATTCGGCGGATCCAGCTGTCTCCCCAATCATCGTCGGTTTCCTCGTCCTCCTCGGTCGAAACAGGGGTCTCTGTTTGGTCGGGAGTACGCGGTCTTTCCAATGGGACGGAAAAACTCGAGGAGAGCAGAATTCTGGAACTCCGTAGCAGGATCTTCAGGGAAGGTGCTTTCACCTGAGAAAGACACCTATTTTAGGTCAGCATCAAAGACTTGCTTAGAGAGGATGCATACGTGATTCAGAGTCCAAAGTATCGTCCTTTCCGTCTCAGGACGCGAGAACCGGGCTCGCAGTCTGTCACAAGGATGAGAGCCAGTCGCCACATGATAATGAGAATGACCACATTTCTATCTTCCGTACTTCGTCAAAGCATTGGCTCGTCGGCAAGATCTGCTTCAGAGATTCGATGTCGTATCGTATCTGCGCACTGATGGAGGACGGTGGAAAAAATTGGCCGGGGATTGTGTCAACAGCGGTGCTTTTTCGACTGAAGGTAGTCCACCGAGAATCGTCGTCAACCAATCCTGCTGCCTCTCGGTCTACCAAACGCTTCACTGTGTCCCGCTTCCACTGTTCTTTGTCGTCATCATCGGTAATGGTCGAAAATAAGCGTGATGCGGCATCGGATAGTACCCGCCGAACGCCTTCCGATGCAACCACGACAGGTTTAAAGATGAATTTGTGACTTGTATCGATAATGCATTCACCAAATGGCCACTCGAAGTCCGGAACCAGTGGTTCGCGCGATCCCAGTCGACAAGGCAGAATAGGCAGATATGTGTCTGGTAAAGGAAAGTGGGACGGTTGAACCAGATACGCCAGTGTGTCGTTCCAGTCGACGTCGGTCGAAGGCTCGACGACCGCCAGATATTGGCCACAGTTCAAATCAGCGGCAGCCGAGGTTGCCAAAGCCGATTTTAAGTACGCAACGGAATGGTGGGCGGACGGAGATAGTATCGCCCAGACGTATCGAGCAACGAGTTCTGCCATGGTCGCAAGAAGCAAGCGCCAAGCGGCTGCTCATGAGGCACAGCCTCCGGCATCCCCCGCCACGGAGATCTCGGAACCGGCTGGTTCAAGGCTGGTGGGTTATGTTTTTTCAAGATGCCCTGCCTTCGGGTGACGTCTCGGTCACAACTGCACACACCGGTGGATGAGTCCAATCTCCGGCTGCGGCGCCTAGTTTTTCTGAATCTCTGAGAGTACTCCAAGGAGTACTCCTCCACTGGTATTCTCGAAGCGCCGCATCACTCAGTGATCAAGCATTTCCCAATATTATGTTCGCACCCAATATGAGTCATGACTCGGTCCAACCCCCAGGATAAACACACCGCACGATTCGCGCGCGCTGGCCGTCTGGCACTTGCAGCAGCTATATTCGACTGCTGTATTGTGTGGAAATGGAAGCTCGCTTGCCAACCCAGGCAACCCTGACAGTTGCGCCTTTCCAGTCCAATCGCCCTCCCGGGTCGGAGATTGTCTTCTCATAGTGACTCGCTGTTTTGAATTTGCAACACCGGGATAGAAGCTGGGTGCGTGAGACCCGCTATTTCCGCATTTACTTCCCCTTCCTATCCTGCGCAGACGAACATTATTCCATCTACAGTGCACATGCGCCAGACGTTGATGAGCAATGCACAGCACCTGGCAACACCCATTGAGCTCTTCAATTCCAAATGTCTGTCTAGCTATTTGCTGATAGTATAGTGTCATACAGTAATACTCTTACCGGTCGGTTGTTGTTCTTCGCATCTTCCATTTCAGAATCAACGTCATCATGACTTTTGTCACCCGGAGAGATCCTCACCAACACTCATCATGATCTTCTTTGTCCCCCACAATAAGCAGTGATGGGGATGTGGGTTTGTGGGCGCGAATGGAAGCCATGCAAAAGACACCATTCGTCTGCTCTAGGCTCATCAAGGGGTTGAAACCTTTGGGCATTGTGCTCGGATGAATTCGAATACACCAGACCGCAAATGCAGTTCGACATTTCACAGTTCCCGATTTCGCCAGATTTCGCTAATTTCCCACTCAAAAACGAATATGAACTGAAATCACAGTCGAAATCGAGGCGAAATACGTAGCTGTGATGCACCCTAAATAGATTATATACCGTTGCGCAGAATACATACAATTACTCTATCGGGGGAGACCACTGTCTAGCCTTCGCGGCGAGGATTTCTAACACGAGTTGCGGCAGGGTCTCGCACACTTTCCAGGTAAAGAAACCATCCTCCGCCGGCACGTCGGCCGCGAGGCTTCCAGGGTAACGCATCCAGACCGCGGGGATATCAACCTCCGCCACAAGCTCCAAATCGTGAAAGAGAGCGCTCGAGACGTGGACGCGATGTTCCCTCGGAACACCCCTCTCGTCGTGGTATATCAGCGGAGGGTCATAGGCATCGAGGGTTGGCCTATATACGTTCGAGAGGTCCCAGGAGAAAACCTCGGGGAAGTATGGCTGGAGGATGGGGAGCGCGGCGGTTCTGAGCAGCGTTGCGTAGTCGATGTCGACGAGGGCAACAAGGGCGGGGATGTAAGGCTGTAGGGCCTCCAGGCACTGCACGGCGTCGTCGAAGAGCGGCCAGTCGAAAAGGGAGGAGGCAAACGTGGATGATTCCTCGTCAGTGGAGGTTAGGCCGAGTCGCAGGGCCATGTCATTGTGGGCTTGAGCTAAAACTTCCAGATAGGGGGCAGTTGGTTGGTGTTCCTTCACTTTGCTCTCGCTCTCGAAGTAAAATGAAAGACCCTCCTTGCGCTCGAATCGACATGAGGATCGGGCGAGTAGAGGGGTAAGTGCGTTGAAGATACCCGATTCGTGGTCCTGAAATAAAATTCAATGGAAAGTGAGTGAGTGTGGGGAGCAAACATACAATGAGTGTTCCGTAGACATCGAAATACATTACCAGCAAAACACGGGGTTCAAATTTTGGCGCAGGGGGAAAGTCAAACACAGCAATCCCGTCGACCCAACCGTCTCCCAAGTCAGGTTCAACATCGTCGTCTTCTTCTTCCTCTGCAGGAACCGGGCGGATCGGCGGCTCTACTCCGTCCGGAGTGAGGGGTCTCTCAAATGTTGACGAAAACTCGAGCAGGTCAGGATTCTCAAAATCCAAAGCGTCGGCGTCCGGAGGAGCACCCACAACTGCGCAAGACGCCTATTTTCAGGTAAGCAGGGATTGAGTTTAACTTTCTGGGAAAAGATACCTGATTTATAGTCCAAATTATTGTCCTCTCCGTCGAAGGTCGCGAGAACCGGGCCCTTAATCTGGCAGAACGATGTCAGATCCGACTCAAAACGATGAGCAATGTCTACCTTTGAACATTCCGGACGTCTTCAAAGCATTGACTGGCTGGCAACACATGTTCCAGAGATTCGATATCGACACAGATCTCGACAGAGATGTTTACTGGGGGGAAAAAACTGCCCGGCACGATTTCAGCCTTTGTGCTCTTGCGGCTGAATGTGGTCCACCGAGTGTCGTCATCCAGCGATCCTGCTATCTCTCGTCCGGCTATGCGTGTCTGGTAATCCTTTTCAATTTGCACTAGCCGATCTTCCTTTTGTATCGCAGCGAAATAATGGGCTGCATCCACGGAAAGAATACGGGACCTGGAGATCATAGCCGAACTGACATCCGTGGTGTCAAAAACGAAGATCTTGCCGGTGTTAATAACACAGTCCTCAAACGGCCACTCGAAATTGGGGACTAGTGGCTCACGCGACCCGAATTGACAAGGTGCAATGGGGAGATACGTTTCTGGCAATGGACAGTCGCAAGGTTGTACCAGATAGGCTACCGTTGAAGGTTTCTGGTGTCCCAAGAGCGGGTCGTGCTTGGAGGGCTCTAAAACAAGAGCGAGATATTGACCGCATTCGAGCTCGCTGGCGGCGGAAGTGGCGAATGCCGAGTGCAGATAGGCAACAGAATGGAGGGCAGACGGGGAGAGAAGTGCCCAAAAGTATCGTCGACTGGGCCCGTCCATGGATACAGAATTCAAGATGCGCAGTCCAAGAAAAGCTGCCTTGCTTTGTGTGTACACACCTCACACGTGGGAACAGAATTCACACGCACAGCCGCTCCCTACATAGTTCCGTTTGGTCGATCACAATCAGGAAACGCAAGGACCCCTGACATTCCCTTTGTAGGCTAGCCCCCCAAATCTCGGAAATCTTGGATTTTTGTCCGGACAGATTTCCTCAAGATCGCGTCGTTTTTGTCCGGACAGGACCTAGCCCAGGCTTCCAAAAAGGGTAATTTTCCGCTCTCACGACCCAAAAAATGCCTAAATTTCCTCGTATATCCTTTCTACTCTTCTATGTGGAATACACACGAGTTGAACTTGAATTTGAGGTGAAGAAATCGTTTCCAGCCGAATTTGGTGAAAATTTTCGCCCGGACATCGACCCAAACGTCGACGAGACCCCAAGTTTTTGTCCGGACAGGACCTTAGGTTGTCCGGCCTCAAACCCCAGTTTTTGTCCGGTCAGAACCTAGGTTTTCGAGCCAAAATGTCAAATTTTTGTCCGGCGCAGGCCCTAGGGTCCAAAGGTATTGTCAGGGGTCCTGAAACGCAAGGAGACCATGCGGGTGCCTGTCTGATGGTCTAGATGTGAGATCCGCCACAGTGTCGGGAACCAACCCACATACTCGAACCGGAACCATATCTGTGCCATCCCCAAACAGGTCGAGTGTGGGTCCGACTTGGAAGCATATGGGATATATAACAATGTATGCAAGTTTCTTGTATACATCAGCACCTCACACACCGCACAAAGAAAAATATCGACCTACGTCGAAAGGCCTCCTGAAAGGCCTCCGAGGATTATCCCATTGGTCCGGCATTGTCCTGCCAATAGGAAAATCCTCGGAGCCCTTTCTGGAGCCCTTTCGACCTAGGTCGATATTTTTCTTTCTTGGGTGTGTCATTATGACGCGCAACTACCCCTTCCTCAATGCCAGTCAATTTTCTGTCGGTCAAGTGGTATGGTGTGACCACAAATCTCCTCTCGTCGACATGTCCGCCACGGGCGCTTCCGAGCAGCAAGGGACAGTAAAGATTCGTCCAAATCTCGTCGTTGGCGTCCACCTGGACAGCGAAACCGTGGATTTAGCGCCTTTCACGACGCTCACGTACAAGCCAGAACACCCCGGATGGGCTGACATCAGTCAAGGCGACATCAGTTTCGAAAGGAGTACATACATATGGATCGGTGCTCCCGCCAACACTCCAATGATCTTCAAGGACGAGGAGCAAATGCATATCAACCTCACGGCCCGCGAAAACGGACGGGAGTTCTCGGCGACGAACCTAGCCAATTATCGGCGACGCCGGAACGCATACTGGAATGGTACCTGGCCACTTCACTTAGATTCTCCTTTCACAAAGTTGATCATAAATTAGAATTCGGAAATAGGGACTAAGGTATTTCTCCCCGCATTTGATGAGGTCCGAGTTTAATTATGTAGCTATTCTGGACGAGATGCGTGAAAGAAGAGGTCCTTCATTGTCTGCTTCCTTCAGTCCCTCAACTCATCTCACCCTTGTAGCGGCCAGACGTCGTGCTCGAGCCGCTCGAGGTACGTTTCACATACCCCTTAATGCTTCCTATGTCTAAGACGTGCGCAGGAAATCAAAGTATGTTTCTAGATCGCTGTACCAAGAGCGAGCTAACTCTGGGTTAAGGAGGCATATCAGGACAGGTGAGCGCATCCCGGAGTCGCTGTCAAGTTCCTTAACCAAATCGTGAAAATATAGGGCCGAAGCGCCCGTGGCTCTCATTTCAGAGGCTCGCATAGTGTAAGGCGGCGAATTCCATGATACCGCGAGTGGAGTTGACGCCTTTCTCTTAGCCCAACATGCCGCCCTCCTTTGCAAATGTCAGTACCTTAGATAAAACTTATCAAATACCGTCATGCTCATTATTGAACAGGTATCCCCTCAACAGGTTCGTCCATTCTCGAACAAAACTATGGAGCTGAGCCTGTCCAGTCCCCAGCTAATGCTCATGGTACTTCACATGTACGTGCATCAACATCTTTCTAAATATTCGATATCAACGATTGTGCATGACAGCCACAATTGCAACCCCACGTGAGCTACTCATTTCTACCTCCCGCCGGGATCACTAGCTCACTCTTTTTGCAGTTGGCCGCAAGTTCATTGACCTCTTTTACGAAGTGCAACTGACCTTTCCCATCAGCCGCCTCAGAATGCTCTTCCGTCCCGGCAGGCCGCTTACCCGATCCCGGTTCATCGGAATGTAAGTCAACTATTTACACTTCGCAGCCCAAGCCCCTTGAACGCGCAACTTAACATGCAACAGATGGCTCAATTTCAACCGCAACCCTCAATGCAGCCGCAGCTCACCACGCAGCAATTTGCGAATCAGCAGGCAATGCAACATCAGCAGGCTTTGCAATATCAGCAAGCGTCATTGCAGCAGCAAGCCCTCCAGCAAGCGTGGCAGCAACCAGCTATGCAGCAGCAACCAGCGGACCGAGGTTCGAGGGTGTATTAGGTCTCTGCCCTTGAGTCGTTAACCCCTTCACAGAGGTAGTGAGAACGTCACTGAGACCTGATGGACGCATGTGGTATTGCGATGTGTGGTTCAACACTGGCAACTTTATCCGGTGGCGCGGTCCGGTATGACCCAGTCAGGAATAATCGGGTATTGTGCCATCGATGTAGAGCTAGTGCTTTCTCGTCGAATAGTGCCGTGTTTTTTGTGGCATTTGTCACGCATAGTTTTGGTATCGATTTCCGTGGGCACTGAAACTCGATCAGTGTGAACGAATTAAACGAGAAAAAAATTGAAAGCCAACACCTTGCCGAACGCGTCGAGCAGAGAGCTGGCATTGTACTCTGTCATTTCAGACCGGACTTAAGCTGCAACCCCTTCGTGTGCTTGGATTGGGAGTTACCAAAGAAAGTTGAAGTTGAGAATGAGAATGAACGCCGGGGTCTGATCCAAGGTCTGATCCTGATTACCCCGATGATCCGCTAGCGGCTCAAGCCAGAATGATCCGCCGTTTGCCGCGCTTCTTTTCTGTCCGATATTCACCGCAACATTCCCCATGGAATCGAAATAGTCTAGACTCCTGGGCTCACTAGCCCCCTCCTCCAATTCTGCCGCCTCCAATTTTTGCTCGCGGACCCCGCCCACAGGGGAAAGCACCGGAGTATCGGACATGGTGTGCGGCACATCTCGATCAGCTTTAAAATTACGGGGACGATGTAACTCGTAGGACGGGGTTCGACTCCCTAACTACGCATGACCTGTTGGACCACTTTTTGCGTCTTCCAGTGCTCTGGGCGATCCATTCAAGGACTTTCCTCCTCGCCTTACATAGCATGCTGTGTTTTAAGGCTGAATGTATTTGTCAATTAGTTCCCGCTCCATGTTGACTCCCCCCCATCCAGTTTTACTCCCCTCCTCAGCCAGGAATCAACAGCTGGAATTATCGGACGTGGTGTTTGGAACATCATAAGCTGCCAGTTATGAATCGAAGCACCTCACAGTCCGGGTTTGCCTCCTGGGTCCGAATTACGTCAAGGTTGGCCGGTGCATCTTTTTTTTTCTCCCTAGTCTGTGCAGTTGGAACAAAGTCCATCCATTCTCTACTCCAAGAACGCGAACCACAGAGTGTATCCGGAGCTGCCTGAATTTATTTTATCAAGTAGTTTCCGCTCCCTGTTGGCTTCTCAAGCAGCTCATGTTAACTCCCGCACCGACTCACAGCTGCCTAAAGGTGAATATGACTAGGACAGAGCACCATGTCAGACGCAAAGAGCGTGGTGGCAATTTTTGTTGCCAGATTCTAAGGGAAGACAGCACCCCGGATGGTCCACGACGTCAAGTTCAAGTTTAATCGAATTTCTAGCTTCCTTCTAACTTGCAAGATCGAGCCTCGGGAGCACAGTTACTGATAGAACACTCGACAAATGACATACTATGTGCCGGGCGACACGACAACTCAAATGCAGGATAGGGGCAAAGACACAATGACGTGATGTCGGGCCGAACTCGAGGCTTAACTTTTTGGCTTGCAAAACTGGCTTGCGCCTGCGCCAATTGGCTTGTTTCTGGTGTGGGCGTGGGCATGGATTTTGGTGTCATCACACGCCCACGCCCGGCATTTCGGCTTGCAAGCCAAAATGTTGGCTTGGCAAGCCATTCCGCCCAGTCGGCACCAGCCAAAAAATCAAACTGGCTTGCATGGATTCCTCGCGCTGCATCACATTTATGCTTGATCTGTGTGGCCCGTTGGCATCTCCTAGGTATAACCTTGCTGGGTGTGTGGTTTTTTTCCCGGAGTTTCACCTATCAAGGCAATAATATGGAGTTGAAGCTGCAACGACACCGGGCGACGATGTCACTTTAGGGCAGAAGTGCGGGCTTGTTGAGGTCAGTACATTGCCCAGGTATCAATTTGTCTTCAGACCCCAGAAATTATGTCCCAAGGAAATATTCACAGTCATTCGGGCTCAATAGGAAGGGGTTTCGAAAATGCGAAAATTTCAACATACCTTCCATTTTTTTTTTCAGAGCCTCGGCGGACCCCCCCCCCCCCTCCGTGGGAAATTGTCTTATCTAGGCGTCAAATTAGCCGATTTCAAATATTTTTTTAGCTGAGGAGTGTCAGGACGCCCGATGGTACGTATCCCGATGTTTAAACCACGAAAAAGTGGGATGTTGAAGGAGAGGATTTTCGCTCAAGTCACACCCCGAAGAAGGACACGTGATAGATTCCTTGATTGGGAGTGGCTGTTCCATCTTATCAGCTGTTATCTGGCCCGATATAGGAATAATCTTTTAGCTTCAAACTCCACGACGACTTCACCTAGCACTTTGGTAACACTATATTCGGGATCAGGACTTCAGACTGGTTCAGAATTTGAAATCATAGGCAAAATTTGCAAAACCACACCCCCTTCGGCCGTGAGCCTTCCTGTATGCATGAAGTTTTTAGCACGCATAAAGATTGTCTCGTTATACCAACCGGCAAATGACTTTTGATACCAGTCATGACAGCAATGTGAGCCTCTCATGTGTTTCTCTGCCCCACAGTGGTTGGAGCCATTGAAATTGACAGTTGAACTTGGCTTAATTGAGAGACTTGCTAACTCAAACACCCACACTGCATGGATCTTTCAGCAAATCAAGGTCAGAATTAAGAGCAGCACATAGACTGTGGGCTGTGCGATGGATGGGCTGTTATGTATGTCATATTTTATCGCAGGGAGCTGAACCAGATAATAATTAGATTCACCTTGTTCCGGTGTGTGTACAGTTAGAGTCTCGGTTCTCCAACCAGTATAAGGTGATGTAGTTGAACCTATTGCAAGGAGATCCCGCAGGGCAATTTTGTTTATTTTTCGGTTACGTTTGGCAGATAAGGCAAACAAGACTGTCATCAACACTGGATCATGAATTCATGGATGGGCAACCGAGGGTGAGTCCAATAATGCCTCTATGAATAAGCATAAGACTCTCCGGGTCCCAGAAACTAGTAGAATCCTTCAGTCGAGCTCAGTTTGATGGTGGGCGTGGGTCAGGTGGGGGCTTGAGCAGAATGGCTTGTGTCACGTGCCGGCTTGCGACCTCAAAAAAACCAATTTTTTCGAGAACTACGGTGTTGAAACCGTATGCATTCTGTGTATCTTCTATCAAAAGTAACACACATGGACGGACATAGCAAATGCTGCGGCCGTTGTTCCTCATTGATCAAGAAATTGACGGCCGTGGGCGGCGTATGGCTTGGGCAAACCGGCTTGGGCGTGAACAAATCGGCGTGAGGCTAGCCAAAGCGGCTTGTGGATCTGCCCAGTATGGCTTGTGGGCTTGGACAATGTGGCTAGCAAGAGCCTCGTCTACCAACTTGAATTGAACATTGGCAGGTGCCGTGGGCTGCCATTGTGATTGGGACAATGTCCGGTAACGGTCGGCAAAATTCGAGCTAGCTCCCACAATTTTCTTTCGCAAACCATCACCTTCGTTGAACCTGCGATCGTTTTGGAACTGCTCTCCTACTCTGTGATTTTGTTCAGGCAAATCTGAAGACCTATGTTGGTGTGAAGCACGGAGTTTCTCAGATGAGAAAGTCGTGCACACGCGAATCTTGATCTTGAAGGTTTGCTCTTGAAGGATGCTGAGTTGAACTTGAGTGGAGCAAATCCTCGTATTGAGAAGACTGCCTTACTCTACAATTAAGCTACTGTATTTATACTATCTAAGGGTCCGAAGAAATGAGTCCTAATGAGTCCTAATGAGTCGTAGAGTAAATATGAGTCGAAGAGTAAATACGAGTCGAAGAAATAAAACTAGAGAGCGAGAGAAGGGATCACGGAGTGATCCCAGATCATGAGTCAGTTCAGCACCGTGAGCGACTGCACAATCCTTACAGTTGGCCCCCTCGATGCTGTATAGATACTTCCTGCTATCAATCCCCGAATTTCCACGTCGAGATTAATAACTCCCCAGTTCCTTGCCTTCTCAATCAGTTCTCAACATTGTTATGACTTCAATCCTCTCAGCTCAAATAACACCCCCCAAATGACATTGATTTATTTGGCTCGAATGCACTGGAATGCTATCGAAAAGGCGGGTGAGTAGATTGGAGCAATCGATCTCGTTTAATTGCAACACTCGAACTGCAGAATGATTGAAGCATTATGACAGTATCAGCGCTTTCAGTCCTGCCATCCGTAGTGGTAATTCTTCTTGCTTGATGATTTGACCGAATCCAATGGACGCCATGGTGTAATTGCAAGGTATGACCTCTATTTGTTTGTGTGGAGAGCAGGGATTACGAGGTCAAAGTTGAAGTCGGTAACATTGAGTTTAATTGGAGGGAGAAGAAGATGTCGCAGTTGGCAACATTGAGGGTAATTGGAGGGAGATGAAGTTACTCACAGATATGTCATGTTGAGTTGTTGCCTGTTTCCAACCTGTGAGTATAGTTGAAGAAGTTATTTCGGAGCACTAAGAAATAGGTGGCATTGTTTTAACTGGCCTCCCAGAGGCCAGAAACACTTTATTGCGGCTTGTACACAACCGATGGTTGAAAACCCTTATTCGGCATGCTGGTTTGATGGAGGCTGAGCTACGAAGGTTCAGAGGGTCCCCAGGGAGACTGGAAATGAGGGCAACAATCCAAACAGGTGTTATTAGGAAATAGCTACAGTGGAGAGGCTTAGTGTAAGCGACCACAAGCCAAGCCAAGCCGTCCACGTCCACGCCCATGCCTGCCAAGCCAAATTCAAACTCCGCTAAGGGGCACAAGCCACTTTTAGCCAAGCCAGTCGGATAAGTCTTGGCTGAACTCCGAGTGATGGTGTCCTGCAAGCGCATCTCTGCACGGAACCACCAGCGAGCTCTTTCTTCATTGTCGTCTCTGCCTTAAAACACTCCTGCGTTTTCTCATGCCTTTTCGTTACATGACCATGTAACCTCGATGACACCACGACTCGCTTTTGGGTCTCATTCTTGCTCTTTTCGTGCGGCAAATCGTGCCACTCTACTGCGGCTAGTGATGTTCTGGCTCTGGCTTGGCCTGAAAGCCATGGCTTTTGGGGGGTGATTTAGACTGTTTCAGGCTTTGGCCTGACTAAATCTCAGGCCAGGCCATCGGCTACTCACCGGCTTGGCTTGGCCTTGGTACCAAAGCCAGAACATCACTACAGTCATTCCTCGGTCCTTGCAACACATTTTTATTCCAGCTCGCCCCAAGCCAAATTTGGGTGTATGGTCTAAAATTAAAATGTTGATTCATCCTATTAGGCCCTCTCTATGATATGTACAATCCTCAATCTTCATGTTTCAAGTTGTTGTGGTGTACCGAGCCCGTTTTTCTCTTGCAAGGACCATGGCATGTGTCACCACTCAAAAATAAAAGATATTTTGATCCAGAGCAATGATTTTCAAAGGCTTTTGGCCAGTTTCAAATGTTGGTAAGTCTCTCAGATCACTCTAGAGCATCCCAAACTACCAAGCTAATTATTCGAGCAGTTCTTCCGGGCGGTTAGAGCTCTTGCAAGGACCATGGAATGACTGTAACTGCGGCTCTTTGTGTCTAATATCTATACGACTCCTGCGACTCGGATAGCCCGCCAACACAATGAGTCCCAACTGCCCTGTCTGCGCCCTGCTCTATCTCGCCCTCCTGCCATCGCGTGAGCCACTGAGCCT
Source organism: Mycena sp. CBHHK59/15 (assembly GCA_029204085.1). Taxonomy (NCBI): domain Eukaryota; kingdom Fungi; phylum Basidiomycota; class Agaricomycetes; order Agaricales; family Mycenaceae; genus Mycena; species Mycena sp. CBHHK59/15. The sequence goes on from JARGXW010000425.1 coordinate 51,853, forward strand.
TCTGTGTATGTACATCTCGCAAATCCTCTTTGAAGTGTGCTAACTCCAGCTCTTCTGCTTCTGCTCCAGCCCCAGCCTCAGCTAATGTGGTACCGTTGCCAACCAACCGACTCGCATTCGCGGCTCCATTTCCCAGGGTGAAGACGATCGCGGGCCGCAGGAACGGAGTCTGAGATTTGTCGGACGTCTTTGTTTCTGCTGAGCCTCTGGCCCGGTGCGTTAAATCCAAGGCGCAAATTTGTTGGTCCGCACCTCGGTAGCTCGAACACTGCTGCTGCTTGCGCTGCCGCAGCGGCACAGATCACCATGTATCGCTGCTTACACATATCTCGCATCTTCCATAACGGAGGGGCAACACGAGCAATTGGGAATCAGACCGCTTGTTACCGATACTGCTGTTAATGCACGTTCCTCCCTAGTCTCTCATAGACAGACACTACAACTGGAAGCTCATGCCTCACATGTTGTAGTTCCTCCCTTCCTTCCTGTCCTGGCCTGTTCTCTCTTTCTCCCTCTCTTTTCCTTTGTCGCTGCTCTGTGGAAAGGCCGACTTTGGTCGCTTCCCCTCCGCTCGCGCCATCTGCGCGTCTACCTCGACATCTGATAGATCGCCGAACGCTTCACCTCGACGGCAACTGCTCGGATACCGGCACCTATCTCGGTGCCTATCTGGAGTCGTATAGTACCTCGTCACTTTGTAGGATGAGGATCTTCGTCTTTTTTTTTTTTTTTTTTTTTTTTTTTGGTGGTACATTAGCCGGTAGCAATTAACGATAGGTTAACCCGACCGGTTTGTAAAGTGTGAAACATTTGTTCCGTTGGGAGTGGTTTCCACCACCCAGAGAAATGCCTTGCGCACACCCATTTGGGTAGTGTGGGACTATCGCGTCACCCAATGCCACGGCCGTTGCGTCGCCGGGGATGGGTCTGAGAGAATGCGTGATTACCCACTAAAACTCTGGGCTCCCGGAGCCAATTTGCCGGTAAGTCATGCTCATTGTCCAGTGTACCAGACCAAGTGGTAAGGACCAGTTGGGGCGCCAGAGCGGGGTGCTTGCCTTTGTGCGGCCTATTTGCCAGCGTTATATCGACTTGTAGTCTTTGATTTATGGCAAACTTCCATTTGTTGAGTATCTCTTGTTCTGTCGCTGGTGTTCCGTTCCGGGTGATCCTCCGATCATTCCTTAACTTCCAGATTACGTAGGCGGACTCGGACATCAATATCCGGTACAACCATTGTGTTCCCGCCTTTATCTTGCCCTTATCATCACAGAATTCTGCAAGCCCGCATCCTAGGATGGTGCCCAGTATACCTCTGGCCATTCCTCTTCCTTCTCCTTCCAGAGAGTCTCTGATGCCTTCCATACAAGTTCTTGACCCGGGCATTTGCATTTGAGTAGGATGTGATCCAAGTCTTCCACGACATTGTTGCAGTTAGCGCAGACTGCTCGCTCTTCACATTCAGGTATGTGGTCCCAGGACCTGCCTATCCTGTGGGCATTGTGAATCCCCTTCCAGAGGAATTGGGAAGTACGGGGAGAATGTCCTTGGTGGTGAGAGATTTCCAGATCTCTTCATCGGTGGTGTACTTGCTAAAGGTGTCCTCCGCTGCCTTCCTTGCGATATCGAACATTCTCGATGTCGATGGCCTCGGGGCCATTGTCGCAGTAGCGAGTTTGCCTCTGGTAGACAGAAATGAGGGTCGGAAGTCCGGAATTGGGGTGCACGGGTGAAGCAGAAAAGCGGTGTGAAGGTCCCGGGGAAGTCGTGTAGGTGTAGAGTAGAAATCGAGTGTGAATTGGGGGAAAGTGCCGTGCGGGCGTGGAATACGGGTGTAGCTCGTAAAGGCTCGGTGAGGGCAAATATCTGGGGTACAGGTGCTCGGGGTTCACTGGTGACGTGCCCACAGTGGGACACTCAAGTCACTGGTCGCGTCGTAGGTGGTGGTTTTAGCGTAAGGAGGGTCTATTTGGCCATGTGTACATACAAAACAAATACGCGGTCCGAGGACCGATGTATCATATGGTACGTATGGAGATATGAAAAGTAGGGAATGCGATCAGCGGTCCATCCTACCCTTCCACACCGTGGCTTTCATTCGAGTTTTTACCTCGTGTATGCTGCGGTAGAAAACACGTTGACGATTTCCCTGTAGGCTAAGGCCCAGGAGGGCTGTGTTCGGAGGCAGTGTGAGTTCCCACTGCCCCCCTCTCCGGTCTCTCGCGGCTCTGTTCGCCAGGGTGGTGGCGTGTTTGCACCGCGCTCTTTCTTCAGAGCCAGGCACTGCTATCTTGAAAATTGTGGGTGCTTTCCTGGCTTTAAGCTCTGCTGCTAAACAACGTAGAACCCCACTGTGCGGTACCCCTACCCAACCTTCATGTTCCCAGTTGGGTAACTTTTTGTTCATCGCGTCTCGAATGTAGTTCTGCGTACTAGTTATTGTGAGTATCGTTTCACTGTTTGTAGTTTTAACCGCTTCTAGCGCAGCGAAAAGTTCAGCTCCGTATTGTGACTGCGCTTCCATGGTAGGAATACACTTGCCTCTGTTCCTGTCATCTTTGATGCCGAAGAAAACACCAGCGGCGGCGCTTGCCTGTCTGCTCGACGGTGCATGCACCACCTCTGTAATGTATATTTCTATTGCCTCAGGGACAGGTTCAGCTGCAGCTCTTCTGCGTCGTACAGGTGGATCTTGACGTTCCACTGGTTCACCTGTCCTGCGGGTCATCACCCGGAGGCCTTCTGCGAGCGACGTAATACCTTTGGGGGGTCGGAAGCGTCCGTCATCCTCTTCTGGGTTAGCGGGCATCTCTTCGGGGCCTGGCTCTTCAGCCCCTCCATCCGTGGGGATCCATTTGGGGAGTATCTGGCCTATGCGAGCCTTCGCTGCTTTAATGCACGCGTGAGGGTTATCACACCCTCTGGTCATCCTATCTTCCTCACACGCTTTGCACTCACAAAGGTTGTGGTTGTCGTGCATGGGGTCGTCCATTCGCTGGATTAAATCCAATCCGTCGCCAATCGTCATCCTGGCATGGTTATTTCTCAAGCACTTGGCCTTGGCCCCGTTGTTCTGTTGGCTCTTCTGGTTGTTCTCCCCAGGGTGGTGCCAGAGCGGTAAATCTCTCTGTATATCAGTGGAGGGTTGTGCTACCTCGAAGCTAAGGCCATATTTATTCAGGCACTTTACCATTGTTTTATGTAGGGCTGGGGGTTGCACTGGTTTACCTTGATCTTTTGGATCATAAGGTGCGTCCTCGCCTCTTTTGCTACAGACGATGGCTTGACAATATGTTGGGACAAGCCGTGAAGTGCTAGCGATGCCCAATGAGCACGTTTCGCAGAGTCGGTTTCCGCTAGGGCTGCAGCTTTTAGCAATAGAAGTGCCTCGTCTCTGGCTTCCAGGTCTAGCAGGCCAATTCCGCCCTTTTCGCGGGGCATCATCAGGGTGTCGCATGCTATCATGGATGATTTCGAATCGTTTATGAATTCTTTCTGGGATTTTAGTATATGTTTTGTTACTGCGGCTGGCATCCCATTGACCTGGGCTAGGTATTGGGATCGGGAGCCCGCTATGATCTGATCAGCATTTTTCTTCAGGATTAGGGTTGGGTTGAGACCGGCCCATCTTTCATAATCGGAGTCTATTTTTTCAAGTACCGGTGTCCATACACCGAAAGCGTCCACGCCGTTTCCGATGAAACTCCCGAGGATTCGAACAGCTTCCCCTTCCTTTGCTATGTGGATATTAGTTGGGATTGGGTCATCATCCGTGTTAAGCTGCCTTGTCTCCAGTAGGCGCTCGCGGAACTCTGGAGTTCCGAATGGTATGATCTCCGTCTTTGTAACGTTGAAACGGGCTCCTGATGCGAGGCACCACTTGTCTAGGATTGTTTTAAGGTCTTCAAATTTGTCGTACTCACTCAAGTAGGCGGTGGTGTCATCGGCAAAGAGCTGGATCACCGCATTTTCTGCCACACCAGGTATGGAATATCCTCTAAGGTTGGATTGCCGTAGCATGGACGCTAATGGTTCGATTGCCAGGTTGAATAATAGGCAAGATAACGGGTCGCCTTGGCGAACCCCTCTTGTGACTCGGAAGGGTGAGCTCAACTCGCCGTTCACTATGACGCGCGTGTCCGCAAATTTGTACAGTGATTTCACCGTGTTGATGAAAAGTTCGGGGATACCGTGTCCTCGGAGAGTGTCCCATAGGTAGGGGTGAAGGGTCTTATCGTACACCTTCTCTTGATCAAGTGCCACAATGACGCCGTTCTGTAGGTCCTCTTCGGAGTATTCAACTACCTCCATGGCCAGGTATATGGTGTCTGTAATCTTCCGGCCTTTCATGAATCCCGATTGATCTTTGTGGATAAGGTATGCCGCAACCGTACTCAGTTTGTTGGCTAACGCTTTTGTGAATATTTTATAGTCCGAGTTCAGGACGGTAATAGGGCGGTAATTTGCGATGTCTGTCCGGTCTTTTTTCTTGAACAGGGGACACATCCACCCCAGGGAAAATTTCGAGCCCTCTGCCATGCCGTGCTCCTCAATATCATTGAACACCCATGTGAGTACTTTAATTATATCGCAAGTCCTTTTCTCGGGTCTGCCGTTCTCAGTGTTTTTCTTATTTTCCCTATGGATCGCCTCCAGTCGCTGCCAGAATTCCGTTGCGAATCTGTTTATTCCAGACGCTTTTCCAGGTGCCGCGTCCATGAGAGCTTTCAGTACGTCGGCCTCGAGCTGCTGGGCCTCAGATGTTGTTGAATCAGCTGAGTATTGGCCAGTTGGCACTTGCGACACCCGTCAGTGAATTTAGTAGGCCGTCTTCCCGTTCTTATCGGCTTGTTCCAGCTTTGTTACACCCGAAGCACCTCTATTCCATGTGCTCTAACGATTGAGATGGCAAATACCCACGCCCTCGATGTCTTGACATCTCCGACGGCGGCCTTGGAGCCCCGGACCAGATCACCGGGTGGTGCTGACACATTGGAACTATGCGGCCAAGCTGTATTCAAGGCTTTGACAGAAGGCACAGCTGTGGACGCGTCCTCACGGCGCCGGCTCATGGGAGAAATACATCTAAGGTGAACTCTACAACCTTCAACCGACGTGATTGACTTTCTCATCGAGGTACGGAGGAGCTTGTGATGTTGCATGTTATGAAGTGGTACTAAGTAGATCCCCAGTACACGGTCCTTGTTTTACCATTTCAAGTTACCGGCTTTAAGCCGCACCAATATGAGGCCCTCCTTCGGCAAAAAGTGGACATTGTAACCAAATATGCTTCAGGGCCGCGTGCGAGAACATACACCCCTGCAACTTATGAAACTTCTATTTACACGGGGGGCACAGCCTGCGGCTGTCAAAATTTACCCTCCGGAAGGTCTTTACTGGCGGAAGCACGAAGGAAGTCATGCTGGCAGTATAAGTGGAAGCACGCAGGAAGCCCTGCTACCGTTGCCTGTACGGCATGTAAACAACGTGGACTTGACGTGAAAAGAAATCAAGCTTGAAGTGTCGGAATCAAAAAGTTGATTGACAGGTCTCGGTCACCTGATTCATTTCCCTTCGTTATATTTGAGACTCCGCTCGACACGAGTACGCGTTATCGACATGTTCCAACAGTGTGCACGCCATGATCAGTAGCAGTATATATCCCCCCTTCTGATCTCCTATTTCTGCTCACTCTCATGGCTGGACATCAGCGTCGTTCGAGCAACAAAGACAGACAGCGTCGGCACGCCCAGGCCAGTAACCCTAGCAACTTTCCTTAAGCATTAGACATCTCAATGCAAATCATTGCTTAATCTCTGTTCAGTTTAAACCACGGCAATGAGGGGTGAGCCACCCTCTGCCAATCAAGACTGTTGACCAGCGTTCTGGTTTAAGCAGAACAAGACTCCGGCTTTAGCAGAACAGTGTTTAAGCAGGATCACCAGTAGGATTAATCCTCAACATTTCGCGCTTCAAAAAGAGCACACAGCTGACTCGAACCACTGACCTTACCAAACAGCATTATTTGAAGAGCCAAGCAGTTTCCAACTAGGCCACACAGACTTCAAGAAAAATCACCTCTGATCCTCTAAGACTCCATTTTGATTATCCCCTGAACACAAGGCAAGTGGACTTGTAAAAACTCACCGCTGTCCTCAGATTAATCACAGTTAAACAACTCCCAAGTTCCCAATACCTTCATGTTTGATTACACATTTGTTATTGATATACCAGCATTTAGTAAGACTGCTTAGGGTGCTACATGTCCATGTAGCTAGCTTTTGTACTGCTTCTATATCCTGCTTTGTTGAGTGGTTAAGTGACACAATCTCTAAATTGTCTGCAACCTGACGGTCGAGAGTTTGAATCTCTGTAGGGCCACTTTTTGTCAGGTCTTGAAATTTTGGGCTGATCCTGCTTAAACCCTCTCCGTTCAACTTTGTTTAAACTGAACCCTGTTTAATTAACCTTGTGTTTAAGCAGCTGCCACTTAAGTTCTCGGATTATCTTGGTTTAAGTTGATCATAATCTCTGTTCAATGACATCTCCTGATCATTGCATAGGTGTGCTTAAACCATGACAATCTCTCGAAAGGTTCACCACCTGCTTCATGGCACAATAGTAGCACTCAGTGTTGCTTAAGTTGAACAGAGATTAAGCCCGGATTTGCATCAAGACGCGGATTGCTTAAGGAAATCTCCTAGAGTTTCATCCCAGGCGCAACCGCAGGAGGGTTCTTCGTCGTCGCGTCAGGGCCCACGCGCTGGTGGTTCTTCATCAGCACCTCGTCCGGCTCCTGAAGCACGTACTTCATCACGCCCCAACCAGCCAGGAGCCAATCCTTCATCCCGTCCCGGCACCGGTCCTTCCTCCCATCCCGACCCTGAATCCTCGACCCATGCAGGCAAAAAGCGCCGCGAACGTGGCTTTACTCCACCCACGGATGAGCCTCCACACAAGAAGACTGCTACAGCGGCTGCACTGCAGAAAAAGAAGAATCACTCTGACCTCTGGCATTTGCCAAAATTGTCTGCAGGCGACAAATCACTCCAGGTTGGTACTGTAATTGTACTTCGATGAGATTGGGTCAAACCAGGACACAGGCAGCCTTCCATGTGCTCCTTTACCTCTTGTGGGGTGTTTGGAGTGCGACCGACGTCGCCGAGCAGCCGACAGCCGCTCAGCTTGTGGACTTTCAGAGGCGATGCACAACCGCTGATGATTGGGATGCAATCTTGAAAACTCTCAACACCAACCACTCTGCCGCTATGGACAAGATCCGGCAAATGCGCTTGGCAGTTGGAACTCGGAAGGGTCCCATTGCGAAGAATATCCTGGCGCTGGAAGATGAACATCTCATTCTCATATTTTCCACAATTCTTTCTGCGGGGTTTTCAGCCTGGCGTCCCGACGTACTGGGGGGACAGCCGAGTCCTTATACAACAAAGCCCACGAGGACATTGCCATTCGAGTTTTTCGCGATGTCGCCATCGCACACGGTTTTGTCCGTATGAGTGTTGATCTGACAAAAATTCAAGACATTCCATTTCTGCGCAAGTTGTATCGAAACTTTGTTTACTCGTTGATGCTCAAGAGGGTGCGGTTGGAAACTGCTCAACCCGGCGCTGTGGTCGCACGAAGCAAGAACTCGAATACTTACAAGAATCGTACCTTTGTACGTTTTATTTACTTCATCATTTTTTCCGCACATGTTAAATGTTTCTCGGACCTCCAGATAAGAAACAGTCGCACTAAAGCCCTCTACGCTGATGGCTGGCCAGAGCGTTGCCGCTCTTGCTGCAGAGGCCTTCTGCAATAGCGACGACGAATTTGATCCTGTTCGCCAGAAGTATATTATCAAGCCCAAACCTGGGCGTGGCGACAACACGACAAACTTTTTCCGCCAACAAGTTGACCCCGACCGCCATGAGGTGGCGAAAAGGGCGGGCCAAGGGACCAACTTTCGAGGGCCACGCGAGCGTATCGTGGATCCCAATGCGCAGTCGTCCAGCATATCCGAGCGCTGGCCCAAGGACTGTCCCCTCGACTGGTTCAACCCAACCGCGTTTAACAAACTCCCCGCTCGCCTCTGTGCATGGTACCGCCACAAGGGTATAGCTCTCCCACCTGCTCGCTTCTGGGTCGATGGTCGCGTACCTGACAAGTTCAAGACTATGTCGGATGCACATTTTATGATGCACTACGGCAACGAGGTGCTTGCGCTATACAACCTCCCAACCGATGAGGAGATTGAGCAGATGAAGGAGAATGGCGAGGATCCTGACAAGCTGTTGGCCCAGGATATGGACGAGGACGAGGATGGAGACGAATCGCAGGAGCAGGATGACAAGGAACAGCAGGAGGATGACCCGATGGATGAGGACGAGGAGCCCGAGCCCCAGGCTGGATCATCTTCAAGTTCCCAGGGTTAAATGCCTGAGTACCGCTTTCACTGACACATTTTACACTTGTATGCCTTTCATATGTGTATGCTTACTTTCATGTACATGCAGTCAACTCAAATTCACTATGATTTTAGCACACAACATCGTTAGAATTCACTGTCTCCTACATTGTACCAAGTGAGTACCTGTCCCTGCATTTGCAGGGCAATATATTGAAGAGCATCTGTCCTGTGTCTGGAGCGTCGAGCTGGTATCACTCGTCCCCACAGAGGAGTCCTCCCCTCTCTCTCTCTCGGGTCCTCGTTCTCCACTACTGTACTATTTCGACCGTTTGTTCAGTGACGGGTGACACCCAACTTTTTTGATGTGCTTAAAAAACGCCATAATTCAAAAGAAAATTTATCGGTCTCGCCGGTCGACGAAAATCTAAAAATAGTGAACAAACGGTAGAAATAGTACAGTACCCCGCGTCGAAGGGGAGCCTGTGCCATCCATATGGCTGCAGGTATGCGCACACCTCGTCCTCGGCCTTGTGTGCACGGGATAGGGCAGCGTCGCAACGGCGCGCGTAGCGTTGATGAGTACAGCGGGGGAGGTGGGGGTCATGCCCATCGCTCTGCCGTGCCCATCATGTGCTGTGACGGTGCTCGCATCATTCAATTCCTCCCTCCCGCCCCATCCACACAACATCAGCCCGCGATTAACGCACTGTGGTGAGTTGGCTGACTGAAAGGTGGATGCTTCACACATGGACAAACATGACCAAATACAATCTGCGCAATTTGCGCAATTTGCGCAATCTGCGCAATCTGCACATGCTGACTAATATTATTGCCCCTTTGAGCAGACTTGGTTCCTTTGGGTTTCCCCAATGATCATCTAGTATGTGACATGCGTGATATGCACCTGAGGCCCGTAAATTCTGCCAAAATGGTCTGATTTAAGTGCTCAGCCAATGCTCGTGCAAATCGGCAAAAGGATCCATAGATATCCATTAAATTCACTTTACCAACAGTTGCGATGGTAAAGTTGAGCACCGTCGATTTTTTCTCGAGATTGGCTGGTGCTACCAACCTAAAAATTAGCCCAAGGATACTTACATTGAATATAAGACCTTCTATAGAAACAAATTTTTTATTTTTATTTTTATGAAGCGGGAACAATCATTGAAAAAGAAATTGAACTATAATACATTATGTGGCTATCAAGTGCGACGGCTGCGATTCAGGGCCCAGCATATAATCAACAAGTCCCTGTACTCAATGCCATATGTGCCTTTTGGCCGTTTATACACTGTGAGATGTGTAAGAATATGTTCCGGTTCAATGATCATAAATTCCCCAGAAGGATTTGCGTCAACGACGGTGGTATAAAAATAGGGCATGGAGGGATAAGGGGTTTGTTGCACCAGATACTGTGGTATAAATGTGTGCTTTTCAACAACCATGAAAGTCTGGACATAACTTTGTAATGGAATTTGCCATATTTCGTTGATGTAGCCTGTGAGCACCGCTGTTGGGTTGGTGGGGTGTTTGAACTGAATTGCACTGTTCCCTTCATGAGACATTTTACATCTGAAGGTGTGGCCATCATGCTTGAATTCAGATGGCATTCTAGCAGTTGGCAGTAAAGCTAACTCATCATCCAAGTGAGGCATTTCTTTGTATGACTTCCACTCGATCTGTCCAATAGAATGCAAATATGCTAAGAGCATTCTATATGTGTTGGGTGGAATGTCCTTTCCTTTAGCTAGAAACTGTCCAGTCTCAAGTCCAGTTAATGGTTTCAGGGGGTCCTTGGAGTGGGATACATCAGGCTGTAAAATCTGAGTCAGCTGACCAGCCAATTCAGATGATGATGTGAAATTGCGATCATGAAACATTGCTTCCAGGCGTCCACGGCGGGCCATCTGCCGCAGCATAGTAAAGTCCATATCATCTATAAATTGATATTTGTGCCTCAGTGCTATACCAAGCTAAGGTGGATGGATATACTTACAAATCCTTCTATTTGTCTTGACCTTCCCAAATTCACCATTCATATGTTCTCCATGAAACTTGCTAAGACCGGGTAAAGGCCCCCAGAATTTTAGAATATCTGGGTTGTGCATTGCAAGGTGGTGATTTGGGTGAGATTTGATCCGCGGCCACAAGTCCTGTAGGCCCCTGCGATACTGAACAATGTGAACCCTATATCTCTCTGCCTCAGCATCAGAGGTATAGTAGGATGAAATAATGTTTGTCATTGCAGCAAAGTGGTGGAAGTTATCCAAAAGCTTCATAGTACTTCCAGTTTTGTTCCACCAGAGTTCTGGTATTATTAGTGGAAATATTGCTGTAAAGAGAATAAGCAGCTCCTGCGCCTTGAGTTTGCCATGCGAAGCTTCACCAAGGTTTGTGGGTGGGCGACCAACCCAGGTCGGAAGGTGAACATCCTTGATACAAGCACAGATAATTTCTAATTGCTTTGAAGTAAAGTCAAATGCCTCTGCGCTGGAATCAAATTCATGAAGCATGAAATCATTGTCATCATCTGGGTTGAGATCATCATCTCCCTCTGCTAGAGGTAAGTCCCTCAAGTGTGTGCCTGGATTTTCTGGTGTAGGTGTCACTGATGTTTCGAAGTGTTTACGGTAATCATCCAGGTCCATCAGATTTTCAAGAGGTTTATTTGCATCTTCATCCAAGCCTGCTAAATCCTCGGAGGCTTCTGATGCATCATATTCAGTAAATGTCTCCTCCTTTTCTTGTTCCTTCAAATCCTGCTGAGCTGCAGACGCTCGACCTATTCCCCAAAGCATGTGAAGGTGGTGTTCAGCCATGCCCTCAAGTGAATTGTGCATAAACCCCAGTATCGGTAGACGACTGATCTCTGTCCACGATTGTCGTTTTCTCAAGCCATGTTTTACCCTGAGATTTTACGGTATTCCCATTGCAGTAGGTCCAAGCTGCATAGTCCAGACTTTCAATCTCAGCATTTGTGATAAGACAATATGAACAGAACAGGGTGGCAGAATGAGACAGAAATCCAGCAACTTTTCGAATTGCTCCAAGATCTGCTACAAGAGGCAGGACCCTTGACTGGACCAGAGTTCCTTCAGGATGGCGATGAGTAGGTATATTTTGGCCAGGCGGACGAAAAGCATTCATCCTTGTAACAAAGGTGTCAAGGATATGAGAGATAGCCCAAACATCTGGCATCCCAGGCCCAGGTATTATGCCAACAATAAAAATGTTCTCGAGAAGAAACTGAGATTCAATGGGAAGGTTGAGGCAGTATAAAATAATTAGCCCGCAGGAAACAACTTTTCCTGTTTGTTGCATGGAAAATCAGTTGGGAATTATTAAATCACTCAGGTCACTGTACCTGCAATTTTATTACTGAAGGGATTGAACCAATCTATGTAGACCGCCCAAACCAAATTGTATGGGAATCGAACGAAATTTCCTAGACTTCGCCATGCTGGGCTGTCTTGAACATCGTGCATTGTGTATGCATTTCCTTGAGGGTACCTGTTCTGATTCTGAAGAGCAGATGCCTCTAGATGATCCTCAATATCAGGCCGCGCCAGAAGGAATTTGAGCCATGAATCAAATGACTGAGTACTGTAGAGGCGTGCAGGCACACGCTTCACGCCTTTGCGTGTTTTTCGTTCTCGCCATAATGCTGTTCCGCAGGCACGTGCCCCAGACGATCTTTTATAGGTGCAGGTCATTTGAATTGGGGAATTTGCAGGATACATAGTATAGCATGTTGGACAGCAAGCAACACAGTCAATCACTGGCTCCATTCCCTGCTGGTAGATAGTGCGAATATCCTTGGGAAGTTTAAATTCTGGTGCCAGGAGATTTCCAAAGCCTGCAGATTGAAGCACAACAAAGACCAGCTGAAGGGCTGTGACCAAGATAAACTGCAGTGCCTTTAAAACAATGTTTGCACTTCGACGGCTAACACCAGCACGGAGATTAAGCCAGGCTACAAGCAAGCAGCAGAGTTTATTCATGGGGAGCAACACTGTGTGCACAAAATTTATTGTGCCGTTGAAAAAGGACCATCAAAACTCACCCTTGTTCCAGTCGGGGATGGACTGTAGCTGTGACTTTTGCTCTATTTGCCTTGCTGGCTGTACTGGCTCTGCTTGGTGTGGTCTGGCCATGGCCGCTAATCTTGCGCGCAAGTCTCGATCCTCATGCTCGGCTCGAGTTGATGTGCTGACCGATTTTCCGGGCTGAAGGATCCCATCTCTGACTTCACGGACATCCTTGCAAGTGGTGCAGATGCACACCACTTGTTTGGCAGGCATAGGCTGCAGGGGAAAGGAATGCAATTATATCTTTCAATCTTGCCTTATATTAAATGTGTATGAATCTATTTTAATTGTAGCCCCGGCCTGCCCGGTTACAGCCGGCTACCCGTAACCGATGTCAGCTGCTGTGATGCTGCCGCTGTGCTTCCAGCGTGCTTCCTCTGTGCGTGCTGGCGACCTGACCTTCTGGCAGGTTGCCCTGTACAGCCTCGGACATTGCCCGCGGTGTTATTTGACGTGTTGCCACTGTGGATGGCCATGAGCCTATTCTGCGTTGTGTGGCCAGTGTGCTGCCTGGCCGATATGCCCCCAGAGCTCAAGGGTCCGCTCGGCTCACGCGAAACAGTAGAGGCGCGATATGATTGACTACGGACATTTATAGTCTGCGATAATAATGATTGAAGTTTTGAATTTTTAGTAGCAGGCGGTACTGGGTGACCTCCCTCAGATAAATATATTCCTACATATTATTTTGAGGCCGTTTTCGAACATCCTGAGACAGCTGTCAGGACCCCATCCGCATTGGAACTGCTTTGGATCTCACGGAGTATCCTGTTGTCCCTCCAATATAATTAAAATCTGGTTGGGGGGTAGCTAACCCTCTATTAAATTGCATTCTCCGCATCAAGCCCTTGCGCTCCCTTACTCGGCCTCATATGCAGATGGATTCAGGAATATCTTAATCCTTAATCACCCCGATACACTGCCCATTGCAAGGCCGAGGCACACGGTCCCATTTGCTATGAACTTGGCTGAACGACTCGGAGCCTCAGGCTGAGGTGAAGAGGTGGTGTCAGCCATGAGGGCCCGAAACTTCTGGAGCCGTTACATCCAGTGAAGGGGCGACGAAAATGGAGCCACGTAAGATGAAGATGTGATATTCTTGCTGGCAGTATCAGTATCGACATCATAATTCTACACTGATTTACACAAGTATAATTTAAAATGAATAGGTAGTAGAAAAAAATACAAGTTTTTCTGTTGTACACACGCAGACATGCAACTCAGAGGGGCACAAGTTGGTCATTGACCGGATCGCTCCAAGAAACCAGGCTGCAATTTATTAACCAAGACTCCTAGAGGAAAGACGGATGCGGGGGCTCACTCGATTTGTCCATAGGCCTGCGAGAATTGTGTCGTGAGCTGAGGGTTTATCAACACCAGCTGAATTTGATATTGGATGCGATTGAGTAGAGCCTGCAGTGGCAAGGAAGAGGATTTAGCTTCCAGAGCCTCGGGAGGAATGAATATAGACTGACGTGCTGGCCTAGAATGATGAACGTCACACCGTTGGGAAGCTGAGGGCGGAAGTGAATGACCGAGCTTATGGTTTGGGCCACGTTTAAGAAACTTATGGAGGTAGTGAGCAAACACAGCCGTACGACGGAGATAATAGAGCGAAGACATACGTGATATCCATCAAGGCGCTGCCTTCGTCTTGATTATCCCTCACAGCGCTATGGAGCTGGCTAGTGAGAACGAAGGATGTCTGGGCGCCACTGTCCCAGAGGCACCAGACGTCCTCAAAGACGTTTTCAGGCGGATTATCGGACATGTCTGTGGCGCTTGTCACGACGATACGTGAGGCGAGGATGAAGGGCAGCTTGTTGGCGGCGATATCCTCGGACAAAGCAAGCCAGCTTAGGGTGAAGGGGTCTGGCACCTTTCCGTCGGGAAACGAGTCTTTTGTGAGTTCGACAAGACGACGGCGGCGTTCCTTCGCCAACGGGTCAACATTGGTGGGTGTGGTAGGCTTGGGTATAAACTTGGAAACCGTGGTCATATGAAGGCCGGTAGATTGCTTGGTTGGATAGAGAGCGACTAGAAGGTTCATCATCAGAGAAGGTGTAAGGGCTCGGAGGTTGAATTACGCTTGGATAACGCGGCGCGACGTTGTGTCGCTTGGGCGGACAATGTGGCACGCTTGGCCTCGTCCTCGCGATGAACGGCCTTGATAACATCCTCGACCGGGATCCCAATGTTTAGTTTCGCAAGTGCGGCGGCGAGGGAGGAGATTTGAACCACTTGCAGAGAATCAGCCAGAGGAGGTGAGGGCGTCATCCAAGAGGTGTCTTGTCATGTGATCCGAAGTTGACATCGGTGATCGCCGTAGTGATCGGCATTCCGGCATTCTTTAAATATTCTCTTTCGAGGCTTTCTGTTGTTGCTGTGGGCTGGCCGGTATATGACTGCTAGTATGGGCGATCAGAGGTTGGGCCCGGCAGCAGAGTATGTGCATTATTGTATGTCCAAGCGGGACGCGGTGTATGTAGAGGTTCAATTTTCCATACTGATTTTGAGAGTGTTGAATGATTCGTGGAGAGCGGTGGGGTAGGTTACAATCATCATTCCCGTCTCGCGCAGGTACTCCACCCTTAAATGGAGTCAGAGAAAGAAGTTGAGTAAGGCGAACGGCACCGACTTGAACTCCCGCTCCTCAGAGAATCTTTCCTCGAGCTCGTCTGCTATCTCCTGCGACATCTTGAGCTGCTGTGGAGAGATGTCGGTGTAATGTTCACGGGTGTCCGTCAAGACTTACAAGTGGCTCAATCTGCGCAGATCCCGCGTTCGAACGGATCAGCGCTCGATGCCCGAAGGCGACGAGCGAGGCGAATGGCGCTTCCACAACGTCTCCACCTAAGCCTGCGAGTATATACAAGAAGGGTGGAAGTGGAACTCGGCTAACTTAAGCGAGTTCCACTGGGTGGAAGTGAGTTCCGCCCCGGATGCATCAACCGTGGAACTCACTTCCGCCCAGTGGAACTTGGTTAAATTAGCCGACTTCCACTTTGCATACTGCTTGTCCAGTTAATTAATTAAATCAGACTGCAGGTATCTGGGCATCACACCAATGGCTGTGTTGGCGCATCAGATCCTGCTGCATGGCCGGGTGTCCCCGATCTTGACCATGAGTGAATACTTGTTGAGATAACAATCATTCAAGCTGTCTGCCATATTTGCAGTGCACCTCAGTAACGGCCGTACTTGGCTGCTGATGCCCGAACCGGCATATTATCTTACGATTCATTTCTTTCTTAAAGTGCTGGTCAGAAAATAGTTTTCACGGTATAAAAGCATCCTAATATTTTTAGTTCCACATTAGAGTGTATTAAATTTGGATTAATACAGTTTGCGTTGGTTAATACAGTGCGCATCTCAGAAAATGATGAGGAAGCAACTTGAAGCCGCTAAGCGCCAACACAGCCATCCATGACCTAAATGGGAAACACGGGCGCTCAATTCTACTGCAGGCAAGAGGACAATCCATTGGTACCATATACAAGAAAGGTCGGGAGTAATAAGATACAATATGAGGATCTGACGACGACGAAGAGTATCAAGACAGTACAAGTAAAGTCCATTCAATCGAGTCCCAAGTCCAAACCTCCACTGCCCTCGTCGCCGCTCACACCAGCAGTCAGGCTATCTACCCAAGCACCGCCGCTACATTCCCTCCGCCCGCTCGTATACCTCGCGCATCACTCGCACACAACCCCATACTTGCTCTCGCCTGGTCGGAGATCGCGTCATCCAGCAAGCCCGCGAGCGAGTCGCCGTGGGCGGCTGTCTCGCTAGCCTGATGCTCGTAGCTGTGGCAGGAAGTGGGCAGGGAGAGGGGCGCGCGAGACATCCCGAGTCGAGGGAAAGATGACGGTGATAGCAATTTCAAGTGGGGTGAAGAGCACGCCGACTCCAATCTAGGGAGCAAACGCCGTTTACAGTGCTGAATACCGAGCGCCCAATGCGGAGCTGCAGTAGCGGATCGCCAGTAGCGGATTTAGGAGCAGCTGAGGTGTGGACTAGTACTCCGTATCCTCCAGGCGAGCCAGCGGCGGCGCTGAGGGGCCATCGTCGCATCGTCTCCCTTCCCATTCCCGTTCCCAGTTCCGATCCCGATTACACTTCTATCTCCACCATCGCGCAGCGCAAGCGTACCCACACCTTCCTCGGGAGCGCCCTCCATCCACCCTCTTGCCCGCCTCGGAGAGGACGAGAGAAGCCGAGCGTCCGTGTCGCCCTCGCGAGACCTCCCAGTGGGCGTGCGAGGCGAGCGACTCGGACCGGCACCGCGACTACTGCAACGCATCACTCCACTGGCACCTGTCTCGCAGGCAAGCAGCTCTTCCTGCAGCAGCCCCTCACTTGACGCGGGCGCCCGGAAGGCCAGCGCACAGCGCTTCACCTCGCGCTCACACCCCGGCGTGCACGCTTCCCTCCTCAAGAGCGACCCTCCCCTCCACACATCATGGTCGTCCCCAATCTCGACGGGAGGAGTCGCGGCGAGAGATAATGTGCAAGGCGCGGAGGCCGAGCCTGGAACACGCTATCACTGGAGAGAGGAGACGACAACGCAGACTCATCGCGGTCGGGAGACGGCTACGGCGGGCGCCCGCGGGAGCGAAAGCTAGAGGGGATATGTGTAAAGACCGGGAGCGAAAGCGAGAGGTGGTAAAGACAGGGCAGTGGTCCAGAGGGAGGACGACGTGGGAGGCGGCCCTGTAGGACGGCGGTGGAGGCAGCGCACGCGGGAGGGAGTGGCTGGATTGTAGAGAGCACGCCGCGCGCGAGGAGGTTATGGTGAGCGTGGGCTCCGCATCCGGGGCGAGGGGTGAGGGCAACGCCGAACGCGCGTGCGGGCATCGAGAGAAACACGCGTCGGCCTAGGGAGAGTAGAGAGGTGCGTGCACCCGCGCCGCGCCTCGATAATCCTCATCTCTGCAACACCAAGTCGTCAGCACGAGCACGTCGGAAGGGGAGAGGAAAGGCAGCGCGTACCTGTACATGTATCAATGAACTGCTACAGACATGCATGCGCGGCGATTCCGTCCCAGGACGATGTGGCCACGCGTCGCGTCGATATATCCCCCGGAGCGTAAACTGGGCGTCGGAGTGGAGGGAGGCGTCGCGGAGTTGGTTGGCGAGATTCGGTACGAGGCGTCCGCGCTGAGTCCTTGAGGGCGAAATATACGATATACAGGGCAGCGGTGGCACTACGTAGACGTCCAGCCGAAGACCAGCAAGGCGCGGCCTACGTCGTTCGGCGAGTGGTGTGGTGGCGGGAGATGCACGCGCTAGGGCAGCGCGAGGAGAGGGAGTGCTCCGCGCGAGGGACTGGCTTGACTTGGCGCAGAACGAGACATGGCTGGGCACTTGGAGAGCGGAGACTACGATGAGACTCAGTAAAATAATCGAGGACAGCGGCGCACGACGCACACGCTTACGCGCATGAACAACATGCATTGCTTCGAAATCCAGCACGTCTCCAATCCCTTGCAGACTCCATCCTGCCTCATGTCATAGCAACGTAGGTACAGCCCTAGCGTCGAGGACAAATATGGTCGCATGAGCGTAGTGGGGGACCCAGCGGCGGCGGCAGGAAAGGAATAGGGTCGTCCCCGTGCAGGTCTTTGGTGGCATGGTGCGGTGGCGGCGGAGGCCGCCGGAGGTGGCGGTGTAGCTAGCTATGGGCTCTGTTTGGGTTAGATAGCGCCGTTGTTTGTAGATTAGTCATCACCTCTCTTGGCCACGATCCCGGAGGATCTCCGTGGGCGTGATCCCCGCACACCGCCACTCGGCAGTCCCCAGGACCACTCCATTTTGGTGACACCAGCGCGATTTGACCCACGCCGCCGATCGGACTAGATCCCCGACAACGGCATTTTTTCTCATCTTGTCCCATCGATTACATCTCTGCCGTATAGGCTTTGCGCCTCCGCCTCCTAGGCTTCGACCGCAGACACAGTCAGCGCCACTGGTGCGAATTGCCGACGCCACTGTCCTCTAGTCTCGACCTCGTGCAGCACCCCGAGCAGTTCCCCGTGCAGAATCCCCGTGTAGTCTGATCCCCGCGTAGCGTGTACTCGTGTATCTACCACCCTGGCGACGTCTTCGAGCAGAGTTCTCCGATCAGAAACCGCGCACGTCTGAACTCAGACCCCACCAGCCCACACGCCCGAGGAGGACCTTTTCCACTCCCACCAGGCACCGCGCTCACGCCCCCTGCCTCGCCATCACCGCTTACCTCGCCTGATCTAAGTACCTCACCGCTTGCGCCGGCTCTCCTCATCACCCCTCCAGCGGCGCGGCCGAGAGATCCTCGCGTCCCGCCCCCGCTTCCGCCTAGACCCGTCGGTCACTCGACGCAATCCCTCGCGCCACCGTTCGTCCAGGCGTTCCCCACGCAAACCCACACAGCACCCATCCCACACGTTCCCACCCAAAACGCTACCGTACCGATGTCCGACTTGTTTTTCTCGGGCGATCGCAGCAAAAAGATCGAGCTTTCCGCGGCCAATTTCTTGAAGCGCCTTAACATCCTCTACCGCGGTAACCCCTCCATGACAGCAGCTGAAAAATTCACTGACGTCGCCGATCGCTTCGAAGACCAGTCCGCAGCCGACAAGTGGTTTGTCGCCCTCAAAAACACTGTCCCCGCGCCCGCCGCCACCACGGATTGGGCCGCGTTCAGCACCGCGTTTATCGCCCGCTTCAAGGGAGCCGACCCCGTCCTGAAACCGCGCGGGCAGCTTGAGGCTGACCTTGCGCGTATGCGAATCGGGATGGGGGAGCTCGCGAAGGGGACTATAACGGTGCGTGACCGCCAAGTCTACGCGCTGGCGGACTTCATCGAGCGCCTCGACGACGCGATCACGGAGGCGGGCGCGACGACGAAGGACGTCGGACTTTGGGACTTCCACAACGCGTTGCCGGCGGTGTTGCAGGACGGCGTAGGGGCGCGTACGGCGGACTGGGCGGCGATGGTGACGGCGCTGAAGGCGATCCCGCAGACCAAGATCGACGCCGCCGTCGCGAGCTTCAAGGACCGCGAGGCGGACAGGTTGCGCGTCGACCAGCTTGAGAAGCGCTTCGGGGCAATGCAGGTCGCGCCGCAGGGCGCGCGCGGGGCCGCTGCTGTGCACGTTGCGCCGTCTGCGCAGGCTGTCGTCGACGCGAGCTCCGCCGTCGCCAACGAGGCGTCCAAGGGCCGGCGTAACAAGGCGCTGGCGCGAACGGGGAGCCTATTCCCGTCGCGACGAACGAACAGAAAGACCAGCTTCGCAAGGTGCTGACCGACTGCGTGGGTCGCCGTCACCCCAACACCCCCGCTGGTCTCGCCGCCTACGCCGAGGACATCCGCACGTGGAACAGGAAGTACGGCGCCATCGCGCGCGCAGCGCTGCAGCTCGAGTTCACGGGGTACCCGCTCACTCCCGGCGTCCAGTCCCCCTGCACCAACGAGTGCTGGACTTGCGGGGTGACGACGACGCCCGCCCACGCGAAGCCCGGGGGGTGCGGTAGGCCTGCGCTCCCGCCTCTCGAGACGGCGATCCGCGCGCTCGGGGGACGTGGCTCGGACGCACGAGCCTCGTCGCGCCCGTTCCCGTTCAGCTCGTTGTTGTCGAGCCGGTGGTAGTCTTGGGGCCGTGGTACGAGGATGATCAAGCAGAAGCAGCGGGTGGAGGCGAGCAGGATTTTGTCGAGGGGCTGCAGCAATAGGCCGCGCAGTAGTCCCGGACCCCGGCCAATTTGGTGGCGCGGGTGTCCCATCTTGTACAGTCGATAGCAAAGATGAATGGGAGATCGTCGATCTGTACACGGTGGGAGCCGCGCGAGACGAAGCGAACCCTTTCCTCCATTGGGTAGCTTTGGATGGACCGAGAGGGGAGAAAGTGAGGGTGATTGTGCTATGGGATGGAGGCGCGCTCGTGGGGGCGATGGACGAGAAGGTGTTCGAGGCCGCGCGGAATCGTCTGGGCAGCATAAGCGCGCCGACCAAGAAGCTGCGGATGGCGGATGGCTCCGTCGTCAAGTCGCTCGCACACTGGGAGGGGACGATGGAAGTCGGCGGTGTTCGCGCGAGCGGCGCCTTCGAGGTCTTCGCTAGCGGCGGCGGCTGGTCGCTCTTGTTCGGCAAACCCTTGCAGGCCGCGTTCGGTGTCGTGCACGACATGCAGGCCGACGTTGTGACTCTCTCAGCAGGAGGGCGCACTGCTGTTTTGCTGAACCAGCATCCAAGCGCGATACGGGGGCGACGTAGGGAATGGGAAGCTGCGGAGGCAGCAAGGCGCGCAGCCTCAACGGGGGTGAGATCGTCCGCGGTCCCCCCCACGAGGCAAGTCCCAGATATTTCCTATCCCGAGACCGTTGATGGACACACAGACGAAGCGCAGACGCCCAACGTGCATCGCGGCCCCGAAGCGAGATCCGAGCAGAGCAGATACGACGAGTACAAGCAGGAGCGGCGGGAGGAGTGGATCGCTGCGGATGCAGCATGGCGCGCAGCCTCTACGGGGGTGAGATCGTCGGTGATCCCCCCCGCGAGGCAAGTCCCGGATCCTCCTCGCACTGACACCATTGACGGACAGGCAAACGAGGTATTGACAGACGACGTGCAGCTGGTCCAAGAAGCGAACCCCGAGTACGACGAGCAGAATGATGATGAAGGCGAAGACCACGCGAGTAGATGGCTGGGCGAGATGGAGGCGATGGGAGACACCGCTGCAGAGGAGGCAGCGAGGCGCGAAGCCATCCCGGGGGCTAGTTCGTACGCGGACGCCCCCGCGAGGCGAGTCCCTCACCTTGAGTTCGCGTACACGAGCATGACTAACCAATACGGCGAGGGGCGATACGAGCATGCGGACTTGAAGGCGGAGAGCAATGCGACGGGGAAACTACGCGGCGAGGGAATGGGCGAGGAAGCGAGTAGCGGGGAACACGAGGAGCATGACGTGTACAGCATGGAGGAATGGGATGGGGATACGGCCGAACGAGCGGCCTTCACGGGGGTGCCATCGTACGCGATCACCCTGCGAGGCGAGTCCCTTTCGGCACCTTTGCGCACGCGATAGCAGCTAACCCAGACATCGAGCGTGACAGCACGTGGGGTACAGACACAGCGGCAACGAACACGGGCACGGAGGAAGTTACGGGACATGAGAGTCAGAACGGAGGAATCGCAGAGATGCGCGCAGCCTTCCCGGGGGCATATTCGTACGCGAATGCCCCCGCGAGGCGAGTACTCCTCGATATTCTACCCGCATGGCACGCCGTTAACACCGTATCCGTGTCAGCGCCGGGGCCCGAGTCCATCTTCACGCGCAGCACAGACCCGTTCAAGAAGGAGCGCGTCGCGCGCATTCTGGAGGAAGTCAAGCTCGGCCCTGACCTCACGCTGGAGGAGAGGAGGAGGTGCGCGCGTTCGTGGCGTCGTATGCGGACGTGTTCGCGTTGTCCATCAGCGAAGTCCGCGCTGTTGAGGATGCTGTATACGCACCTCACATTTCCCCGATCACGTCTTTAGCAAGAAGGTGCATCAGCGGCCCTTCACGCGCCGCAGTCGATCAACGTCAACAAGCAGATCGACGAGCTCACGGCTGCAGGCGTTCTACGCCCCATCCACCCTCGCTTCGTCAAATGCGTGAACCAAATCCACCTCGCGGAGAAGGCGCAAGGCGCTGGAATGTCGTACAGCGAGCTGGTGCACGAAGTCAGCGAGCAGTGCGTCCGTGCGGGCCTCCCTCCTACGCCGAACCTTCCACCACGCGACCTTCCCAAGCCGCGAGCGCGGCCGCAGCCCCGAAGTGGCGGATCTGCGGGACGTTCGCGGAGCTGAACCGTTGCTCGAAGTCGTTCCAGTCCCGCAAGGTGACATACGGGACAAGCAACGCCGCCTGTCGGGACACCGCTATGTCTCGGTCTTTGACTTTGCGTCGGGCTTCTTCGCGTTGCGCGTGGACGACGCGGTGCAGCCGTACCTGGTTATCTTCATACCAGGGCGGGGATCTATGCGTACACGCGGATGCCGTTCGGGCTATCGGACGCGCCTACCGAGTTTGGGTACATGGTAGCGCGCAAACTCTACGACCTCACGATGGAGGAGGTCATGGAGCTGTTCGTGGACGATGGGGGGGCCGCCGCGGACGGGTTTGGGGAGATGATGTCGAAGCTGCGGCTCATCTTCGAGCGCATGCGGTAACGGGGCTGTCGCTTTCCGCGTCGAAGACGCGTTGTTTATGATGAGGCGACTTTTGCAGGCGCGGTTGTGGGACCGAAGGGTGTGTCCCCGACCTCGCGAAGCTCGCCACCGTCGTCGGGTGGCCCACCCCACAGACCGCGGCGAATCTCCACTCATTCCTCGGACTCAGTCATACTTCAGGGATTTGGTGCGCAACTACACAAAGGTGGAGGAGGATTTACGTGATCTGCTACGAAAGTCCCCCTACCCCGGCGCGACGAAAAGCTTACATCGCCAGATCATGCGCGGCTTCAAGCTTCCCCGCTTTGGACCGAGATGCACACTGAGTGCTTCTCAATCTCAAGCGCATCATGACCTCGGAGCCCGTACTGCGCGCGCCGCGCTACGACACGGTGTCCAAGTACCGTTGACGTTACGACGGATGGGTGCAGGAAGGGTTAGCGGGCGTGCTGTCCCAGAAGATGGAGACGACGCTACCGGGCGGGAAGGTTGTCGTGCGCAGCCACCCTATTGCCTTCGCGTCGAAGCGCACTTCAGACATCGAAGAGCGCTATGCCCGCATCTCCTTGAGTTCGCCGCGCTGAAATTCTCTCTAGACAAGTTTTCGCCGATCGTGTGGGGCCAGCCTTCGCCGTCAGTACCGACTGCATCGCGCTCCGGGAGTATCGCCAACAGCAAGCCGAGTGTCGCGCACGAGCGCTGGCGCAACGGTATACTCGCCCACAACATCGTCTCGGCGAAACACATCAAGGGCATCCACAACACCGCGGCAGACGTGATGAGCAGGAGTTTGAGGACATAGAGAGGGTCGCGGGGGACGGCCACGAGTGGACCGTGTCTCCGGACTGGGAGGCGACAGCGGGCATTGTCAATGACATGTTCGCGGTTGCCGTCGGGGCGCGGAGGAGGGGAGGAGCTTTGCCTGCTCGTCGCGCTGCCTGCGGGGCGATGGCGCTGCGGGAGCGGTTCAAGGGGAGAAAGCGTACCTCGAGATCCTTGATGCGATCTTCGAGCTTGACGTCGGGACGACGATGCGCGCGCGCAGGAAGGCAGCCCATCGCGCGTCGGAGTACTTCGTGGAAGGCGGGAAGCTGTGGCGGCTGGGCGGGGGAGCACCGGCGCGAGCGCGGCGCGACGGGAGTGCGTGACGAGAGTGGAGGCTACCGAGATGGCGGCAAAGATCCACGCTGAGCGTGGCCACTTCCACCGCGACGCGATTAAGCTGATCATGTCGGACAGCATCTGCAGCCCGATGCTCGACCAGTCCATACTGAAGGCTATCAGCGACTGCGGTCAATGCAAGGCTTTCGGTCCCACCCACCTCGGCCCGCCTCGATCCTATCATTCGCCGACACCCGTTCGAGCTCCTCGTGGGCGACTACCTTTCCATGCCGACGGGAAGGGAGGGTACCACACCATCCTTCTGCACTTGGACACCTGCACGCAATGGCTGTGGGGGCACAAGTACAAGACGGCCGGCACTGCGAGGACCACCACGGCCGCACTTGAAGAGATCTTCACCAGTGGACTCCCGCGGAGGTCCACATGGCCGACGGAGGCTCACACTTCAAAACAGGTCGTTGCCGAGTTCCTAGCCGAGTGGGGGGTGAAGCAGGTCACCAACGCGTCGTACGCTCCGTGGATCAACGGGCTCGTCGAGGCACGAACCGGATTCTACTGTACGTACTCGCGCGGCTGTGCGCGCCGGACATGGGTGAGGACGAGTGGTGCGCGGTAACGTGGGAGAAGCTTCCGAAGATCTGGCCTGAACATTTGACGACGCCATCCGGATTCTCAACAACCGCATCCTCCCCAGCGTCAAGTTCTCGCCCAAGGAGCTGATGCTGGGCACCATCGTCAACACGCCCGACGCCGATGTCAGTAGCGATCGAGGAGTTCACCGCGACCGACGCGGAGATCCACATGGCATACGTGGCGCAGCAGCGCCTGGACGCATACGCTGCGCGCGTCGAGTACGCGCTCGGTCGGAAGGCCGCATTGACAGAAAGGTGATGAGAGCGGTGGGAGCGGACTTACCGGAAGGGGATCTCGTCCAAGTGTACAGCTCTAAGTGGGACAACAATCACGCATGTCTCGGGAGCTCATATACCGCTGGTCGACGCCGTACCGCGTCGCGAGCGCATATCCCATTCCTACCGACTAGAACAACCAAGGGGGTACCTCTAGCTGGCGAGCACAACACCCGACGCCTCCGCGCCTTCGTCCCGAAGCGAGGAGGGAGGCTGGAGGCCGCGCAGCGCGTTTTTGAGGCGACTTTGGCGCCGATCTTGGAGGAGGACGAGAGGGCCGATTTGGAGGCCGTGGAGTGGGAGCGTGCGGAGGCGGTTGGGAGCGGGCTGGAGTAGCCATTGTCGCAGGGTCTTCCGTGGCGGCGTGGACGCCGCCATCGAGGTAGTGGGCGCATGCGGTGGCGGCGGAGGCCGCCGGAGGTGGCGGTGTAGCTAGCTATGGGCTCTGTTTGGGTTAGATAGCGCCGTTGTTTGTAGATTAGTCATCACCTCTCTTGGCCACGATCCCGGAGGATCTCCGTGGGCGTGATCCCCGCACACCGCCACTCGGCAGTCCCCAGGACCACTCCAATGGGTGGCGAGTCAGCGGAAAGAGCCGGGAGAGAGTCTTCTTGGAGGGAGAAGATCGCCTCGGAATCACACCCAGAGCGAGGGGGAAAACCATAACCGTTGAAAGCGTCAACTGGGGTTACAGGAAAACGGCTGGAAAGTTTTCGATTGCTCTTTGCAAGCCTACGCGACGAATCGATAGTTGGTGGATGTCGACAAGAGGCAGAATGCTTGGCTGTGTTTGCTATCAACGGTTTCGCCTTTGATCTCCACCGCCACGCCCTCCGTCTTCGTCCGCGCCAAGCCTCTGCCGCTCTTGCTATACACCCCGAGCATTTGAGGCCGACCATCTTTGCTTCTTTTGCGTACTACCTGGAGCACCCGGAATTTCCTTGCCACTTCCGCGCCTCTTCTTTTACCTTGCCTTTTGCGCCGCTTACTCTCGCCGCAAAAGTGGCACAATAAACTGTGGAACAGAACCTCTGTCTATTGATATGAACAGCCCTCTCTGCTCCTCGCGCAATTTATCGCGTTCTTGGATTTAATCTTGGTCCCCTTCGGGTGCCGCGTCGCTCTTTGCTCTTCAAACGCACCAGCCTAGGGTCAATTTTATCCACAAGTCCCAACGAATTGCAAAATATCGCTTTAGCCTGCTTGCCTTTTACGGTCTTCAAGTGCACGAGGCTGCCGTTGATTTGAGGCGGGATAAGGCCCACCTGTAAATCTCCTGCGTTCTCTCTGCTCTCTGCACTTGCGCACTTCTTGGTCTAGTTCTAACTTTTTGGAACGGATTCCGAGTCTCCACTTGAACTCGTAACTCCAGTTACTGAACGTATGAACATCTGAATTCGACGGTCCAGACTCCACCTCTCAAACATTCGCAAACGCCAGACTACTACTCGGCAATTTGGGCGCCCTAATCTTTCCGCGGAGCATATCCGTTTCCCGGTAATATCATCCTTTACATATTCGTTTGTATTGTATATACAAATCAAACTGCGTCAATCTACTCGTACAGACGTCTCTGCCTACACATATGGTTAGTTCATTTGGGCGCCGAAATGAAGCACGCAGATAGCTAGGGAGTCGGGACGTCTTGGAAGCGCGCGCTGGAGAGGTCCGAGCGGTGGTGGGGCAGGAACAAGCTAAAGCATGTAGAAGTAGAGGATAAACAGGTGATGATGAGTAATCTACTGATGGGCGCCCGAAGGAGACGCCGGAGCGGCTCCAGCGCTCCTGGCGATCGCATTCCTGCGAAGATGTTTCGGCCTTGGGATTCGTCGCACCTTGGACGTTTTTTCACCCTCCTTACGTATTGTATTTCTACTTCACTTCCATTGTATGTACTTTCGTTTCAATATATCATTCCTTCATTTCTACTTTTGCCCTGAGTGCGTCAACACCTGGAATCAATCGGTGCAAACCAAGGTAAGTAGGTACGAATGTTTCAAGCACAATGCGCGTCGGCGCTCGCGCGGGCGGCGGATGGTGGTGCCCCAACAGTGGCAGGTTGGTTGTGTACCGGAGCAGCACGCGTGGACGGCTGTGTGGGTCGAGAGTGCAGGGAAGGGCGCACTCTTTGCACCTCGAATCCCCGGGTGCTGGGGGCGCGGGCTGAGGCTGGAAGTTGCGGTGGACGCGGAGTACGTGCCGTGCCCGGGGCCCCGGCGTCACGGTAATTGCGGTAGCGATCGGCGACGGGTGTGAGTAGCCGGCGCGAGCGATGGCGGACAGGCTGGACAGGTGGAGCGCAGTCGAGATGAGAGTGCGGGGACGTGCGCGTTTTTCCTGGGGACGGGGATTGTCGCGGTGCGTGGTCTGTACGGGTCTCGATGCGGGGGCGCAGAAGGCGGGAGTCCAGCGCGGGGTGTGCTGCGCATGCGGGCGACAGTGCGCATGGTGCCGGGGTCCACAATGGGCGCCGGCTTCGGGCTGGGGGATGTGATGGCGGTGAGGAGCGTCGCGGCGGGGATGGGGAGGGGCTGACGGATGTAGGGGCGGCGGGGACAGCGGCGTCGGCGATGGGGCAGGGCCGGTGCGGGAGCCAGGCATAGCTGCCGCGGTCGCGCGTCGTAATTTGCCGAACGCAGAAGGCAGAGGCTTCGAGCGGCGGGTGGGATGGCGCCGACGATGCGCGCGGTATTCAGAGGTGATGACGGTGGCGCCGACAATAGGAGGGCGGCGGGTGCAGTGCAGGCCGGTGACGATACTCGTGGTGCGCTGGCTGAGAAATCGGCGGGCGGTCGAATGAGATGGCGCTCAGTGCTGATGGAGAAGAGAGGCGGTTAGCGGGCGAGGGGGCCGATGATGGCGCGGCGGGGAGCGGCCAGTGTGGTGATGCCGTGCTGGCTTCATTTGCGCAGCAGGCGGCGCTGGCGGTCGCGTGGGATGTCGCGCGCGGCATTCGAAGTAGGTGGCGAGCGGGCGCCCGATGTGTAGGCGATGGGCAACGAAGAAGACGGCGCGGGGCTGCTGCACGAGCCGCGGGGCTGTAGAGAGTCGTGTCTGACGAAGGAGGATGGGTTAGCGCGGCTGAGGAAGCAGGTGCGGGTGCGCGGAGTAGAACGTCGTAGAACGCCTGCGCGTGTGGTCAGTATACGCCTGAGGGTGGATAAAATGAGGAAAAGAAGGGGAAGAACAGGAAATGGATGTGGATGGAGGATTTAGGAATGCGGAGACGGGTAGAGGGAAAGAAAAGCAAAAAGAGGCGAAAACGCACCGTGGAGTGCACGAACGTGCCTCGAGGAAGGTGCTCTTCTGTCCAGCAGCAGCAAGAGCGGTAGCACGATGCGGTCGCGGCAAGCGGGCGTCGGCGAGCGCGCAGTGGATGGTGTGGCGAAGGTCTGAACGAGTCTGAAGTGGGACGCCGTTAGCGCGTGCTCCTTTACTCTGGTGTGTCGGAGGGAAGGTGTGGGCGAAAGCATGAGGGATGACTGGACGTGGTGGCGCCTAGTCTTCGAGGGAGCTTCGACGGATGGGCATGGCGGGGCTTAGTCTTCGGGCAGAGGTGGTGGATTAGGGTAAGTAGCGTGCGTTGCTGGTGAGGCGACGGCGGTCGATGATGGTGGTGGGAGTCGAAGGAGCGACGTGGCAGCACTGATCGCCGCGGCGCCGACGGAGGGCAGCGGCACGCAGCGACAAACAGACGCGTCGCGTGGTAACTAGGCGGGTAAGCGTATTGGGAATGGGTGGTAGAGATAAGGGGCAGTAGCGCGAGTAGTGTTGGTGGACAAGAGGTGTTGCGCGGCAGGCGATGGCGGGGTAGAGTGGTGGCGCGCCGAGATTGCCGAAGAGCCAGCAACGACAGGGGCTACAATTTTAGCAACGGTGTAGCGCGGCTGCGGAGGGGAGGAGTATGATATGAGGGTTCATTTGTATAAAAAACCCCGAAAGAGGAGGTTTCCCCCCGAAAGAGAAGTTTCTCCCCCCGAAGAGAAGTTTTCCCACGCGAACGAGCGTCGGCTAATTTCCAGTGATGTATGTGATGTCAGATGCCTTTTTTGCACCTCCACGCGCCCTGTTCTCCCATCAAATCTCGTTGGCGTCGCCATCAAAGATCGGCGGCGACGTCACGATCCACCCTTCCCGCACCTTCCATCACCGCCATCAATTGTCCGCCCGTCTTGCCGAAAATGCCCATAAAATCACGAGAGAATACAATTAATCATGTCTATTATACAAAAGGCGAAGGTCACGTGTAGCTCTCGCCAGCCAATCAGAACGCGTACTCAGCTTGGGGACAAACATCGGTACAAACCACTGTCATAGCTTATACTCTTCTCTCAACTCTCAATCTCAACGACGCGCGGCCGTCTTCCTCCCGTCCCCTTCCTCCATCGCTCTCCGGCTCCTCGCACTCTGGCACTTCCTGACATGCTTGCACTACTGCACCTCGCACTTCCTCTCACTTCGCACTCCAGCACGACAAGAGTACCACGCGCCGACTCGATACATTTACCTACCAGAACCGTGTCTCTGTGCTAAAATGCACAAGCAAGCATGTAAACTACACTATACAACTAATATATGCCTCTTTGCCCTCAATTCCTTGAGAGAGATTCGGAAAGACTTGAGGATTGTGTATCGGTGACTTCAAGATCATTGCAAAGCTCTAGAGACCGTGTTTGATCGTGTTTCAAAAGCTACACTGACTTGGATTGGGGTCTACTCATCCGTCCTTCTATGCGTTGGCTGCAGCTCCCGTGGATTTGGGTGATACTCTGGGTACTTTGGGTCAGAATGTGAGTTCTTCTACGCGTTTTTTTCGCGCTCTTCATGCTCATTCTGTAGGTCTTCATCTCCGGGGCCCTCGCGATCGTCTTCCCTTCCGCAACGCGCAGAGCGGCAGATTCGTCAAGCACGTCAGCTGGCCAATATAGCGCCTTATAGCAGCCCTCGCCGCCATGTAGCAAACGCGCCACCACTACGCGTTCTTGCTCCACGCCCCAATGGCGACCTGGAATCTCAGCGGGCTGTCCACCGGGATGCTGACCGTGAACGGCAGCTCGCGCTACAAGAAACACCGTCCCGCCGTCGGCGCCGAATGCCTGACTGTCAAGCAGGAGATGAAAATCGTGCTCCATCACCCACACCGGTTGCACGTCCACGTATTGAGCAGGTATGTACCCGCTGACTCCTTGCACACTGATTCTCAATATTCTTAGCCTGTTTTTGCCGGCGTCGGAACACCTCCCAATTCACAGCGACCGTTACCACCGGATAAGCGTACAGTAGCTCGACGAGCACGGAGCGAACGCGAAAGGCAAGAGCGCGAACGTCTGGCTGCAGCAGCACCGCCAGCCCAGCAGCCCTCCAACCCGACAACAGGCTTCGCAGCGGTTACGCAGGGAGCGTGAAAGGCGGCAACGAGAGGAACGAGAGCAGCAGGAACGTGAAGCCAGAGAGGCCCGCGCTCGTGAAGAAGGCGGGAATTCCGCTCCTCAGCTTCTTATGCCGCCAGCCACAGAGCGCGGAAGACTCAATAATGTGCCTGAAGGTGAGTCTCGGCACTTATTTGTAAGCACTTTTCATTCAAATGTTATATCAGGCCCTGTTCTTGGCGCTCAGCCCCGTCCTCAGTCTCCGCCTGTAGGTGCTCCACAGCTGCCTGTCCGCCGTCGTCGCCGCCGCCAAGATCTCCCTGCTGCTCGCACACCTTACACGGAACTGGAATCCAGGCACGACCTTGGTCGCATGAATATCAAGTGCTCACATTGCGGGGCCTTGCATTGGAAGGATGAGAAGACTGTCAATTCGCCGCAACGCAGTCCCGAGTTTGGAATATGCTGTAACCACGGGAAAGTGGTGGTTACGCAATTAGAGGAACCCCCGCCAGCGCTGCGAGCGCTACTGGCAGACAATGATCCTCAGGCTAAAGAGTTCCGAAAGAACATAGCGCAGTATAACACTGCCCTTTCATTCACATCCCTTGGCGTCAACGAGGACCACTCCATTAATAACGGTGGTGGTCCTCCCATTTTTCGCATTCACGGCGAGCTCTGTCATCGCTCGGGTGCAATTCTACCTTCAAACAACCATACTCCCACTTACGCCCAGATTTACTTTCACGAGCCTCGGGCGGCTCTGGATTATCGCATGCAGAACAACACAAATCTGCGGCGCGACACGATGGAAGTCCTGCAGAAGATCATCACCCAAAATCATCAATATGCGCCACTTTTCCTGCACGCACATGAAGTTCTCGCAGCTGCACGGCATCAAACAGACGAGATCTCGGTTCGGCTACGCGTCGCTCCAGGTGTTCATGCACGGAGAGCGAATCTGCCGACTGCAGACGAGGTCGCGGTCATTTTACCAAATCAAAATAGTACGAATCCTCACGATATCATCATCCGTCGACGTAATGGACCGCTGCTCCGAATTAGTGACCTGCATCCCGCATACACCCCACTATACTACGTTCTTCTCTTCCCTTACGGTGAAAACGGCTGACATCCGGACCTCAAGCTTCATGAGCCGGACAAGGATCGCCCGGCACGGCTGTCGCAGACGCGATACGTAGCCTATCGACTCTTTCAGCGTACAGACAAGCCATCCACCATCTTGCGTGGATGTCGGCTGCTTCAGCGGTACATGGTCGACATGTGGGCCACCGCCGACCAAAACCGTCTGGGATATCTTCGCTATAATCAGCCGAAGCTCCGTGCAGAGTTGTACAGTGGGCTTGAAGACGCAATTCACGCAGCTGACGACAATCTCGAGCTCAATGACCTTGGTCAGCGCGTTGTTCTTCCCTCAAGTTATATTGGCGGTCCGAGGCATATGGGTCAGCGCTTCCAGGACTCAATGGCAATTGCTCGATATTACCGCACCGTGGATTTATTCGTTACGGTCACTACCAATCCAGACTGGTCCGAGATCGTGCGCAAGCCGTTTCCAGGACAGCATCCCTCGGACCGCCCGGACTTGATTGCACGCGCATTCCAGCTGAAGAAGAAGGCTATCATCAAGGATATTTACAAGAACGGCATCTTCGGGCGCACCGTTGCGTATGTCTACGCTATCGAGTTCCAAAAGCGGGGTCTGCCGCATATGCATCTTCTCATTTTTCTAGAGCCTGGCCAAAAGCTCCTCACACCTGAAGACATCGATTCAGCTATTTGGTCTCGATGGCCCGATCCGGAGACCCAACCTCTGCTTTTTGAAACGGTGAAGAAGTGTATGGTTCACGGGCCCTGCGGCGCAGCCAATCCCCGTTCCCCTTGCATGGATGGCCAGCGCTGCACCAAGCGCTATCCGAAAGCTTTTACCGACCAGACTATCATGGACGACAACGGCTACCCCCAGTATTACAGACCCAATGACGGCCGCGCATATGATGTTCGTGGGGTCCAGGTCGACAATTCCTGGATTGTTCCCTACAACCCCTATCTCTCGGCCAAGTACAATTGCCATATTAATGTCGAGTGCGCCGTCTCACTGGGGTCATTTAAATATGCCTTCAAGTACATCCAGAAGGGCGGAGACGTCGCGGGTTTGGAGGTTCGTAACAAGCGCGATGAAATTACTAGGTGGATAGAGGGCAGATATATTTCTGCTGCAGAGTCGGCCTGGCGGATCTTTCACTTTGACATGCATGACCAGGTTCCAACAGTCATTCGGCTTCAGGTATTTTCCCATGCACTTCTATTCACCGGCATGTATTAACGGTGATTAGGTCCATCTTCCTGGGCAACATTTGGTCCTGTTCGATGCCAACGAAGACCCTCAGGCGTTGCTTGAGCGCGCTGCCGGTGAACGCACCTGCTTAACAGCCTTCTTCGAGGCTAATGCCGATGATGGTGCCCTTGGTCAGCTTTTTTTTACTCAACAAGCTGCTCCAGGAATCTGGGCGATCACTCAGAGACTGGCCTACAATGCCGCTTCCACAGACGGATTGGGACGCAGAGGTCTTGAACCCACTCATTGCAGATCAGCTCGCCTACGATAGGGATGAGGAGCGCGAACGGGCTGAACGGCAAATCGCCCAGCTCAACCCCGAGCAGCGTGCAGCCTTTGACAAGATAATCGAGTCAGTACAGCAGCACTCTGGGAAGCTTTACTTTGTCAATGGTCCTGGCGGCACCGGGAAGACTTTTGTTTATAAGACCGTTTGCCACCAGCTTCGGAGCGAGGAAAAAATTGTCCTCTGTGTTGCATCTTTGGGATTGCGGCCTTACTCATGCCAGGCCGACGATCAGCACACTCTTGTCTTTAAATCCCCATCGATGGGCTCAACGCCGAGTCTTTCTGCAACATCCCCAAAAACAGCCAGCGCGCCGATCTGCTTCGTCGAGTTGCTCTCATCATTTGGGATGAGATTGGGATGCAACATCGGATGCTATTGAGGCTCTCGATCGCACTCTGCGTGATTTACTCAACGATCCTCGACCATTTTGGTGGTGTCACCGTTGTTCTTGGTGGGGATTTCCAGCAGATCCTTCCCGTCGTTCCCAAGGGTTCTCGCGAAGAGATTGTTGGTGCATCCATTCGCCGCTCCCCCTTATGGGATCGTGTAGAGGTCCTCCGTCTGCACCGCAACATGCGACTTGAGTCGGAAGGCCAGGACGAGCGGGAATTTGCATCCTGGCTTCTTGATATTGGTCACGGCAGACATATAGCTCCCAACGGCGCTATTCCTCTACGTGCAGGCATGGAATGCGCAAAGTCCTCACGCACTCATCGACTTCATCTACCCTGGCATTGGCAGCACGCCACCTCCACCTCCAGAATACTTCATGAATCACATGATCCTCGCTCCAGAAATGCGGATGTGTCAGAATCAATGGCACTGTCTCGAGGCCAGTCTGGTGAAGAGCGAGCATACTTCAGCGCCGACAAGATCATTGAAGAACTCGGTGCTGATGGTCCAGATGCTGACAACACCTTGATTCCTGTTGAATTCCTTCGCTCTTTGAACTCTGGAAGTTTACCTCCCGGAGAACTGACACTCAAAGTCGGCTGTCCATTAATTCTTCTCCGAAACCTTTCACCGGCTCGGGGGCTCTGCTATGGC
Source organism: Mycena sp. CBHHK59/15 (assembly GCA_029204085.1). Lineage (NCBI taxonomy): Eukaryota > Fungi > Basidiomycota > Agaricomycetes > Agaricales > Mycenaceae > Mycena > Mycena sp. CBHHK59/15. Next base: position 85,634 of record JARGXW010000425.1, read on the forward strand.
GGGTCAAAATGCACATTTATATTCCGACACTTTTTTTGACTTTTTTGACTTTCCGACACTTTTTTAGCTAAATTCCCATTTCCGACACTTTTATTCGGTTTTGAGACCGTCAATAAAAGTGTCGGGAAAAAGTCAGTTTTTGCGACACTTTTATTGACTGAGGTCAGATTGCCGACACTTTTATTGACCGAAGTCAAGTTCCCGACACTTTTATTGAGCAGTTGAACTTCCGACACTTTTTTTGGAGTCAAATTTTTTTATCCCCGGATATAAGTCCAAGGTAGCGTATGAGATGGTACCAACTGGAGAAAGCTATGTTAAGTCCACGGATGCGTAGATACAGCCTTGTAAAGAGCAATCAGTGCTGGACTCGTTTGCTCCGTGATCCTGTCAAGCAAGCGTCGGATCAAGGAACCCGAAGGCTTTCTTGGCGCTCCTCGCGCCTAGATAACGCACTTGTGTGAGTCACAGAAAAAGTGACAGCAGTGGATACCTTCATTTAAATAACCCAGTTTGGGGAGTATTAAAACTTCCGTGAACCGCGGCTGGGTAGGAACCTGGTGTGCCAGCCGATATAGGCGCGGGAACTCGGTCTCCACCCACTGCACCCCTGAATTCCGCCAACCTATAACGCGGCACGTGCGAATGAGCTCGACGACGATGGCGGACTTGGGATAAGTTAGGAGCTACTTGGTTACTGGCAGTAACCAAGTAGCTCCAACTTCAAGTGGCGCGTTGGCAGTGGCAACTGAGCCGAGGCGTCATTGGCATCTTTTCGGGCCCGAATGCCGCAATCATGCAGGGATTTGATCTGACCATGGAGCTGGCCATGGGGACTCAATTTACGGCCCGTAAGAGTGCCGTATACAGCCGTACTTGTACGGCTTCATATGGAGTACATACAACTTAGTAGCATAGGCGTTCGTTGAACGCCTATTTAGTGCCCGAATGCCTATTCTCAGAGTGAATGCCTATTTCCTTCTTGAACGCATATCCACCCCTTGAGCGAACACTTTTGATCTCAAATCAGCGGCAGGCCGGCGGCAAATCTCCGCGAGCCAAACAAACAGCCCAAGCAGCACGTCTTCCTTCCATCATGCATCATCATTGCTCGCCGCCTTCCTTCGTCGTCCCCCTGCCCGCCGTTCAGCATTTGCTCGACGTCGGTTACGACTCTGGATTGGATTGCCTTATCAACCCGGACGTGATACTTGCCAAAATCACCATCGCCATCGCTGCTGCCACAACAGTGCCGCCGGCGAATTGCCAAAGCCTACGGCCACACGGATAAGGCATGGAGGTTCACGCTGCTGATATGATTCGGGCCCGCCGTTGGTGAGCACTCTGTACGCTTCATTATCTTCATGCACCGCTGCTTTTGCTTATGTCGTCTCGCCCTGTGTCGTCTGGGCGGCCATTCATATCTGCCAGGATTCCAACCTGTAGAAATTCGTGCGTCCCCCACTTCGTTGCAGACTCTGATGGGGTTCTTGGCCAACTGCACCGACTTCCGCATCCAAAATGCCTCAGCATTGATGCAGCACCGCAAGTACTACAAAACAAACAACCCAGTCACACGCCGAAAGCCGCCCAGAAATGTCGCGGCGGGCGGGAGATGGCCTCGGAATGTACCCGCTGAACCTCGGGCTACCCCGTGTACGTATGTCTTGGGAGGACAGGACAGATATCTGCCGTACATATACATTTGTTAGTACGATTAACCATTAAATATGTGAACTTTCATCAATATTATCCGGTTCCTCTCCCTCACCAATCAAGCCCCTTGAAAGTTGAGAGGTTTTCTGGATCAAACCCGGCCGTAACAGCGTGGTGCGCACCATTCGCCAACACGGAGTTAGATTTGAACGGTAAATATTCAAAATAGGTGTTCGCTGCCATGGAATAGGCGTTGGATTCGACCGATAGTCGTTGATACGGCAAAATAGGCGTTCGGCGCCATCAATAGGCGTTCGTGAACGCCTATGCTACTAAAGTTGTCGTGCCTCCTTCATATGGCACTACGTACGGGGGGCACCCGTAACCGTACGAGGCCCCCAAGAGGGCCTTACGGGACGGTACGGGTCACCGTATTACGGGTAACCGTAAGCCGTATTATACGGTTACGGTGTCGATCCCTACTTGCGATACTTTTTGGACGATTTCGGACGGCTATCCCCTGTTTATAACATTGACAAACAAATCGCTTCTTTCACTCTCTCCCTCAGGTCGTCTGCTCTCTTTGAGTCTGGGCGCCCATATTCTCGGGAATACCCAGCTTTCTGCTCCATTTGTGCTCTTGAAACTCAAGAACTGCCCAATTAGCCAAATGCCAAGTTGCAAGAATTTAATTTCTCTGCTCGCTTAATGCTCAGATCGTCTACCGTCTTGACCCTGGACTCCACATACACTCAAATCGCAGCCTCTCTGCTCCATTTGTGCTCTTGAAACTTGGGAACTGCTTCCCTGGCCAAATGCTAAATTGCAAGAATCTTTGTATCGTTTTTTTTTTTTTTTTTTTTTTCTTTTGGAGCGTTTGGGATAATGAAATTCAGTCTGAAGAAGCATTCAAAAAGTCATCCGCTGGGTCTACTAGAAAGACTGTTAATGCCGGGAAAGTTGTCCAGGGAGGAAATGCCATTACGCACAATTACCAGAGTGTGGGACTCCAGCCTAGTAAATTTATCCTATCCATTTCTTGAGTCATTCAATTTCAATGGCTGTATACCCACTAAAACCCCCACTGTGTAAGTCCAATCGTCCGGCAGAGCAGCTTCATTCATTAGTAGACCACTCCATGTTCTTAGGACAAGATCTTTTTTCAGTGCAAGATTACCAAATTTCATTTTATTGGTGAGGATTCGATCTCGTCCCAGTGCTGAATTCACGGATTTCAGCCATCTGTTGTGAATCTCAATGTCTGTAATGCTACGGTGTGGGTTCTTCAGAACCTTATCGTTCCAGATGTTCCAGATCGTGTGCCAGGCCGTAGATACCAGAATGGCAAATAATCGTCCCATAGCAGGGATAATTTTCCCATTTGAGTGTTTGAATTTAACAAGGTTACAACCGAGGACAAGGCCCCAGCTGAGGGAGGGCCACATGGGGTATTTCGTGGCCCAGAGTTTCTTGGTCAGTCCCCAAATTAATTTTGCGCCCGATGCATCACACTCCATTGCTATGTGCTCAAGGTTTTCGGGGATGCCACATGTGTGACAAACAGAAAATTCTTCAAGATTATTCATGTGTGTCCAAAAGTCACCGACTCTGAAAATGTTGTGAATCGACTTCCAGAATAATTCACAGTGGGTTCGTCTCAAATTTGTGGAACGTATAGAGTTCCAAATCATTTCGTCTGTTGGAGTGTACTCAGAAATTTCATATATGGAGCATCGGATGCGGTCTAGGTTAATGAAGTTGCCTTTCTAAAAGGTTCAGAGTGGTTGCCTTTGATAATTTTTGTAAAGATCCGTTGTGAGCCTTGTGAGATTAGAATTCCAGGACAGCTGAACATTAAATCTATTTGGGTATCAACCTCGAGTGGAGGGCATATATCAGTGTCCAAATTTAAGGTGACAGGAAAAGTGTCTGTTGTTTGCTTGAACTGTGTTCGTGCAACCCGCTCGTTCAGCACTGCAAAAACCGCTTTAAAGAGGGGGAAATTAGGGTCTAACATGTTATTTTCAGATTTTGTTCGCTCCTTAATCAGTGTTTTGAGCAAAAAGTCAGATGGGGAGCATAGCAGTAATGGGGCATTATTTGGAATTTTCTGGAACAAGGAGAGTGCAGCTCCCAATATTCCGGATTTAAAGTTCATTTTTATCGTTGGGTTGTCAAATGTGAGATGTACAGTTGTGTCTTCCTCGAAGTCATCTGAAACAATTTTGAATCTTGCCATAATTTGAGGGTCATACTGACCAGCCCGCATGACCTTGATATGCACAAAAGCGGTTGTTAAATTTGGGGGTGGTTCAAATTGGCCTTGTCGTCTTGCAGCAATATCATGCATTGAATCGTCCCCAGCAAAGATGCGGAAGCCATTTTCGGCACTAGACACTCTGAAGTTCGGATCGTAGGTCATTGGTTGATCAATTTCAACTTGTTGCAGATTTGCATCCAATTCCACAGCTGACAGTTTTATATCATCACAAAGGTCAGTCATAGGAGCCAGTGGATTCCACTTTGGCCCACCGTAAAGGGTTCTCTTTCGAGGCCCACCCCTTCCCCATAGCCTTAACGGCACCCATGGGGCTGTAAACCCTTTTTTTATATATGCATGGGCTTGACAGTCGGGAAGGGTCAGCAGGAATCAACTTAAGCCTGCATCGCATTTCAGAGATGCAGACCGACAGAGGATTTAGTACTCTCCAGCCATGTGGGGCTACTAACCATCACATGCCACGGCCGCCACCCACCGACTCTAGGGCAGTTTCCCGTTGCCTTCCTGGTTGCTTCGTTTGAGGACTGGCACCTCGTACGGATCCGCATCCATGAAGACTCTCTGTCTCGCCGCACGCGCTACCGCCATGCGACTAACCACCTTGCACAAAGTGCCAGGCGCAGGGTGTCCTGAGACCTGCCGGTCCATTCGGATGGTTTTGATAAGCAGTCCCCCGACTTATTTTTGCCTATCCCACAAGGGGACCCTGCCGGGATTTGGCTAACAGCAGTTTTTACGTCATACTTGGGACATGCTCTGCTCGGGCAGTCAAAACATAGTTTAAGCGTCTTCCCGGACGTGGAGCATGGCACAGACCAACATTGCTCCCCCAGATATGAGCCAGAGGGGACTCCATTATGGATAATGCAAGTGGTCCACCATAGCCAGGCAGCGGGTCCACTATTTGAGGCATCGGGTCCACCATTTTTCAGGCTTTCCATACCTGTCAAGCTTTCCATACCAGACGGCCAGGTAAACCATGCACGGGGCATCGGATCCGCTATTTTTCAAGCATTTCATACCCCAATCCAATAGCAGGGCATCGGGTCCGCTATTTTGCAAGCATTCCATACCCTGATCATGAGACGATGACTCATCACAGTGGATTGTCGGCTTCGAGACCCGGATCAAGAGAGTCATGTGCCGGCTACTACAGGCCCGAGAACCGGATGGTGACGTGTCCCATCAACCATGTGACCCAAGATCCGAGATTGACACGAGAGTCGATAAGGGGGGTCCCGACGCAAGCAAGGCAAGCAGCAGGCAGCACAGACAGCTTGAGGAAAGACCAGATAGTCCTGTGTGGAAAGATGTTGTGCTGCTCAAGAACCCACACCAAAAAACCACTGAAATCCCTGCAGAATACGGCTCAAGAGCCCTGCCAGAGAAAGAGTGATGGTGGTATGAGTCAAAGAGCCCCCGAATCTTTGTATCGTCCGACAAAAAAATTCAGGCAGCCATGCACTAATGTTTCAGCCAGGGATATAAATATGAGGATCTGTACACCACTCAAACACTAATCCTCTCTGAGTCAAAGAGCCCCCGAATCTTTGTATCGTCCGACAAAAAAATTCAGGCAGCCATGCACTAATGTTTCAGCCAGGGATATAAATATGAGGATCTGTACACCACTCAAACACTAATCCTCTCTTCCAATGTCTTCATCCTCTTATGCCAGCCTTTCTGCTGTCACCGTTCTTGAGAATCCTATCTGTATTACACCCAGGATGGGGGGCCATCCCATCCATGTCGTCCTTTCATGGCCCACTTTTGGCTGTGGGGGTTTTTCACCCTTGCGAGTCTTTCCTCGCACGTGGCAAGTCGCTGCCATCGACGCCTGCAGTGTGCTCGATGCCGGGCAGGGCTGTGTCTTCTTCGATGAGCTTCTCCTTGCTGGCATCAAGGCAGAGACACGCTCGAGTGGCACGCGTGAGGCAGCGACGGCCAAAGCCTGAAGCAGAATTCCAAATATGCTTGTTGGATTCGCTACTCATGTGAAAGAGCCCGTGTGGCATGTTTCCGGTTGCAATGCGAAGTATCTTCCTCAAAAAGGAGGTTGTGTCCGATTCCTTTTGGAATTGAAAAAGATTAAACACACTAAATTCGGACTCATGTGAAAGAGCCAGTTCGACAGGTGGTCTGGGCCCTCCAGAATTGGCTGTACCTTTGTGAGGCGTATTTTCAGATGCAATTCAACAGATCCCCGTCGAAAACGAGGTTGTTTCCGTGGCCCGATATCTTTCGTAATCGAAAAAGATTGAATACACGTTGAATTCGGTCTCATGTGAAAGAGCCAGTGCGAGAGGTGGTCTGGGCCCTCCAGAATTGGCTGTAACTTTGTGAGGCAGGTTTTCAGATGCAATTCAACAGATCCCCATCGAAAACAAGGTTGTTTCCGGGGCCCAATACCTTTCGGAATCTTGAATATGATTCGCTGGGGCTTATGTGAATTCAGCCGATAAATCAGCCGACACCATAAGCATTGAAAAACCGGATCTCTCAGCACCGGGATACACCAATCAATATGGCAAATTCTGTTGAGAGCACTGCAGCTAATTTAAATTTAGAAATATTATGCAGAAGATTTATGAATGTCTTAGATACTCTCCTCTCTTTTCCCTTTTTCTCTCTCTTTTTCCAACTTGAAAAAACTTGAATCCGTCGGTTTCTCCCCTGACATAATCCATGAGCCGGGTTACCGCCCTCGGAATGACTGTTTTCTCACTACGAGAGATGCCGGGATTTGCGCCAGTGGTAGGGCCCATTGAAATCATAAACATGGTCACCCATGGTTGGCATTTTGTTGGATGTAGCATTAACTGGTTGAGTGGTTACTGTTACATCCAACACTGGGACCCCAGCCAGCCCTGGCCCCAGGCCGAGCCCCAGCCAGCCCCAGACCCAGCCAGACCCAGCCCGACCCAGCCCCAGCCCCAGCCCCAGCCCCAGCACCCCCAGACAGCCCTCGGCTTTGGGTCGGAACAGTGGCAACAGCCCTGGTAAGGAACACAGGCACATAGCACACTGTCTGCACTAATCCCCACCCCTCTTTTGCACAGGATAACAATATCCACATTGAACAACAGCAAAACTTGCTTCATTCCTTTGTGCACCCAGAATTTCACTTTCAAACAAGCAAAACAGATAAGAATTGGGGGAGATATCCACACTTTACAGGAGCAGTCAAGTATTACCATTTTTAGCTTGGGAGTTGATGTGATCAGTCATGTGATCCTTGTAGAGTTCCTCAAGGGATACAACTTGATACCCCACAAGGGGGTACTTCAAGATTTTCAAAGATTTTCAAGTCGAAATCACATGTCTCGGCGAGTCTTTTTCCTTTTTGGGACCTAACAATGATCGGATCAGTAGGTTGACTAAAGAATCTTGTAGAGCTGTTCAAGGGCTTCAATTTCATACCCCACAAGATGTGGTTTGAAATTTTCAAAATCCCCAAAACCGCTGTGTTGCGGCGAGTTTTTTGCCTGTTCTGGTCCAACCAGTGATCAGATCATTAAGGTCATTTAAGGAATGTTGTAGAGCTCTTCAAGGGCTACAATTTGGTACCCTTCCCGAAAAAACTATTAGTCTAAAGGTCGGCCAAGATAAATAGCGTATTGAACGCGGAATCTTATTGAGCAGTGTACATCAAAATAATCTCTCTTGCTTTGTGAAAAGTGAAGCCATATGGAGTGGTCACTTCCTATAAGTGAGGATGGTTGATTAGCTCAGTGCACTGGTTGAGCATTTCAAGTTTTTCAGTGAAAATATTGGTGAAAAACTTCCTTCATTTGTCACGCTTTTTTCACTGAAAAAGTCTGTGAAAAATTCAAACCTTTTTCAGTACTTTTTAATGTCAAGGTGAAAATTTCAAAGTAAAATCAAAAAGTACTGAAAAAGTTTTATACTTTTCACATACTTTTTCAGTGAAAAAAGTGTGAAAAATGAAGATAGTTTTTTACCGATATTTTCACTGAAAAACTTGAAATGCTCAACCAGTGGTGGTTACCTTCATGTTCACAGATTTTCAAGTGTCATCAGAAGGTCGCGGGTTCAATTCCTGCAGCCAGCCTTTCTTTTCCCACTGTAACAGGATTGAGTATTGTGATTCTTTTGTGTCCTTTCCCCATGTGGTCGCTGCGAGAAACAGTTGCGTTGCCCCTCGCTCAGCTTGATGGTGTGTGACCGAAATTGTGTCCGATCGGCGAGGGCATGATGTGTGACATTGAACCAAAATTTGACATCAACCAGGGAGTGTGTGTGACACATGATGGTCGATTTGAATGATTTTCCTTTAGGACGTGCGGTCCTTAAGGAAAAGAGCAACCAGATTGCGATGAAGAAGATTGAAAACAGCCACTTATCTTGTTAAAAGCAGCCAAATTCTGGTTAAAGCAGCCACATTCTGGTTAAAGCAGCCACATTCTTGTTAAAGCAGTCACATTCTCATTAAAAAGCAGCCAGATCGGGGTTCAGCGAGGAAAGGAGGAAAGGGGAAGCAGCCGGATTCCGGTCGTGAGGGCTTAGGGAAAATGGAATGTGGGTGCAAGCAGCCAGATTCCGGTGCTGGGGCTTAGGGAAAACGGAATGTGGGGCCACATTCCAGGATCAGATAGATAGTGTGCCGTGGAAGGTTTTCAACAAACCAGAGCAAACCCATGCTTTCGCCAATGTGGTCACGTGTCTTGATGATGGCCACCAAAAACAGAGCCCTTTCTTGCCAGCGATTTTTTTGGCATGGCTTTGCCAGTCCCAGATCTGCCCAGTAGCCATTCGAGATAAAATAACTGTTTCTAAGCTGAAATGAATTCATTGTGGTGCTGTAACCATGTTCATTGTTAGGGATCCCCACCGTATCCGTATAATACGGTATACGGTTACGGTTATACAGCAATCCCGTACCATACCGTACGACCCTCCAGTTCCTCCTATATGGTTACGGGTGGCAGCCATACATATGCCGTATGGAGCCGTATGAGTACGGCCGTATACGGCACATCTACGGTTACTATTTCCGTGCACTGAAGACTGTTCTGGATGGTGGGTGGATTGACAGGGGCTGAAAGTGGTTGAAGAACTAATTATGCTGAATGGAAATTCATACCATTAATGTCTGGACTGGGTATCGAAAGTGCGGCAGTGTGAGTTGGCGTGATGATGATTAAAAGGGAGGATGCGTCACACATGGACAAACATGACCAAATGCAATTTGCGCAATCTGCACATGCTGACTAATTTTATCGCCCCTTTGGGCAGACTTGGTTCCTTCGGGTTTCCCCAATGATCTAGTATGTGACATGCGTGATGCTCAAGGGTGACTTTGGCACGCACCTGAGGCCCGTAAATTCTGCCAAAATGGTCTGATTTAAGTGCTCGGCCGATGCTCGCGCAAATCGGCAAAAGGATGTAGATATCCATTAAATTCATCGGCACTCATTTTGTAAAGAATTATACGGCCGTAAGGGCCGTAACAGACCGTAAAATGTGCCATACCATACCATAAGAGCACCTTCGCCTCGATGTATGGTTACGGTTACGGCACCAGTCATCAACCGTAAGGCAGCGTAAAGTTTACAGCCGTAACCGTATACGGTACGGTGGGGATCCCTATTCATTGTTTCGGAGGCCAAAACTATGGCCAAGTTGAACAACCCGAGTGCACGTAAAAGTCTTCACTGCTATCGGTTTCACACCTTCAGTGAGTCAAATTGAGCCAATTATGTAGGGGGTAATTCACATGAAATAAACTACAAGTTAAAAAGGAATGTATTGATACTGCACGGGCTGCTTCTGCGACACAACAATCAGACAGGTGTTGTGATAATCAGTGGAAAAAGACACACATTGTAGATTAGAGGTGGTTGTTCCAACCCTCGAGGTAATTTACACCACGGGAACGAAGTATAGCGATCTCGTTCGGCCCGTCGATGGGAAGTGGTTGATAAAGAGGCCATGCAATCCAAGCCATGTAGCCGTCACCCAAATAGAGTTCAATGTCAGTGCCAAACCCCCTCCGTTTAAATGTTGCCTCGAAGTCGTCCAATCGCAGGTAGAGTCGACCCTTCTCAATGCGAGGAAATATTTCAAATACTTCCGGCAGTTCGAGGTCCTATCAAGCAATGAATCAATAAAATTCAGTGCAATAATTAAATCTGACGTATGGCCACCCATCCAACAACGGTAACAGGGACCGTGATGTCCAAAACAAAATCAGGCGACGTTGGACAGGCCACAGGCACCTGCGGGATCGGAAACCGATTCAGACAGAATATATTAGCAGTTATTATGGACTCACAGGGATGTGTTGCGCATTCGTGCTGGGGGCTACTGGTAATTTGGGAAGATAGTGATATGCCATTGAGAAAAGAAGATTAAGGAACAGAAAACACACCTCTTATTGATGAGATACGGTGCGTCTAGGAACGGACACCAATTCTTCGGCCTGAATGGCACCCTGCATGTCCTTTTTTGTGCCAGTCAGACCGTGCCGAGTGGCCTTTGGAAAGCGATAGAAATTAAGGGGGAGAGATTTAGCACGGCGGTTGCAGGTCATGGTGATGCAGAAAGGTGGGGAGCGGAATGAGTAGTGGGCAAGGACAGAAACACACATTTTTATAAACTTCAACCGGAAGACAGGTTGTGAGCAATGCCAGGCGAGTCGCAGCCCGACAGAGCGAACATCGAACGGTGATCCCCAAATTGTAAGCGAACATTTGCCGACATTTGCCGATTGAATTGGAGTGATGTCAGGTTTCTCCTTGTCGGCCGATCAACTGCTTGCCAGTGCCTGCCTCCTCACTCTGGCCGCTACCGCTGGCAGTATAGTTCTTCGGTAGGACCGGTTTGCTCATGTATGAAGACACTACACTGGGGCAATAGCCAACCAGCAACTAGCTGATCAAGACTCTTGCAAGACTCAAACAAGTCCGGTCCACATATCTCCCCAAATATCGTACAATATCTATTCGGGGCTTTTTCTGCTTCCCTGAATTGTCAAATTCTGCATATGGAATCCTGAGAAGGGTCACATCAGGTACCTGATTTGTCCAAATGGACCCTGCAGATGGAGCTAGTACAAGAAAAAAAAAGAAACTGGATGCTTTCAATCTATGCATATGAATGGTTGAATGACTGTGCTACCCATGCTAGTTATGGGCGAGATCCATCGTTCTCGACTCTTCAAATGTAGTGCTTTCAGTGCAACGGATCTCCAAGCGGCAAATTCTCTGTGGGGTCTCGCTTCCGAAACATTGTCTCGGCCTTGCACGGGAATTTTTTGCTTTGGGGAAAGCTTTGGGCGAAACACTTCCGCTCCGTTGGTCTTGTTCGCTTAGGATTGTCGGCGCGCTAACAAGACTCGCGCTTGGAATTTTCCGACTGCATCTAGGCCCAGCAAGGAGCCCCTCCGCGACGATTGTGAAAGCACTGAAACTGTTGATATGTCTGCGTCTCCTGCGCTTCACATCGGCAGGAATAACCCGGATGGTTAAATGTCCACCGAGAGAGCGCCGTTGGTCACTTGTGAAGGGTTGAAACATCTGGATACACGGATAACTGTCACCCAGTGTGAAGCATGGACCGTGCACACATCTACTTCCCATGGTTGCAAACCCAAAAATGGAATGTGAAGGCCTGAAACTGTCCATATGTTGGTATTTCTTGCGCTTCAGACCAGCAGGAACAAGTTGCGTCGCAAAATATGTTCTCACCGAGTGTTCTGGGCCAGGCTGTGAAGAGTTGAAGCGCCCGAAGGCTGCCGCACTTCACACCGCACACCACCTGCTCTGTCTTACGGCCAATCGGGTGGGCAGAACACTCCTTGGCACTGAAAATACCCGCTGATGCAAGCAAACAGGTCCCCAACTGTCGAGATATATCTTACCACACATATTCAAGTTCCAAAATCCTCTTCGGAATTTTCCCTCATCGTCTCTTGTCCCCACTCTCTAGTCTTAATCATCAACATGCGCAGGGGCCAGTCCACCGAGCCGCACCGCCTCTACATCGAGACCCATCTCGAGGCTTTCACCGCTCTCCTCGATACCGGTGTCGGCAGCAGAAAAAAGACGCAGTGGAAGCAGGCAACCGCATTGTCAATCCTCGATTCGCCTCAATTCTCGGATCTCGATACCACAAAGATCCCTCGACCACAATGGTTCAAGGTCAGTCTCGTTTTATCTCTGTGCAATCGATTTTACTCTGAGAATTTGGGCCAGATGATCGTTCGGAAGTTTACTAAATATCGCACCAAAGTCTATCTTAAACACAATCCTGACTCGCCAGCGAAGTCCGGGCCTCTGGGGTCCGGCCCTTTGTTCAGATTTTCCTCTGTTCTGACTGGTCGACAACTCTTCGCCAAAGAGAACAACACCATCATCAACACCGCGGCCAAACAACGGGTAGCGACACTTGGTCACAGCTGTGTGGGCGGTGTATATCAGACTGTGCTCAAGGAGCGTTGGGATGCGCTCGACGACGAGGACCAGCTTCAGTGGCAAGAGAGGGCAGAAGAGGGTGCCGGGGATGTGGCAAGGTTTGTACGCCAGCCTTCACATTTAAATTGCAATCTCAATATCGTCCCAGTAACCAGGCAGAGTTCGGCAGGAAAATGCATGCTGCTTTGACAGATCTCTCTCAGGGCGGGCTCCTCGGCGACGCGGAGCTGCTCTTGTTTTATGGCTTCCGGAATCCGACATCGGGCCGGGGTGATCTGGATATAGGGACGTGCGTTATCGCATTTCCCCCCCGAATCATTGTGTAACTCTATTGATTAGTATTCACGGCCACTCGTCGCAAAACCGAGTCAATTTTGGGGGCAGTCATTCCGAAATGCAGGCCAATTACGGTAACGCGTGGGCTGTGTTTGCAGAAAGTGTCATACCGCATAAGTGAACCAACACATTCAATTGATTGCTGTGTAATATGGGCTATCTACAGGGCCCATTGTCGAGGAGAGTTCGGTCATTCCCCGGAATGCATTTGGTGTCCCGGTATTTCCCAGTATCGACCTCAACATTGTCACCCCAGCCGACACACGAGTTCCTCTCACCGAGTATTGGTCGCATCTTTGGGGTGAGTTTATGGTCTGTCTCATTGACATCGCTGATGTGCTTGTTCCAGCCCACTCGTGGTCCGCAGATTCAAACTATCCTCCGATTCCCTGGGAAGCGATCGCGAATAATCGGTCAGGATATTACGACACAATGCGGTTCAATCTGCCCTTGCCACTGATCGCGCCACAGACATTGAACGCTGTTCACACTACGGTGTGGGCAGAGTATTTTATTCGCACCTCATCTCTGTTCGAGGACTCTCCCTTCATCTTCTATCCAAAACATCAACATCCCACAGCGGAAGAAACTGTCTCGACCTGAACTAGGTGGCTTAGGTTTGTTGACATTGAATAGCTTCTGCTGTCAGCTCATTGTACCACAGGAACGATCTCAAATGAGTCGAACAGTGGAGGTACATTGTTGTTCTAATGTCCCCACCCTAGCTAACGGTTATTTGGTTCAATTCTCCAGGCTCAATGGGTTGTTTGCAGGGCTCATTTTGTGTCTCAGGGCTCAGGTTAGATCTCAGGGCTCAAGGTATCTTTCTCCGGGCCCAGTGTATATCGGTCAAATCCAATCCAATCCAATCGGAGATTTACAGAACACAAACGAAACTATACTGCAAGCTTCCTTTGGGACTATGAGCATTGAACTAATCCTAGGTAAACCATAACTTGTTCAGTTGCAGCGCACATGGGGAATCATTTGCTCGAGCACCAAACCAGTCCTAGACAAACCACAACTTATTCAGCTGTAGCCTATGCAGGGTGTCGTTCGTTAAACTAGTCCTAGGCAAACCACAACTTATTCAGCTGCAATTTACAGAGGGTGTTGTCTGCTGCTCTTCCCATAGGAATGCGTGCCCTTATATACTATTCTACATGATTACAGTGCATGATTATCCTACTCCTTGGTATTATTAATTGGGCTATTAATGCATTAGTGAGTGAGTTGGTAATCGGTATAATGACCTTTAGTCAAGCCTTACAGGTCGATCGTGCCTCAACTGTTGAAGCAGAAGACGATCGAATGCCCCTATAACCCTGAGTGGATATCCAGGCATCTCCAGTGTTCAGTCTCTGGATCCCAGAATTATTTGTCTAGTCCCTAGGATAATGGAGTTCTTGCCTAGGAAGTTATCCTAGCCAAAGACCTCTGTCTCGGTTCTCTTAGGTGGTTTAACCCCTTTATGGTATCTCAGTAAAACCCGCAGCAGAGTTACAATTATCGGATACAAGTGGGCCGGTTGGTTCCAGACCTCAACTCGTCACATGGCTAGTCGCATTACTTGCCGAGGACAAACAAACCACAGCCTGTCAATCGTAGGTCGTTCTCAAAATGACATCAGCTTGGCACAATAGTCTCCCCACATCTCTTGGATAGTTGCCTGGTACTGGGCTTAAGATGTTATGGGATTATCAGAATGGTACATGCAATTTTTCACTTGTATGAGCTGTGAATTTCCTTAATGGGGTTGAGGTGGTAAATTCACACATTTATCCGAAGTACTTCAAACTTCAAACCACATATACAAATGCTGGTGATGAGCGTGAAATCTAAAAATTGACACCAGTACTATCCCTGACTGCCATCCTGGGCAGACTATGAAGCTGGGCACTTGGCAAATATAAGGATGAACACTCAAAATATTGAGGGCTCAGACTCAGGGGAGGGAGTAGGACCTCTGAGGCCAGTGCATGCCAAATTGGGGGCAGAATGATGGGTTGGTTGAAAGTTGTGGCGTGTTTGGTCATGGGCCAGAGGGTGAGAACATCATTTTCTTAACCCCGAGCAGCCATTCCTGGTCAATCCTGGACTTCGGGGGCTCGTTCCTCTCCCCTGATCGCAGGCTTTCTGTCGGGCATAGAAAATCCTCCGGAAATGTCCTCCCTCTGTTCCAAACTCCGGCAAATGATTGTGATATGACCTTGAGTATGACAGCCCGACGACCTGCATATCAAATGATCCTTCGACACCACGAGTCTAGCACTTGGCATGGATTATACTGACGATAGAAGGTTCAGTTGAAGAGGTGCTTTGTAATTCTATATGTCTTGTGTCTCTTAATGTCGTCCGATAGATAAATCACATAATTTCAGTGCACACAATGTACAAATGTCGGGTTCTCAGCAGCATCCTTTGGGGATAAGGGAGAAGTTTCAAATATGTTTATAAGAAGTATATGTTACTGCCTGCAACTTATTTGGGCCATCCCCATCCTCTCACTGGTGCGCGGCCCTCGTTTGTTTGGCAGGGTGGGTTCTGCAGCTCATACCTCTCATACTCAGCACCTTGTACTATGACTTGTATAGTTCCATTGTGTCATTTCAAGGTTTATATTGACCCATTCGAGTTCCTTGAACATGTTTACGCACCGCGAGGCCATCTATTGAGCCTGCGACAACGAATTTGCGGGGGTGCCCAGGTACCCCATCTATTGCCTTTTTGGGAGTTCTGACCGAAAGAAATTCGCCACACAGCCAAAACACCACCGAAATTGGCGCAAATGTGCTTAACTTGTTCACAGGATGTAGGCCTTCCAGTTGAACCCCTCGGGCCCTCCGAAATCCCTCATACGAGGACATTAATAGCCTAAAATGCCCAAGGTGCCCAGGATCCCAGCGCATGATAGTAGGTCATGTAGGGCCATGATGTGATCTTGTGTGACAGAATTCTAGGAGAGATTCTAGGAATTCTAGAGCCCCCAATCAGGCCCTTACAATTCTCATTAGACATCTCAGTCTATGGGATGCTCAGAAATAAGTAAAATACTCGCTGGTTTGTCCTTGAAGCTACCAAACTCTGTACTCGGATCCATGGCTACCTGCAGGCACAGGTGCCTGAACCCACGAGTCAGGATATCTGTGGGTTTTCCCATGGTTCAACTGGCAGTGACTTGTGCCATCCCTTAGTCTTATACAAACCCATCTTGGCCTTGATCCTACGATGAATTATTGTTGGCTAAATGTAATGATGAACACATACCTTAAAAGCAAAGGCAGAGCCTTCCTTGAGGTCCTCTGTGAGATTCTGATTATACTGGATCCTCCTCTTATTCTGGCCAGTCTTGAAGCCATACATGACTTTGACAAGGGGCTTGATTTTGAGAAATCTCCAGTCAATTGGCCAATAATGGGAGCAAGCAGACACACCAATTTAGCTACTGCAGGCATTAACAGCAGCCTTTCACACATCTCCTCACAGGTCGCATTCCATGAGTGCTGGACCATGTGAGTTCTCAAACCTGCATGAAGGCATGAGTTGCACCTACAATTCCAGTAAAGGCCTGCTCCACACGAATGCACAGACAGTGCAACAATGGTTGGGCATTGCATCGAGTTTGATGGGGCTGATATGCCATCAGGTTCACAGGATTCGGTCATAAACATGGCTGTATGGTGCAGTGGTTAATGCTGCTGTCTCTCCTTATCAAATACCCAAGGTCATAGGTTTGAACCTGGTGTTGGGATGTCTTTGGTTGCCCCACCCTTGAACACTGTTTAAACCTTGCTCAAGCAGAGCAGATCAGTGATTAATCGGTGATGAACCAATGTTCAAATTTTCTTGGGCATTCTTCCTATCATTCACACCACAGCGTCCTGCTCAACCAAATCAGTGCTCAAACCAGATTTTCGGTCAAGACCAGAATTGCTTGATCAAACTTCATATGGTTACTGACTGTTGCGCGAGAGCCCTTGGTGGATCTGTGGCCGTGTCTTGCCGTGGATATGTTTCCTCGACGCTCACCGGCATGTCATTCGAACAGCCCCCAACCACCTAGACTTGTACCAGTTCTTCTTCTCCTATGTCCATCGTCTCCCTGCTGGCCTGGTGGGCAGTTCGCCTGGATTTCGACAGTTTGTCACCAAGGCATGGACAGTGTTCATTGCAACGAGAAATTCGAAGGCCCGCGGATTTCGCGAACTCTTACATTTCGTGGATGGAGACTCCGGGTCTATCTGCGATGCGCATGTCGTGGAGTACACCACAGGTGCCGGTGGTTCGTTTGATGAATTGGCCGCGCTGATTTATGCCCATTTAAACATTGACGGGAGGGTGGCGTATATACGGAGCGCTATCCATTTTGCAGTGGCTTTTGAGCCCGCGCGGACATCAACAGGAAATCCTGAACTGGGTGATTTTCATCACTTTCTCCGGCTTCGAGGAATAGTTCGGCGCTTGACTGAGATTCTATGGGATGTGATGTCGGATTCGTCGGATTCGCTTACTAGCAACACCCGAGGAGAGCTATTGACAAATTGCCTATCACTGTTGGTCCTCGAGCTGTGCAATCCCGACGGTTATTTGTGGCTGCCACAAGCCCTTCGATCTGGGCTCCTTGGCTGCATTGCACGGATTGCAACTCTGTGTGACTCCGGTGCCCACATCTCGAACCTTAGGAAATTACTCGAGTACACACAGAGCGCGACGGTGTATTATTCTGTGGTGCAGAATTTCGCCTGCCACCTGCCTACTGCGTCGGTGCACGCCGATTCCCCCATCTACTCGCAGTGGATGAAATTTGTCTCGTTGGCGCAGGAGCGATTAGATACCACGGATGCGAGTGTGGGGCCTGCAGGGCCTGTGATAACCTCGAGGTAAAGCATGACACTTGCCACACTCCACACTCGTGCTGACGTCTTTCCAGTGTGGGAGGATTATGAAAATTTAAAACCTGCGCCGGTTGCTGCACGATGTACTACTGTGATAGTTCGTACCAACGAGCTGATTGGACCGACCATCATATATGGTGTGACAGGCTTCGCTCGATTCATCTGCGTGCGTCGACAGATCCTTCTCATCTTCCTTCCTTCGTAAAGTCTAATATTTGATCCAGGCGAGCGTCTTACGGGACACAACAAGTCTTTCAAGCGTGCTTTAGTCCAACAAACCTACCACCAAAACAGGAATACTATCCTTCGGATGCAGATCGCATCCATGCAGTCAGGGGTGGGTGAAAACGTTTTTATCACCCAAGACTACAGCACTGGCATACCGGTCATCGGATGTCAACCATTCTTGGCACCGGATTTTGTCCCTTGTACAGACTTGGAAGTGCAGCAGGTGTTCTATGGCGCTCGGGCGCGAAGGGACCACCGCATCCAGTTACACCTTGTCTCATTCCCAGGCCAGCCGTCGCGGATTTTCATGATGCGGTCGTCGGATGCTGCGGTGCATGACAGACTCGTGTACATCGCAGGCGCCGCAGGGGAGGACGGTCGAATGGAGAAGGAACTGGCGGCATTGGATGGGCTATGCGACGCAATTTGTTGAAAGTCATTTTTGTTATATTTCTATACCCGACTACCTGATGTTCCTTGAATTCAAATACCGGTTCCATAATAGGAGGGCCAGAATTATGCTCAATTCCACTGAGTCGATTCTGATGTCCGATCTCCTACACTGGAAAGAAAAAACACTCGTATGTAATCTCCGCCGCCTTCCCACAACCAAACAAAATTCCCTGCCGTTCTTCTCAAGATCGCAGGGTGCAGGATGTTTTGAATCAATTCGTACGGTGCGCGGGGTTTCGGTTTCGCCACTATATGCTATATATTAGAAATATATTTGCCTGTTCAATTGTTACATTGAAGTGCGGCCGCTGATATACTCAAACGCGCTACTTGGGATTCCAATGAGAATCCACGGGGCTAGGCAGGAATAAACTCGTCCACGTATCCGGATCCGCAAAATCCCCACGTCTTCAATGAATTGTCCATATAACCTTCATCGCGTTCGCACGAATATCAACGCATCTAACTCTTCCGCAACTCGGTCCTTCGCCGGCGGCCTCGCCACATAATATCACGAGCCCGCCATTACACCAGCATTTACACTAGATTGCGACGATAGTGAGCCCAAATCCAGCCGAGTATGCGTACGGTAGCACCCACCAATGTTACAATCGGTATCGCAGGATCCGGGAGAACCATTGCCGACAACGCAGCAGCAAGTTATGTCAGGGGCGAGGGACGAGAGGGGCACTGGATTCATAACACGTGGTCTGATGTTGCATGCGGCCGAGAAACAACAAATATCAGGTTTGACGGTGGCTGCAGGGGTGGATGTGGCGCACAGGCCGACGAGCACAGCGAGGGTGGTGAATGGGAAGTGCATGTGGGTGTTGTGTTGAGTGATGAGCAGCTGCATCACAGAAGTTAGTAGGTTTTTATAGGGCTAGGATATTTCGGCGCCGCGTCACCGCCGCGTCTCAACATGTGAACACCGCCTCCTCCCTCCTCACTGGCGACCGCCGCGTCTTCCGTCTCCATCGCCGTGTACCGCCGCTGACTATACAGACGCTTACACAGTGGTCATCGAGCTCCACATGTAATTCTTGTGGATGCCTACATAATTCAACCACATACACTAAGCTACGATATGCTCGGGTCGCAGCCGCTGTAAGATCGTGCCGGGTTGCTGTTGCCTTCCACTGCCGCTTTAGACACTGTAAGTACAAGCAGACGATCCTTCGACTGGCACTGCGATACAGCTCCTCCAGCCGCCGCTGTCGCCGTTACTATGATAGCGCCGCGGCGATCGCCGCGGACATGACAATTTTATGGGCCACTAAAAATGGGTTCCCTGGCTCTGGTACTACATACATATAAACAATGCTACTTCATAGGGAATAAGAAATAGGGGATAACTTACTGACGCCCACCGCTGTTCGAAGTCCCAAACTTTGAGAAGAATAAAGGCGGACCCCCCTTTCCTCCCCCCTTTGCGCCCTTTCCCTGTTTTTTTAGCTTTATTTCGGCTTAAATAAGCAGATGGGGAAGGGCGCCCTTTCCTCGGATTATATTCCTGGGACAGTTCTTCAATTCTTTCGGCTTTGGATGCGGAGGACCAAAAATTGGTACTGTCTGCCCAAGCTATCGGCGAGCTGCTTCAGGAAATTCGACATGCTGTGTGATCTTCAGAGTCAAATTTCTGTGTAAAATTTGAGATCCAATTTCAGAATATAGTGAATGCTACTTGAAGCTTGTTGCTTGGGTCAAATGACACACATCTCATCAATACAGTTACCCAACCAAGTATTCGGCTCAAGAGGTCACCGATTTTTTTATCTTGAAACAAAGGCCGATTTTTTCAAGGCTGAACCAACTAACCACGTAAGACCCTGACTGGGTGGACGGCATCGGCACCCAATCCCCGCCAAAATAATCCCAATCGGTTCGGGTTCGCAACCGATTGGGATTATTTTGGCGGGGATTGGGTCTGATTGGGACCCACCCAATCAGGGCCTAATACTGCTTGTTCATGGGCGGGTGACCACTATTTACTTACCATTCTGGCCCAACTCTTAACTCAGTCTGCCTCCAGTTATACAAGTCTGTGTTCATCCATTTTCCAAAACTTAAATATACAAATTTTCCATACTGTCAGCCATCTTTCCTCTTGCATTTCAATTTTATTCTGTATTCCTGCATCCCCAGAATCGCCTGTTGGGGTAGAGGGAGGAAACGAGTCCGTCTCTAGACTCTCAGCCTCAGTACCAAGGCACCATGCGCCCCGTCTCGTGGGATTCTCTCGCCAGCTCCAAGATCCTCAACCCGTCCCTCGACGTCTCGGGCTTCACATAGAGCTCAGCCGTGTCCCGAATGGCAGCCACAACGTTCTCGTACAAGCCCCTGTACCGGCCAAGCACGCTGGGATACTTCCCAATGTACAGCCCGCTCTCCTCGTCAAAGGTTTGACTCTTGGTGTCGAATTCCTTCGTTGTCGATAGTGTCCCCCATATACGCTCGTCCTCGCGTCCATAGTCGGGATCCAATGCAGGCTGGCAAGGGGCGGCTATGGCTTTGGCTTCTTGAGGGTCTGTTCCGAACTGCACGTGAAACCAAAAGTTCAAGCTTGAAAGGAGGAATGGAGCAGGTTAAGCACCTTGAGATAAGTACCCTCGGTTCCCCTAACGAAGAACTTGAGGTTATCCTTCATGTGAGTGACGATTGCTGTCTTGACCGTGACCGTAAGGTTCTTCTGCTCGCCTTCGTATTGTAGAATGATGGTAAAGGTATCGTCAACCTCACTGTCCACCCCACGATTCGACCTCAGAAAGCCTGTCACCGACACCGGGCGCCCGAAAAGAAGTAGGGCCTGGTCAACAGTGTGCGAGCCTCAAGTTTGACAGTTAGTCGCGCATGTCCGTCGCCACAAGACGAGGGGAAACTCTCACCAAGCCCAAATGTCATCCCCTGGCCAGACGCGTACTCTTTCTGGGTCCAGCCCATGACCCATGATGGCATACGGAAGTCGAAATGCATCTGCGCGTCCCTGATTTCACCTAGTGCACCGCTCTTCACAATATGCTGCAACGTGAGGAAGTCACTGTCGAATCTCCGATTCTGATAAACCGTCAACACTTTCCCCTTCTCCCTCGCCAGCTGAATCAGGTCATCCGCCTCCTTGCTCGTGTTCACAAACGCCTTCTCCACCACGACATGCTTCCTGCTCTCTAGCGCCCGGCGCACAAATTCCTCATGCTCATGTGTACAGATAACGACCAGCTCAATTTCATCGTCCCCAAAAAAGGCCTCGGCGGTGCCGTGGTGCGTCGCGGATGGGAAATCGATAGTGCAGTGCGTGCCGACGGGAGGGTGGGGCGAAGACGCAGGGTCGGGAGCTGCCGCGCGCTGTAGAAAGGCGCACACCCGCAGGTCCGGGTTGGGCAGAATGAAAGGAAGGTTGAAGCTTTTGGCAGAACCTCCGTAGCCGATGAGGCCGACGTTGATGGGGGGAGACGCCATGGTAGAAGCAGTAATACGGTATTGGGCTGCTTGAGCGAAGAGGTTGTAAAATCTCTGGGACGGTTTTAGCCGGCCGGGTAATGCGAGGGGAGGGGAAGGTGCGAGGGGAGTGAGGGCGAGAGATGAGCGGGATCCTGAGAATCGTGCGTTAACAAGAGAGCCCAGGAGAAGAAAGAAGCAAGCGGGCCGCACTGGCAGTGCTTCCCGGGGAATATGTGAACCCGGGGTTCCCGCGATACAATTTTCCGCGGACTTTCCCAGGTTGCGCTTCCTCAGTATAATTAGCCTACGTTGACGAGCCAAAAACCAGGCTGGCGGCCGTCATTTTCACTGCCATGCCGGGCTTATCCGAGCCGAGGACACTACCCAACGCTATCGAGCTCGCCTGACCTAGCTTTACATACCTAAATCATGATACGGCAACGCGATCGTTGAAGACTATGCCATCTGCGGAGAACGTGGCCCCCGAGCCGCATTGATGGCTCGAGTCTTGCACTCGCAGTTGAAACAAGCCGGTGTGAGGGCACTGACGAATTTATGGAGATTGAACGCATTCATTTCCCCTAGTATCTTTTTTGCCGCTCCAAACTGGGAGGAGGTTCAACAATTCCTCTTGCTCGTGCTTCCTTCTGTCAAAATCTTGACCCCGGTGTCAAATTGAAGTTATTCTTCCCCTCTCTCATTGGTACCAATTACCCTATACCCCATTTTCAGGCTAACTACGAGGGAGAAATGTAAGTAATGAGTAGGACAAGAGAGGTAGAGTGGAATGTAAATGAAATCACGACTCACGAGGTTTCGAACTATTTTCGGTCTGATGAGGCCTCGATATTCGACGGTAGATGGTAGCGTAGCGTCAATGTGCTCTGTACAAATTGTCGAACTATTTATTGAAACGAACCCAGGACTTGAAAATGACCCAGAGTACAAAATATTTGTACCCCTTCTTCTTTCCTCCCATCCATATACACGGGCACAAGTTTGCTTTGAACACATTACTTTTCAGTGTCCGGGAGAATTGGACGCTCAGAGCCCGACTTGATTCAGACCACGGTGTGGTTCAAAGAATTTTCATTCTTTTAGGATGGTCTGGTGCTTGTTGTTTTTGAAAGAGGGCATTGAACCTTGCTTTTAAATATTCGACGCTTCCAGCTCCCTCAGTTGTCCTCGGCGCGATATAATTGGTGTTCTGCCTACTTGAAACATCACTAAACTATGTACATGATATACTTAGAAAATAAGACGACGCATCCCTTAGACGATGCCCGTGACGGATGTACGTGGTCAGCAGAATGTCACCTGGCGGATTGGCTGTGCATACCTTTGGATTTTGGACGTCTTCTTGCCTGCCTATTAAGTTGCCGCTCCGTTCTGCGGTACAAAACCTGTGGCTGTGTCTTGAGCATAACCACCCGTTTTGTACCACAGAACGGAGCGGCAACTTGATAGGAACTTGTGAAAAACTCGGAGCAGTCAAGGCCTGGACTCTGACGCAATCCGCTAGGAGTTCGATTCCAATACCCGCCATGAATGGAAACAATCCAGCAATAAGTCGAGTCCACACACCAGCTTGTGTTATATTGCCGAACGGTGATTCTTGTCATATCGGCAACGCCATCGTGTATGACAATGTCGTCCACACGCTGGTTTCCAGCTCGTACCGGCGCATTGGAACTGTCATCGAAATCGTACAGATTCTTGGTTCCACTGCTGAACAATCAGGGGAAGCGGATTTCTTTCTCGTCCGTCCAAACATTACAGGCGAACCACACAGCTTGTACCACATGCGCACACTTCAATCTGTGGATGAATACGAGTGTCTCAAGGTCTCGGTGAGTCAATAACTTCATGGATATGTCCTAACATCTTAGCTCACCTGAACAGAATATTCAATGCACTGTCAATATCCAGCATAACTGCGCAGACAACAAATGTGCAGTTGGACGTTCCGAGGTCGTCTACCAGGAGCGCGAGAAGACCTCAGAAAGATCCCTCGCTGTTCAACACATATCACCAGGTGATCGTGTTATCAATACGGGGCAGATGCGTGATGCTGCCGAGCTTGAACAATTCCGGTCCAAGCCGCTGTCCCTGGTCCGAGCGGAAGTAATTTGTAGTGCTGCAGAGCATGAGTTCTCAGCACGGAAAAAAGCTAATGCCGATGCCCAGATCCCTGAGGCGACACCAACACCATTGCCAGTATCCAACATGCCTCCTCCTGTCATCCAAAACCGTCCGAGCTCTCTGAGGAGAATGGTGAATGAAGATATAGTTATGCCTGAAAATACTACTAATTAGATAGCAATTTTATCCCCCTCATGGAATTTCACTGACGCGTAACTTAAACGACGCGTAAAAATGCGTCGCGGAAATTGCGCTCACATGACCGAGGCTGCTAATACCTTCGAAGGGCTTTTCATCCCTCCTGGCAGCTGCCGCTCGAAAGCTCTGGCTGTACCCGTTTGTTTTCTCATACTTGGCAAGTATGATTTTTCCCAGAATTTTTGTAAGTCTCCCCCGCTTGAAGTTTGAGAACCAAATCGGAGGGATTCAAAAGTGCGGCAAGAAAAGTGAAATCGGACAAACATGGGGGCTTCTAGTTAATATGTTTTGGCACCGTGTTTTCAAAGATACTGTGGTTTTTTTCTCACATCTGAATTTTCCTAGCGCTCTAGCAAGTGTGCCGTGTGCACGTGACGTGACTTGGGGGCTCATGCTCAGTGACAGTCACCATCAACTCGAACCAACTCTCCACGCACCACCACAGCGCTTTACATTCCTCGTCGTCGTCCTCACCAATCACGCCTTCAGAACCCTTGCAAACGTTCCCACAGGTTCAAAGAAGAATCCTCAACTCGTTGGGGCTCAATCCATATCAAGCCAGACAAAATCGCTCAATTTCACTGGTGCAGGGTCGTGTCGTCAAGTCGGGGCGCGCTCCCATCCTGGCGATACCGTTTCAAGCAAATCCTCTGTTCTGTGCCTCGCGGTTGATGCTCCACTCCATTCCTCGGGCTCGGCTGCATCAGCGCGACACAATGAGCTGCTCCATTCGTCTTAGCGGCCTTGTCGATCAGGGCCAGCCCGCGATCACATCGACCGCGCTGATCTGAAGAGTCTGGTGGTCCTCAGCATTCTGCGACGCGGCGGCCTCGAAACCCGTTTGGAAGTGAAGGAATGGCACCTCGCACAAAATCACATCAGCCAATTTATTGGAATGGAGCGCCACACGCGGAAGGAGCCGAGGCAAATATATGCGCACGACGGGGCGTCGCCCATCCTCTCTCCCCCTCATGTCTGAGTACGCTCAGTCCCAGTCTGGCCAGCGCTACACAATGTCCACCCAGGACGACTTGCTGGACTCCCTCAACGCGAATCTACCACCAGGCTCTCCTAATACTCAGGACACTGCTCTCCAAGTCGACCCTTCGAGCTTCATGGACTCCATCGGCAACCAACTCGGCCTCAGTCCAGAGCACCGCTCGGATATTCACCATTTTCTAACGGTATGTGTTTATTTGTGATATATCCTTGCATCCACTCACACGCATTCGAGTTTTTCAAATCTTTGCCTCCAGATGTGCTCCTCGCGATGGCGTATCAGCAAGCGACGATGTTCCAGAGTTTAGAGCTCATCCAGGCGACCAGGGCGGACTACGACTCAATGAAGGAAGTCATGGCGGAAGTCAAGCAAGCCCTTGCTCAAAACGTGGATTTAACGAAGGAACAGACGGTGAATCTAATTCGTTTTCTTATTCTTTGTTCTAATTGTGCTCTCTTAGCTCGAGGTGAACGCTGTTTGTAAATCCGTCGTCTGGGACCCTGTGCGCACGGATTTTGATAACGATGACATACGCAAGGCAGCGATGGTATGTAATAGATCCCTGCTCTTCCCATTATTCACATTGACGTGCCGCAAAAAAGAAACACCTCGAGAAACATCAAGCCACCAATGGCCTGAAGTCTTTCTTCGACGCCAACGGGCAAGCTCGTACGAAGCAGCTCTCTCAAGCCATGGGCCGCGGGGCCTCGTACGCCAAGTCCACCTACCGTGCATTGGCGAGTCACTTTCTTTCTATCGAGTGTGGACTCTCTTGCGACTCAGTCATGTAACAGCTCTCCGAATCCCTGGATCAGAAGACTGTAACGTGCTTAACAGCGACAGTTTCCAATGCTATGCGGAAGTTGATGGGGTCCACCGAAAATACAAGCCCCCGACACGCAATTCAGGTGGTGATCTTGGTGCGTGCTGATTTCCTTACTTCGCTTCCCCGTCTGATCCAATGCAGCGCCAGTTCGGTCGCGAAAACGCGATCCTGCTGGTCAAGAAAAAGTCCAAGAAGCACGCGCACGAAGATTCTGCGCAAACAGCAACACCCCACATTCCCGACTCCGACTCCGATGCGAAGTGGTGGAGCGCCGTCACCGAATTTTTTGATAAGAAGGCCAAGCAGTGGGGTACAGACCGTAAATCCCCGCGATGGACTTCGTGAGCGCGTCAAAATTTGTCTATAATCTTTTCCTGACCTTATTTCCAGATATATTGACCAGGCTGTCGCAAACGAGCGGCGATCCTTCCCCAACGATCCCATGCTGCTAATCCCGATCACTCAGCCGGTCCCTGCACAGCAACCAGTCCCCGCCCAGCAATCTGCCGCATCCGCGGAACGCGGCCGGGCAACACTGCCTATTCCTTCCCGCGCATTCCCTGGGCCTCTGCAACAGGGTCTACACCTCGGGACGTCCCCGTGTGAGTTATTGTCACGCCCACTCACAGCCGAAGGTCTGAAATGATATTCCAGCGTCCGCATCCCCATCGACTTCCAGCGGATATGACCACTTCCCACCGGCACCTCGGACTGGTCAGTTATACAAATCCGCTCAATCTGATTCAATTTTAACATCTTTGGCGCAGGGAGCTCAGGCATATCCGGCTGCTTTGGGCCGCCTGCCGCGGATCGTGGACGTGGTGGACGGTTTGCGCTGTAAATCACTTCGGCAGTCAACCGCATGGGTGTGTCCCGATACATGTCGTTGATCCCTGCAGCACTGATTTACCTTGCAGCCGACGACTATCGCAGCTCACCCTCGTCGTCTCACTACGGTCATGAGAGTTTCTCTGGCTCTGGTTAAAATGTATGTCTGCAGTCGTGAAGTGTTTCAAGCTCTTGACTGACAATTCACAGGGCTACATCGAAATGAGCCACCCGCGGTGCCCATTAGCAGATCACCGTGTTCCGAGCTTCAACAGCTCAAGCAGCAAGTGCTTCAACAGCATCGCTGATTCGGTGTGCTCTGATTGCAGCTTCATCAGTACTGCGTCCTATACTTCCGGGAATCCTCTGTTTCACGCTGCTCAATATATATATATTTGTTTCATTGTCCCAACTGCGCTCTGGTACCGCTGGGGACGGAATAACAGCTGGTTTCGAGCAGGACGGCATGGCCCGATTTGGTTGCCACGTGCCATCAATCGTATAAAAATTGCACCGGCGCCGTTAAAAAAATCATATATCTATCAAACTTGCAAAGATCTTGCTGGTCGGCGCACAATAATTCGTAAGATTCTCATGTCGAAATCATAAAGCGCTGGATCTTACGATAATCGTGCCTTATCTGAACGGCCGTGTAGTACTTAACCATTACGTGACCCAAACGTGACCTTCGACGGCCGGCACTACCGGCCCGTATGTGTCATCCTCACGTGTCCAATTACGTGGCAGGCCTCGTCTCAGAACTTTCCCGGGCTCCACCATGTCGCATCGACGCACAGAATCTGTGGAGTCGACTTGCACCGTCTTGACGTGCACGTCCGATGAATTTTGGGATTTCTTTGGCAACGACAAGCTCTCCACTGTCGAGCTCGCCCAAGATACGCTGAGAAACGTCATACATCCCAACAGAGCACGTCTACGCCAATCTGATGCACGATATCGCCTCGACGATCTGCTAGCTGGTATGCTACAACAAGCGCCACACCCGTCTGGACAACGATATGCCGCTGTAGCTCTTCATATTGCACACGAAAAAGGAATAGATGCGGTCCTAGACGTTGCGAAGGCCTGGTTGGACAACCTATTCCTCCCAAGTCCGTCATCTACTTTGTCTCGTATTTGGCATCCACTGATTGTTCAATTAGTGCTTACGATTGCCCGGTCTCCAAGGACTGAGCCTGCCAGTAGCCAGACCCCGACCATCGACACCACTGTTCAGCACATTGAGGGAACCGACAGATCGGAGCAAGGCAAACTCAGAGATACAGTAAGTAGCCGAATCTCTCTCACACATTTCGGCCCACCTTGGCCTCCTTGTAGATCGCCGCCCGAGAGCAAAACCGCTGCGCGATCACCGGCGCATTCGACCTAAGTTTCGTGACGAAACTGTTACAACAGGGCCGAGAACAGGAAATCCCTGATGTGCCGCAACTTCGAATGGAAGCCGCGCACGTCATACCATTCCTACTCAACGACTTCAACAATAATACTGGTATCACCTCGGAAATCGTGCGTTATAATCATTTCCGTCTTTCTGCGTCCTCCAATCTCTGTATAGAAGGATGCGGCTCGTACCTGGGATATGCTTCAGTCATGGACAAACCTTGACTTGGGGAAACTCGTTGGATCAAATATCAACTCGCCTACGAACGCCATTTTCATGACGGCCGACGAGCACTATTCCTTTGGAAGGTTCCGTTTCTATTTAGATGAGCAAGCAGTATGTCCTCTTCGTCGCGATTCACGGCTCCCGAAGCTTACAGTCCTCAGTACCCAAATTCCCCCAACAAGTACAAAGCGCGAATGGTCCAGAATGGCAGGAGATTCAGTAATGGGCAAGTTTCAACGGATGTAGAGTTCAGGGAGGTGGAAAAATCAGGAGTCGAGCCGCCCGACCCGCAGTTTCTCAGAATTCATGCAGCATTTTCGAAGGTCCTGAACCTATGTGGCGCCGCGGAGCACTTTGAGAACGTCGAGCGGGACGCTGAAAGTGCTACGACCCTGCGCATGGACGGCACAACGGACTTTGGACTCCTACTGATGTCCCGATTGCCGATTGCCGCGCATTAGTCAGTCTCCTACCCAGCCGCGGTTTCGAGAGTAGTGGTATTTTAATCGAGATCTCAGGCGCAGTGACATTTTGACGTGTGTCTATGCCTCGCTCGTTGTGGGAGAAGGGCGAGAAGAGAATTTGCGGACAAATATTAAATTTGGTCGCCAAAGCTCTCTCGCACGGACTCCCCGGGAGAGGGGGGGCCGCGCTCAAGCCGGCGCAGGCGAATGTAAGTAATACATGAACGAGCTGATGTAAGTAAATAAGGAAATGGGCAAGTGGTAAGGGTGGGAGAGAAAAATGTAGCGACGAAGTACGAAGACTATCGAGCTGTATGTGAGATATGAGAGGATGAGAGCGCAAGGAAAAAGAAGCGGAGGGGAAATGGAATATATATAGTACCGAGCACAAAGAACAAAGACGCGACGCGTCAGAGACGATCACGCCTCACGTGCATAGACCGCGGCTAAATGGGATTTAACCGGTCCATCTATGCCTCGCTCGTTGTGGGAGAAGGGCGAGAAGAGAATTTGCGGACAAATATTAAATTTGGTCGCCAAAGCTCTCTCGCACGGACTCCCCGGGAGAGGGGGGCCGCGCTCAAGCCACAACCGGAGCGAAGGGAAGAGACGGAGGCTCGAAAAGCTGAGCCGGAGCAGCGGCCACATGCAAACGAGCAGAGAGGCTGAGAATCCGGTCCCGCGGAATATCGATATAAAGCTTGTACGCATCGCTCCGCCAGCGCCCAAGCAGCTGGATCTCGTAATCCGAGTAGCCTACGGCTGCTGCAGACGAAGCGGCACCGCGCCGGAAGCTGTGGCCCGAGTAGAGGGAAGAGTCAAGACCGATACGCGCGAGACGGGACTTGAGATTAGAAATGAAAGTAGAACGGGTGAGAGGATTGCCGAGGCCATCAGTGAATAGTGGGGCATTAGGCGGTTGGGGGTCGACACGGAAAAGATTTTGAAGTGCGCTGACTGCGCAGGTCGGGGCGCCGGGCGCGGCTGCGATTAAGATTGAAACACCTTTCCGAAATGGGTCCGTCTTGGACGCGGGCAGGTCTATAACTGCATGGGTGGGATTATCGATGGAGGGGATAAATCTGACGCAGCCGCGAGTGAGGTGGACAGCGGGGTTAAATTTGTCGCGGTCACCGAGGGTAGCTTCGCCGCAGCGCAGAAATCCAGCCCAACTGGTTTTGTAAGCGGCGTCAAGGTTGGCATTGTCGCGCTGGGAACAGTCGCCAGCAACCGCGGCAAGTCTGGTGTTAATGTCGTGTGTGATAGGAAGCCTGGGCTTACGATCCTTCTCCCCGTAGAAGCGCTTGATTCCCCGGATAATCCGATGGACTGTGGGCGACTCGCACGGTTCGAAAGGAAGTCCAGCGTCGACGTGGAGGGAACGAACACTGGAGAGGTAGCCTTTAATCGTTTTGGGCTGGAGGGCGCGATCACCGAGGGACGAAACCCATTCGACGATGGCGGGCAGGGTAGCGGGGAGATATTGGCCGGGAGCTGTAAGAAGCTCTGGGCGTAGGCGGACGAAGTCGATGTAGGATTTTTGGCCGGTAGAGTAGGTTTTCTGCGTGCTGGCAGCAAGTCCGTGCCAGAGCCAGAAAGCGGCGCGCCTGGAGAAGTGAGAGTGCGTCTCATACCAGTAATCTGGGACCTCGTTGAGGAGGACTTGAGGTTGAGATACGGCGCGAGGCGGAAGAGGTGGGAATACTGAAAACGAGAAGCGGCGTCAGCAAGCGCATTCTCTTCAGACGGTATCCAGACAATGGAATAAGAAAAATCGAGGCAGGCAGCGAGCATGACAACCATTCGGACAATGGACATAGACTGCCCCGAGCGCGACGTGCCAGATTTCAACCAAGAAACAACGTTCTGGTTGTCGCAGAAGAAGGTGACATGTGACCCCCGCCATTCATCGCCCCAACGAAGAATGGCCTGGAGAATCGCATAAATCTCCTTGAACTGAATATCACGCCCGCGAAAACGCCGCGGGGCGCGTGCAGCGAACCAAGACGAGCCAAAGACCCCCCCAAGGCCTTTGGACCCGCTGGCGTCGGTGAATACATCTACGCCGGGCCGCGAAGGCATCAGCAAGCGGATGCCGTTCCACTGGGAGCTAAAGATCTGCCACCAGCGAATATCTGCGAAGGCGCCGGACGGGATGTGCCGGACAGCGAAAGGCGACCGAAATTTCATGGAGAAATCGATGAGGCGCCGAATAAAGGTGCGCGAGCCGGGAATAACCTGCGAGCAAAATTGCAAGTATCCCGTGAGTTCCAGGAGCTCGCGAAGGGAACAACGCCGCTTCTGCGACCAATTCCGCAGGAGCTCCTGTAGAAATTCCAGCTTATCAGCTGGCAATCTCGCCTCCATCCGAACGGAGTCGAGGATCAGGCCCAAAAATTCCAGTTCAGTGCACGGCCAAACGGTCTTCGAGTCCTGGAAACAAAGCCCCAACTCCTGACCCAACGCAATAACCCATTGGACCGCCGCATCGCAAGTGGCCTGGGTCGTGGATGGAAGAAACAACAAAAGGAAGTCGTCCAGATAGTGGCGGAGATGGGAAGGAATGTGACGCTGGATAATCCAGTGCAACGCCTCGGCAAAGAGGTTGAAAATATACGGCGCAGATTTAAGCCCGAAGGTCAAGACCAGTAAAAAATAAAACTGGCGGCCCCAGGTAAAACCGCAATGATGCCAATCTGCAGAGCGGATGGGGATGTGGCGAAACGCGTCCTTAAGGTCGAGCTTCGCCATGAGGGAACTAGGCCCAGAGGTGATTAAGTCCGAAACCGCCCGCTCAAACATGTCATAAGAAATGTGAGCTTCGGAATCAGGGATGCCGTCGTTGACAGAAAACCCGCGTGGCCACGAAAGGTGGTTAATGATGCGCAATTTAGAAGGGTTGCGCTTGCGGCTGACCGCACCGAGCGGCGAGGAGCGAAAATGCTCGAGGGGAGGATGAAGGAATGGACCCGCGGCATGCCCGTTGTCGACCAGAGAAGATATTGTATGGCCGATAAACTCCGAGTTTTCTGCCGCCGACATGAGGTTGCGAGAGGGACGCGAAGACTCAGAGCCGGTGAACCCAATATTAGCACCAAATTTAATTATTTGAAGTAGCGACGACACGAATGCTCTATCGGGGTAGCCGGTAAGGTAAAAAGCCCATGCATCGTGGTTAAGCGGCGTAGAAACGGGGATGGAAGCGTGGTCGGGAGGAAGCAGAGCGTTACAACGGGGATCCGAGTTCGGGCGAGGTGGCGGGGGAGTATTGGGCGGAAATAGGTCGGAGTGCAGAGGGCGGGGAATAAATGACGATTGCGAAGAAGCCGTAGACGAGATGAACCGGGGATTGCGCTGCCGGCGAGAGCGAGCAGCGTGAGCGCGAGTAGCTGTACTCGCTCTGCCGAATCCCTATTTCTTGCATGACTTCTCGCTGTGGTCACCGCTGCACTTCTTGCACTTGTGGAGCCGGCCATCCGGGCACGGAGACGAGTCGCATTCACCCTTGTTGAAGTTGAAGCAGACCTGCTCGCTGATGGGCTTGGGCGATTTCGATTTAGCCAGTGAGGAGCGAGAGGGACCATCGCGCGGAGAAGAACGACGACGATCATAAAGATATTGATTCATCAAGTCGGCGTCGGTGTGGCCCCATCCGGAGTAGTCGCCGTCAGCCATCTCGCGCCGACGAATGAGGTGGAACTGCATGTGATACTGCACCACCGCCGACCATTCGTAGCGCTGATGAAGCTCGAGAAGATGGGCAGTGTACCAGCCTGCACCATCACCGATGAGGCGCGTGGACACAGTGTCGCCAGCCGAGGCCGCGAAGGCCTGAAGAACCCGGAAGTATGTCGTAAGGGGAATGAAGAGGGAGTGTAAGGACGGATAGTCCTTTGCGGTACCGGTGCGCGCCTTGGAATCCTCGGTGCGCTCGACATCAAACTTGTCACGGAAACGTGAATCAAGCTTGAACAAATCCACGGGCTTCAACTCGTGCCGTGCGATGTCCAGGAGCATGCCTGCCTCGATGGTGGGGAACAGAGCATATAATGAAGACTTACTTTGTGGAGGGGGGACAGCCACAAAGGGAGGAAGCGCCGGTGGCGCGACGGGCGGCGCTACTGCCGGAGGAGCCTGCGGCGCGAGGTTTAGAAGGGCATCGACCATCTTCTGAAGGCGGTCGATTTGCTGGCCCTGCGCCGCCAAGACGTCGGCGGCGGAGGGCACGGTGGCTCCGGGGGCGGCGGAGGAAGAGCTGGAGGCAGAGCCTTCGGCCATGCTGTCAAAGACGCGGTGGGATGAAAGAAGATCGGCCCGAGCAGCCTGACGTGGTGATGGATCGTCGATCAAAGGCGTGATGGACGCCGCTCGTGGTGACGACGGCGGTGAAGACGGGGAGGGTGGGGGGGAGCCGGTGGAAGACTTTCAGGATCAAAGATCCTGGTGGTATTGACGCGAAGGCGGGCCTGGACGGCAGTGGCGGACGGCGGTGCTCTCGATCGAAGCCGTGCGCGAAGAGCCACTTTGGAGCGCTGGCGACAAAGGCTGGACTGGAGAGAAAAATGTAGCGACGAAGTACGAAGACTATCGAGCTGTATGTGAGATATGAGAGGATGAGAGCGCAAGGAAAAAGAAGCGGAGGGGAAATGGAATATATATAGTACCGAGCACAAAGAACAAAGACGCGACGCGTCAGAGACGATCACGCCTCACGTGCATAGACCGCGGCTAAATGGGATTTAACCGGTCCAACTAAAGAAACGTGATGTTGTAGAGTGACAAAGTTGGGATGACAGCGGCTGGGAGAAAATATATACAAACAACATAGCCACATCAAGACCCCGTAAACTCGCTGGCACTAGGGCTCTGTTTATTAGTCCGGTTTGTAAACATTGTTTTAAACGCGGGTTTGAAAACCGGGTTTTAAATGGGTTGACTCAAAGTACCGGTTTATAATTCAAAGTGGCTGTGCTCATGAAGCCCAGGTTGACTCCAAATTCACGGGAATTGGGCAGACCACTGGACGGAAGAATGTCCCAGAAATGTCGAAGGACCTCTGCATGGGAACCCGGGCTGCAACATTGTCAAAAGTATCGAATTTTTGGTAGCTATTTGCCCTGAACTCATCACAAGTGTCTGTTTCTCCACCAAAGGCTTTCTTCTTGTCCTAGGAGCCAGGTCGCAGCTTCCTCGGCATCCTGGGACAATTTTGGGACGAAAAACCGAGAAACTCTTCCGGAACTCGTGTTTTTTCAGCCTTTTTAGGTGAGGGTTTATAAACGTGTTTATAAACACCCTGTTTATAAACCCAGTGTTGAAGTTGACAAACGCCGAGCCATCACCGAGGTGCTTACTAAGCCCGACGTTGATGCGCCGAGCGCTCGAAGGCACTCGAATATTCTGCTTCACATTTCTTACTCATCCTATTAGTTTGGAACTTTCTAGATACATTTCTGTTCATTATAAATACTTGTAGTCTTGTCATAGAATTATTATTCAATTTTAATATCTAAACTTCATCAGGTTATGGGCCCCGCCCGCCTGAACTAAATCACGAATATCTCTACTGCTCTACTCGCTCTCCCACTCTAAACTCACACACATCTACTCGCTTACGATGTCGGACAGCAACTCGGCATACCGCATCAAACAGCTCGAGGGAGCCCAGGGCTATTCAGCATGGGCAACCAAGATGATTGACATCCTGACGGATCAGGATATGGACGACTACGTTATCGGCACTAAGCAGAAAGCGCCGGTGGTTAGGGACGAGGCAGATGCATCAGAGACTGCTGCGCTGGCAGACTGGAAGAAGAAGCAGCGGAAAGCTCTCTCCGCTATTCGGCTCCGAGTAGCCGAAGGACCCATGGCGTACATTCAAAATGCCACCACCGCGATCGAGGCTTGGAATAAGCTCGAGCGCATGTACCAGCCCAAGGGGGCTATCTCCATCATTCGTCTCCGCCGACAGCTCTTCCGCGCAACCTGCGACGAGGGAGAAGACATCGAGGAACAGATTCGGAAACTCACCCAGGTTCGGAGCACGCTCGAGGGATATGGCAGCACCATCGACGAATCGGAATTTGCTATCACAATTCTCACCTCGCTTCCGGAGTCTTGGGACAATTGGGTTGGAGGAATAGATTTGAGCGGCATCAAAGAGTCCGAGGACATCATCGCCCGCATTCTCCAACAAGCCGGATGCCCCCACGCCAAGCCTGATGCTGATGACACGGCTTTACCGGCCTTTGGCAGCAAAGGCAGGGCGGAAAATCCTCGCAATCAAGCCAGCGTAACGACGGCTGCTTTAATTGCAGACGTTCCGGCCACCACTCGCATGAATGCCGTGACAAGAATAATGGAAAGACGTACACAGAGGAGGAGAAGCGTCGAAATCACGACCGCTCTCTGCGTAACAAGAAGTACGGGGGTAATGGATCATCAAAGGCGAATGTAGCGGAGGAAAAAGCCGACTCGGACATTGTGTTCGTGGCTGGTGAACCTCGCAGCCTCACGAAGGATTCCTGGCTCCTAGATAGCGCCGCCAGTGTCCACATTACCAACAATAAATCCATTTTCCACTCATATTCGCCGTTGGAGAACCACAACATCATCGGCATCGGAAGCAAACCAGCAGAGGGGCAAGGTACGGTGAAACTCCAGTTTAAATTGGATTCACGACTCACTATGGTGATGCTACAATGCGTACTGTATTTGCCTTCGTCGCCATATAACCTCATCTCGCTCGGGAAATTCCATCGCGCCGGACACAAGCTTGGTTTCCCCATCAACTCCCTTGATGTCGAGATTGTCTCCAAAGGGGGAGTACGGCTAGCACACTGCAGAAATATCGGTGATGTCTACGCCATCGGAAACGTCAAACCACTCGCACCTGGACAGCCCACGGTGGCTGGAAATTCACTCGCCTTTGCCGTGACACCGGAGCGCACCCTCGATGCATGGCATCGCATTTTCGGACACCTAAGCCCTCCTGCCGTACAAAATTTAGTCGACAAACACATGGTTACGGGGATGAAAATCTCACCAGGCTCCCACGACGTCGAACAGTGCACTGTCTGCATCCAAGCCAAGCAGCACGTTGAGCCGTTTCCGAAAGAAGCTCAGCGCGAGTTCACGGAAATTGGGGAGATGACCTTCACGGATGTATGGGGACCTGCGCGCACACAGCGAGCACTACTTCATCTCGTTCACAGATGGGGCAAAGCGGCATAGGAAGGTGGCTATGATGAAAAAGAAATCAGAGGCCGAGAAGGAGGTCATGAACTATACAGAGTTCATACTCACCCAGTTCGGGAAGCGCTGCAAAGCCTTCAGATTCGACCGCGGAGGTGAATACATCTCGATGGATCTACACAAGAAATTAGAGGCGAAGGGAATCAAGGTCGAAATGATGGCACCATACTCACCACAGCAAAACGGTGTATCGGAGCGTCTCAATCGCACCATCCTAGAACGTGCA
>JARGXW010000426.1:0-121179 GCA_029204085.1 Mycena sp. CBHHK59/15
CTTTAACGACCCTGAGTCAAATTCTGTGTAGTGCGCTGGGACGAAGAGGACTCACGCGAGCCATTCGGTGAGAACTCCCAGCACGTATTCGATCGCAGTGAAGTGCGGGGTGAAGCCAGAGCCATTGTAGTTGTCGGCTATCCAGGTGATATTTGTTAGTTTCATCTTGAGCATACTGAAAGAGGACGTACGATTGTAGTATGATAACTAGTGAGAGGTGTAGTGTAAGTTTCGTAGTGGAAGGGGGAAAAAAACACATCTATGCCACGCACACTGAACACTGCAGACTGCAAGACGCCAAATATACCCCGGACAATGAGAGGGAACCATGCGACTAACAGCAGTATCAGTGTCGGGTGCACAGTGCCCTTCTTGCCGCGCGAGTCCCCGTCACGACGATTATTGCGAATCGTTACGAGGATGATGGCGAGCAACAGAGCGTTTCCAGCGAGGAAGACGCTTTGTCCCGCCGTCCGTGAGATTTTAGAAACCCGCAGTCTCATCTTGGTGTCGGGAGAGTCGGGTTTGCTGTAGTCTGCCCCAGCGAGGTAGGAGCCTCCGACGACGATCGCTACGTTTGCGATGATGAGCACGGAGTGGAACGCAACCATCGGGTTGTTACGATACAGCAGGAGCGCAAAGGGGCCGAGGAAGATGAAGATAAGCACTTTTCGAACCTTGTTGGTCTGCGGCGCATCGCGGGGCTCCAGCCAGGATTTCCTGCTGGCGAGGTTGTGTTGGTGCCAAGAAATGATAAAACGGAAGGTGCAGAGAACCTGGCTCGCGCAGTCAATACAAGTCACTTTCGATTTATGGATCGAACGGAGGCGTACCAGGGAGAAGTAGCCCTCCGCACCTAGAATGAGGAATGCAAGGAACAGATTTGTGTTATTGAATCCCAGGATACCAAAGCCGATCCCACAAGCCTGGGAGGCCACGCGGATAGTTACATGGAAAAACAACAAGGAGTATCTCGAGCGCCACTTGATTCGGTGAGTGAGGTAGGCAAAGAGCATCCATGCGAACACGGCGAGGTACTAACATCAGTGCGTTGAGGCCATGTGCAACGCCGTTTAGGGGTGGACTCACTCCGATTAGGAAGACGAGGGCAGCACCAGCTTCCCCAGTGAACTTGGGCATGGCGGCTGCTGAATGGGACCAGGGCCTGGCGAATTCTGGGATACTTATGCGTTGAAAACAGCCTATATAGCCAAAGAAGGACTGATAACAATCTGCTGGCACTCGTACGTATTGACCGCAGTTCGATCCCTGGTTTCGGGTCTACAGCGCCATCAAAAGAGACTTGTCCCTGAGAGTGGCTGCCTCAAGTAAAAAAAAAATGGCCCCATGTGCTGTCAAACGGATGTGTCGTTAGTGCAAGGTCATTGTGGGCCGCAAGGTCATGATCGGAGTGCAGATTGAAAAGTTACAACGGACTGCGGATCTGGGAGAATAGGGCAGCGCAGATCCAGAAGCGCCACAGCGTGCTCTTGCCTGTGCCGCAGCTTCTGTCAACCTGACAGCGCAGTGTCGATGAAAGAGGAACATTGCGGTGATATCGGGCCGGAAGTCCGGATCCGACAAAAAGTCGACCGTTATAGAAAAATCTGATGAGGCAATTTACAAGAATCGATTCAGCAACGCTAGAATGAGTGACAACTTGATAAAGAGCAATAATCATGTTCCTAGCGCGGTCTGCGCGCGTTCTTCTGCGGTCTGCCATCACGATAGGTGAAGCACCTCCCCTATACTGCGTCGTAGACTGTCTGGCTACCATCGGGTTTTGTTTCACCCGCGACGTTCGACGAAGTGCTGGCCGGGATCCCAGAAAGATGAATCTGTGTCGGAGCAGCCTGAGTGTTGCTCCCAAAAAAGAACGAGTTAGTTTGTTCTGCCCACGTCTCATCGGGACGGGCCAGTCCAAAGGATACGCGTGCACAATTAACGTTGGTGCGATTCCCTATTTTCCGTCAGTAAGGCAAGCAAGACCATTTCTGTGTGGATTTACCGTCATCTGAACCAGAATAGCCTGCGGATATCCATCATTGAATGAGCCGCTGACGAGGAAGGGAAGGAAGACAATCAGAGTGATAGAGTACAATGCCGCAGATTCAACCACGATTTCTATCACGTTGCCGTAGCCCTTCGCTATCCGGGACTGAATTTAGTCATCATTAAGATCCGGAGGATAATCATGAGGGTGGCCAATAATGTGGTGACCAGCGATAGGGCAAAGTATGGGGTCGCGAAATCGACAAACGTGTGTCTGTCCAGGCTCGGATTGATAATGTATCGCGCCTGTTCGGCACGCTGAGAAAACCGAGAACTGGAGTAGTGACGCCATGAATTTTATATCACCTTTGAGTAAAGCGATGCTTACCGGCCCCAGATATCGTGCAAAGGACAGGTAAAATAATTACAATGAAGTTTTGGTTCCAGACAGTCCAACATCTCCAGATCTAAAGAAAGGTAAGTTACATGGCCGTTTAAATTCTCGAGTAAAATGCAAAGCGACTCGCCAGAACCGAGTCAGCTACGAGGGTGTTGGTTGTCAAAGCGATTGCAGGAAGAACTCCCAACCACAGCGGGTTCCGCAGTAAAAAGAGCAACGTGGCTGCTGGGCTGTCTCCGTGATCGATGAATGCGGTTTTGACCAGAAACCACCGGGTGGCGACGTGTATAGTGGCGAGAATGTACATTGCAATTACGGCGAAATACACGGCGATATTGGCAGCCCGTGCCGTTCTCTTGAAGACTGATAACTGCATTTCAGCTTTCGGGTTCGAATGTACGACTAATCTCCGCACTCATTGCATAAAGAGTGGTGAAAAACAGTCCGGTGTACAAGCCTACAAGCGGAGATTTAGAATCATCTTAGCCAAAGTGACGTTACTCGCCGTTCATGAAGACTTCCGACAAAGTCATTTGCAGGTAAACGCCCCGCACGGGCAAGAGGGCGGCTAGAGAACTTGAAGACGACATTGCGGGATGGTCAAAGAGCGCGTCGAATCCAAGGGAAATATGGCTTAAGCAATGGGCGGCCCTTCCCAGCTTGACGACCTGCACAATAATTAATCACAAGGTGATCTTCTAGTGATGGACGTGTGAGTGCCTGGCAGATAAATAGATAAATCGTGGGACGATTTTGGCTTATCTAAATGGTCGGAAAAATTGCGGATAAATCAGTGCAAACAAACGACATGCTGTAAATGGACTTGGCTAACCGTCTTGATGGTTGTGAACAAGGTCGTGAAGAGGCACGACAACTTTAGTAGCATAGGCGTTTGTGAACGCCTATTGATGGTGCCGAACGCCTATTGATGATGATATTGAACGCCTATTAGAGCATATTCGCAACCCCCAAAAAACGACAGCCAAATTTCCGTTATCACTCATCATTTTTAGCCGAGGCTAGTGACTGATGTGACCGAGCAGCCGTTTGCTCAGCTCAATTCAAGTCCAAAGTCCATTCCCAAGGCGGAAAAACTCACTTGAAGCCTGGCGAGCATGTATGGTACATTCCCTGTGCGTATGTGAAAAAAAATGGGTATGGGAGGATGTGTGTTGCATTTTTGGTGTATGGTATCGGTCTCTTCCGGTCAACAATTTCCATTTTGGGTGTCACCAAATTTTCGCTATCAGCCCATCAATTTTTGTTAACTTTTGTGATCTGGGCGTTTTTGGGGGCTGCGAATATGCTCTATTGATCATCAATAGGGGCGTGAACGCCTAACGAAAGTGATGCGTGTGCCGCGCCTTGCCGTCCACTGCCGTCCTTCGGCAAGGGCTCGGCTGGTTAGTGTTGGATATCAAACCCAAACTGCGCCTCAACCTCTGGCGCGACACAGGATGGACATACGGACAGCCCGCGCTGCGCCCGTCTCCTTAGGCGCGCATTTATATGGTTCACTATTACTTACTCTGACTCTCTTACTTACTGACTCATATGCGCACTGTTTACTTGTCGTGTTTACTTGTCACCTTTCATTCTTATGACTCTTAGCTATGCAACTCTTTTGTATTTAAACCGTAGTATTACACTGAATGAACTAAGTTCTTCTGCGAACATCCCACTTCTAAGTCACTTCTTCAATAGTTAGGGGTTCGGGTTGGCAGTTCAGGTTAGGTTAGAGGTTCGGGTTAGCGGTTAGCAGTTCCGGTTAGAGGTTAGAGGTTCCGGTTAGTGGTTAGAGTTAGAGTTAGGTATTAGGGTCCAGGGATATTGTAAAAGATGTTGGGAGACTTGTTGTCTGCAGGTGAACCTGCCGAAATCCCGCGATGTGATGGCTCGTCAAATTACCGCATATAGATGACGCCTCAAGAAACAGGCGTTCGGTACCATCAATAGGCGTTCGGCACCATCAATAGGCGTTCACGAACGCCTATGCTACTAATCTTGTATGTACTCTCTCTCTTATCATCATAGAAGATGATGAAAGGCCGCCCAATGGATATATTATGGTTCGGAACTGTCGAATTTAAACAGGCAATGATGAACCAGATATCTATCTGCTCAGAAAAACGGTCGATTGGCCACCCAATGCTCCACAATCCTTTTCGCCAGCGCCGGCTGGTCTTTAACAACCTAGGACCAACGGTTAATGATACTACCAGGATCATCAAGCATGTACTTGCGAAATGTCCAGCCTCGGCTAAAAGGATATATGCCATGCTACCTGCCCCGCGCGCACGGTGCGCACCGTGGCTATATCTTTGGAGGGCCAAGAAACATCAGGCGCATTATTGAACTCTTGCTGAAAAGGTGTTTGAAGTAATTTTAGCTGTGGGCATGACTGAGCGTGTGACCGGGGAGCATTGCGCTGGACGTGGACAAACGAAAATGTGCCCGGCCAAGGACAGTCGGCATCTTGGGCGCCCATATAATCTGACACTTGTCTTTAGTCGTTTCCATGGAGTGTTGAAGCCGGGCCTTACGAAGAACTCTGATCCCTGCCGACAACAATGGCGGGCACAATAGATGATGGGCTTGCATGCTATGGGATCGGCCAGAAAGGCCATCAGAGTACGAGATATGATTGACTAACAGATCTCCCGCAGACAGGAACTCTTGATTTGTCTCCATATTGAGGGAAGTGTAATTGAGGTTTGCGAAAGCCCTAAATTTTCCCTAACTTACGAGTCTCCAAAGATTTCACCTATGCAGCTAAATTCAGGGTGACATGACTCTGGAGCACGGTCGTCGGTGAAACACTGAGAGGCTTCAATGTAAAAAAGAGTTTAGAGTTAAACCACACACTTTACGCCGTATGTCCTCGCCAGCCGTTCCGTTTGAGTCGGCATTCATGTCAGAGCAGCACAATTCGGTGGCCGCAGCCCAATTTGGAACGGTGGGGATCTCCAGCGCCATTTGGATAGTTTCCAGACAGACGGGGAGCTTTGAATACAGCTGCACGCAGGCGGTCGAGTTGTGAAACCGGTGGTCCATGCACCGATATTGCAGGAACCATCGGAAATGTGACAGGGGGTCCTGCACTTATAGTAATCAATGACGGAACAGAGATGACGGAATGAAGTGAAAGCGAACGGAAATGGGGTTGCTCAGAATAAAGGCTTCAAGGTTGATGTGAACTGCGCCAGGTTGGCCCTTGCCGCTTTTTGATAATAGGTTTTGCTCGTGAATGACGGTGGAGATGTTGGGAACGAATACACCCCCATAAGAGCCACCGGAGATGAAAAGAACAAAATCTACGCCGACAGATTATCTACAGTGAAGTGAAGGTATAAACGGCCTCATTTGACATGATTTTTTCTCTATTGCCTCAAGAGGCTAGCATATCCCACAAGTTAGATTCGACCGAGGGCCTCCAGGGCTCAGAATCAAGACAAGACGTCGATATGAAAATCACGTTCTTTACACCAAGGATCATTTTAATCAACATCCTCACCACTGATCATAGTCAGACGGCAAAGATTGTGAGTAGATGGACTTACTCGTCGTCTGCATAATCCGCGAAAAATATGCCTCGCGCCACTGCTGTCGATGCGAATTAGGAGAGGCTGGAGACTTGGGGAGGTGACTCACCTAAAGAGGAATCCGAACGAGCTTCGACCTCTGCAGCGCGCACAGACGAGAGCTCGCTTTCCTTCTTCGTTATACCTACACCCACCTCAGTATGAAAAGCTGAAAGGAGATCTAATGATACGCACGGATTGTGATACCCGAGACTGTTACGATGGATAGTAGATACTCATTAAGCGACTGAAATACATTAGTTTGAAGACTACGCACCTGTTGTGGCAAGCCACAAAGCCGAAAGCACACAGTAGATCACTTTCATGTTTGGGGGAGCTGTGATGGTAAAAGTGCTCGAGCATGACTTGACGCGCACTTTATAGCCTTCATGCCGGGATATTTGGCGATATCTATGATTATCTATAAGAAATTCCAATTCTTCTGCGTTTCATATGATTTTGTACCGATTCGAATTTCTATGGGAACAAACACGTTCTTCGATTCTTCATAAAACTTACGGTACCATGTCATGACCGACGAAAGGATTCCCATTAGAGCGTATTCGCAGCGCCCAAAAACGACGCCCAGATTTCTGCTATCACCCATCATTTTTAGCCAACGCCCATGACTGATGAGTGACTGACAAGTACAGCTTCCAATATAACTACCAGCCTGCATACCATGGCCAATATGGCTATAATTGGCCTGCTGTTACCCCGCCACAACCTCCCCCATCCCAAATGGGTTGCGTTGCAAACCATCTCGACACGTCGCGCGAATCGTGGTGTCTTGCCGGTTATCACAGTAACGCGCTTTAGTCTTGCCGGGTCACGCACGCCATTTGGGGATTATCAAATTTCTCACAGATCTCATCAAATTTTGCCAAAATATGCCGTTGAGGCAGGTGTGAATACGCTCTATTGTCAGATAATTCCATGCATAGTTTTATTCCTTGACAGTGTCCCCTCCGCGTGCTGTCGACTTCGGTGGAGCGATGTCACGAAGAGGCACACGCGACTGCTCGCTTCTCTGCGGTATTGTTGAGATTTTGATGTATCATTTTCTCCGTGATGTGAAATTCGGTTCTCCTATCTTTTACGCGACGTTCCACACGAGTTTGCCACGCGAGTACCCCTGATCGGTCGGAAAATATATATTTAGCCTATAACCTGAAAAGTAGCCTTATAAGGTTCTTATAAGGCCTGAAAAGGCCAAATAAGGCGACTTTCACCTCAAAAGGGCCCAAAAGTGTTGGGAATCACTTTTAAGATTCTTATAAGACCTCCTTATAAGGCATAATGCACTTTGAGGTTTTTCCGACATGATATCAGGAAATTTTAGGGGACGGACTTTATTTCGAATCTATTTTTGTCGATACCAACGCTCTTTCCTACCGTCTACCCGTGAATGTAGCATCCTCTTTCACTAGCAAGCATGAAGACCGGCGAATACTACAGCCTCCTGCCTGGCGCTGAAGATGATAATAACACTGCTGCAGCCCCTCCGAGGACGTCTGCCAGTGGGGCTCGTTACCTGTGGACCTTGCTCTCGATGTCGTTGGTATTGAACGTCGTATTCGGATCCTTGTGGCTTGCAACAATCCACGGAAAGCCTAAATGCGTAGAGCCCCATCTCTATTGTAAGCGAGCCTTGGCTAGCAATCGTACCTGAAAGTCTGATTCTGCGTTTCAGCACCAGCACAAGGGGTAGTCGAGTACAAGACGGTGAAGTTTACGCGCGGCGTTGGGGACGGTATCCCGATATACGAACGTCGTCCTTCTGCGGCCGTGGATGAGGCATGGGAGGCGCTATACCAATGTATGTCCCAATCTCTGGCAGATGGTGTTGCGCAGATCGCTTGGTTGATCCGGATTTGCAGTTGCAGAGACGAAGGTCCCAAAGTCCGAGGCAGCGAAGATGGTGAACAAAACATACCCAATTCTGGGCGACGAGGAGAACTACATTCTGGCACTGGATGTATTTCACCAGCTGCACTGCTTGGCGCGTCTAAGCTGTCCTCATCCATTGCGTTCATTAAGCTAATCGA
Organism: Mycena sp. CBHHK59/15; assembly: GCA_029204085.1. Classification (NCBI taxonomy): domain Eukaryota; kingdom Fungi; phylum Basidiomycota; class Agaricomycetes; order Agaricales; family Mycenaceae; genus Mycena; species Mycena sp. CBHHK59/15. Next base: position 8,022 of record JARGXW010000426.1, read on the forward strand.
CGCCCACAGGATATACTCCGCCAGCAATTGCATCCAGGGCACAATTACACTCACGTTCCGAAGAGCCATGCACGGCACTGCATTGGCCAAATCCGGCAGGCGTTGATGTGCTCTGCAGACATTAGTACAGTCGTGTGGCAGTGGTCAATGGAGCAGCAAGAGGCGGAGCAAAGGGACGACATCGTGCACATGTGTCGAGATTATGATAAGATTCAGGATTGGGCCAGGGAGCATGTGCTGAAGGTTCCTACTCCCGATTTCTCCGTATATATTGAGGATGACCTAGATATCCCAGTGTTTTGAGCTTGGTCGTTGTATTTCTGTTTACCTTTGCATAGTATTTGTCCATAAGAAGAGACCAGGAGAAAGAACGCCACGCCAATTCACGACTTTGGAGTGACGCATTACGTTGTGACAGTGGCGGGATGCGGTATGGACGACGGCATGAGTGGCAAACAGGGTGAGCCGTAATGGATGATTAATGCAGATAGTAATACACCTTATTGCCGCGGACGTAGGAAAATCTGCGGCCAACTCGAGCTCTTTCCTGGAATGTGGAGCGTTGCATGGTAGGGTGACCTGAATCTGCAAGTCTCGTTCATGGTGACGAGGGAGCAGCGTTTTGAGAACTTAATGACGACTATGGTTTTATCAAAGAATTCCGTTACGTTTCTGAGGGGCGGGACGCGGGAGGAAGGGTCGTTGGTGAAGGTAGGAGACGATAAGAAGGGGCTGCGGAAACCTGAACTCTGAAGCGCCTCATCACCGTCGTCGCAGACATGCCTTCTGGGCGCATGTAAGAGATTTCTTTGGACGACACCTCGGAAATGACAATCACCGTGCAACCTAGAGCTAGGAATTTCCAAGGAAAATAAGTACAAATGATATCCGGTCGAGGAGCAACTCGAAAGAGACGAAATGGAACAGTAACACAGACAAATCATTGGGACTATACCTTCAACCCATGATCCGCCGCGACATTCCCCGACTGAATTTCATCAACGGCATACCGGATGCACTGGGACGTGTCCCACTGCGGTATATATCTGATCAATGACCAGTGAGCACATGAGGCATGCAACGGACAACGCCGACCTACCCCAGCACTTTTCGTGCACGTGAGTCATCCACGATGCAGTCGACCAGCTGGTCGTCGAGCGTCGACGGCTGCAGGACCACCGCGAGCCCAAGCCATTTTGGGGTCACGCTGGGGCGCGTGCCGCGCAGTAGCGCGAACGGCAGAAGGAGATGGTAGCGCAGCCACAGGAACAGCTCCATCGCATGTGCGAGCGTGTATATGAGCAGCGGCGGCACCTCGTCGAATGCGAGGTCGCGGGTAGCGTAGTGCTGTATAGCGTCAGAATACACTTGGCCAGTGAGAGATATTCAGTTCGCGATGCGTACCTTGACGGCGTTGCGAATGTCGCGTATGTTCCAGGGCGCCCCGCGTCCTGTGATCAAGAAGCCTTGCCCAGAGACTTGGTCAGGAATGCGGCCGAGGGCGTCTTCGTACAGGAGGTGCGCAGCTGCGCAGTCCCAGACACAGATGTTCGTGGACGTCCAGGGCTGGTCCCAGACCGGGAGCCGGGGCATCGTCAGACAGCTGCTGACAAGGCGGTCATTTGGGCCGATAATAGTTCTATCAGTGCGGGCTGTCATCGCACGGGGCCATTATGTACTGGGCGTCACTCACTGTCCTGGACGGAGAATGCCCGTTTTAAGCCCGTCCTTGACGCTCGCACCGATTACGAGCTGCTCGGCCATGCGCTTCGACCGTGCGTAGCAGCCCTGTTTGAGTATATACGCGGGTGGGCGGTCGTCATCGCGTATACTGATAGGGTACGTGTCCCAGTCAATGCGCATGAATTTTGGGCAGCCTGCGACGGTTTCTACACTCGAGGTGTAGATGACCATCGCAGAGGGCAGTTCCTTTGCAATGGCGAGCACGTTCTTCGTGCCGATCACATTCACTCGATACGTCGTGTCCCAGCAGTAGGACGCGCGTTCCCAGAAACGGATCGTCACCGCCGTGTGGAAAATGACGCTGGGAGGCGATCCGGTCGCAGTGAAGGGCGGCGTGAGGGCGGCGTGCACAGATTCCAGGGAGGTGATGTCGGTCTTGACGAACGAAACCGAAGGGTGGTCCAGGATATGCGGAGGTGGAGGGGCAACATCAAGAATCCTGATGCAGGTTTCTCCTCGCAAAATAAGCAATCGAATGAGATACCTGGAGAGAAAATGGGTCACATGTGTTTTGGAAATGACTATAAATTTGATACCCACGTTCCCAAAAAACCGGAGCCTCCTACCACAGCGTACCCCGAGTGTGTCACAGGTGGAATGGCCTTCAGCATGTCAATGTCTTTATACGAGACATTTTCAAGTTCATCCGCAGTGGCTGATAGATCGCTGAAACAGTGGGCAGTCAGCCGGGACGAACGAGATGCAGGCGAGGCGCGAAGCCTGACGGAGAGCCTATAGAGATACCAGAGAGCCACTGCACAGATTCCGAGAAGCAGCTTCATGTCGTCAGCGTGAGATCCAAGGTAGTGTTAGGTAACGTGTACGTGGTCGTTTCGAAGCAGAGTTTGATCTACTTTTGAAGCTCCGAGTTCAAGTTACAGCAAGTCCATGGTACATCTGTACAGAGGAATGATAGATCTGCTTGTTGCTTGTTTGTTCCCGTGCGCTGCCAAACGGCCTCTATCGAATAGGGCTGAGCACCATCCCGTCAACGGGGATGGCTGTAGTTTTTCGATGGAGAGACGGGTACGGCCGTTACCGTACCTGACGTCGTTTGGATGCCCGCGATGTCGAGACCGTACCGGACGGAAAAAAAGACGGCCGTCTACCGTAAAAATCCGGGGCGGCTTCCGATTTCAGTGAAGGGCAGGATTTAACCTTGACTTGAGGCTCGTAGGTGATAGAAAGTTTGCCTGGACTCAAAGGAACCTGACGAGGATGTACAAGATGGAGTGCCCACATATATCTGATGTGCGGCACATAGAGAGCATCCGCGACCCATTGGGCAGATGCGGCAACGGCGCAAGGCCAAAATGGGTATGTGATGTGCCAAGTTGATGTGGGTCATAATATCACGTGCCATTCAGGGGGGGACCTCTTTCGCTCGGAGTCCCATTAAATACAATGTGTGAGGTGCTCAAAACGTTCATGCAAATACAGTGAGGACTAACGCCAAACTGGCTTGCAGTGACACCGCGTCGCTCCCGGGTGTTGAGAACAGCTCGACATTCAGCAGATGCCAGTGGCCCAGTGCAAGTTTAGTATCTGCCACCGCAGCATTGAATTCTGCACTTAGGGACAAGGACGTTCTCACAGAAATAGTTCAATTGTCTCAATAGCCAGATCAAAACAAAGTATGGTAAGTAACCCAGACGTTCGGTGTGATCCAAATTAATTGATTTGGAAATGACCACATACACGTTACCTAACACTACCTTGGATCTCACGCTGACGACATGAAGCTGCTTCTTGGGATCTGTGCAGTAGCTCTCTGGTATCTCTATAGGCTTTCCATCAGGCTCCGCGCCTCGCCCGCATCTCGTTCGTCCCGGTTGAATGCCCACTGTTCCAGCGATCTATCATCAGCTGCTGCGGATGAACTGGAAAGCGTCTCGTATAAAGACATCGACATGATGAAAGCTATTCCACCTGTGACACACTCGGGGTACGCTGTGGTAGGAGGCTCCGGTTTTTTGGGAACGTGGGTATCAAATTTATAGTCATTTCCAAAACACATGAGACCCATTTTCTCTCCAGGTATCTCATTCGATTGCTTATTTTGCGAGGAGAAACCTGCATCAGGATTCTTGATGTTGCCCCTCCACCTCCGCATATCCTGGGCCACCCTTCGGTTTCGTTCGTCAAGACCGACATCACCTCCCTGGAATCCGTGCGCGCCGCCCTTACCCAACCCTTTCTCTTGACCGGATCGCCTCCCAGCGTCATCTACCACACGGCGGCGACCATCCGTTTCTGGGAACGCGTGTCCTACTGCTGGGACACAACGTATCGGGTGAATGTGATCGGCACGCAGAACGTGCTCACCGTGGCGAAGGAGTTGCCCTCTGCGATGGTAATCTACACCTCGAGCGTAGAAACCGTCGCTGGGTGCCCCAAGTTCATGCGCATCGACTGGGACACGTGCCCGGTTAGTATACGCGATGACGACCGCCCACCCGCGTATATACTCAAACAGGGCTGCTACGCACGGTCGAAGCGCATGGCCGAGCAGCTCGTCGTCAGCGCGAGCGTCAACGACGGACTGAAAACGGGCATTCTCCGTCCCGGACAGTGAGTGTCCCCCAGTGCTCAGTGGGATCGGGCGATAACAACCCGCGCCGATAGTGTTATCATGGGCCCGAATGACCCCCTTATCAGCATGACCCTGACAATGCCTCGGCTACCTGTCTGGGACCAGCTTTGGACGTCTACGAATATCTGTGTCTGGGACTGCGCCGCTGCGCACCTCCTGTACGAGGACGCCCTCCACCGCATTCCCGACCAAGTCTCCGGGGAACGCTTCTTGATCACAGGACGCGGGGCGCCCTGGAATATACACGACGTTCACAACGCCGTCAAGGTACGCATCTGGAACTGGCTAAATATATTCTGACTCTCCGCAAGCACTACGCTACTCGTGTCCTCATATTCGACGAGGTGCCGCCGCTGCTCATCTACGCGCTCGCGCACGCCATAGAGCTATTCTTGTGGCTGCGCTACCACCTCCTGCTGCCCTTCGCGCTGCTGCGCGGCACCCGCCCCAGCGTGACCCCAAATGGTTGGGGCAAGCGGTGTTTCTGCAACCAACGACACTTGACGGGCAGCTGGTCGACTGCATCGTGGATGACTCGCGTGCGAGAAAAGTGCTGGGGTGTGTATGTCGTCTTCGGCTGTTGCGTCCGATGCTTACTGGCTGATAGGTATGCGCCTATGTGGGACACCCCCCAGTGCATCCAGTACACGGTCGATGAAATCCAATCGGGGAATGTCGCGGCGGTCCATGGATTGAAGGTATAGTTAGAGTAATTATGTCCGGCGTTGGTCCGGCGTGGGATGTTGCCGTTCCGTGTCGTCTCTTGCGAGTTGCTCCTCCACCATGCGCAGATATCTGCATTATTATCTTTTGAAAATCTTGACTGTAGGTTACCAGTGATTATCATTCCCGAGTCGTTCAAAGAATTTCAAGCGGGACCGTGCCGTGTGAATCTACCTAGCTACCTACCTATCTCCTGCTTCTTCGGACATCAGGTATGCAACCAGAGCGGCAAACTGTGGCTGAAAATGCGCGAGTATATTCCATGTCTGTGACGGTGATGATGTGATCTTCACTCGATGTCACTCACCACAGTCCGCAACGAATTTTAAATGAATTGCAATGTAGCACATTTTCAACCTCATGTCGGGACCGCGGCGATTACAACAACTGCACGGCATCGTGATCTTTTAGTGGGTCTTCCATGATACCACAACAAGACAAAACCGTTTTCGGACTTGCTTCTAGACCACAACCACTTTATATTCCATGTACATAGGGGCGAGATGTTTGTTCTAGGTGAAGTATTGACACTCGAGGTCCACCACTCGATACAATCGAGGAATGGCTGCAGGAAGTCCACCCTACGCCGTCGAAGAGACTGTTCTTTAACACGGGCAGCTTCCATTCTGCGGACCAGTCAGCGGGGCATGATAATTTTAAGCGAGGAGCAAGGTGTCTGGAGGTGGGGTGTGCATGCAGATACAGAGTTTGCGCACTCACTGCACAGCAGGGGGGGCCGGCGCTGCAGCCGTCTTCATTGCAGACCTGAGTCAATAACACACAGTGAGAACGCATGAATACGAGTTTGAGCGCAGGAGGTACGTACGCAGCTGTCGGGGAAGCACCGGGCCTGGATGCTGGATCCAGCAGCAAAGGTCGCGAAGAGCGCAACGATGAGGACGGTGAAACGCATAATTGCTGTATGTAGAAAAGATGGAGTGTTAAAGAAGAAAGTGGAAGTTTGGGTGATGAAGGTGGATGCGGAACCCTGTCGCCTTATATACATTTTTCGGATGTTCGGGTGTGAGGTGGTCGGGAAGGAGGTATAACACAACTCCAACCCGTGCTGCGGTGCATCAGAGATGAAGGATTTTGAACAAACCCTTGGCAGACAATTTAATTTGGGCTGTGTGCGAGATTCCCACGCACGCGTCCTTTACTTACTTTGAAAAGGAGGTGCAAGTGAGGTGAGCGGCGGATGCTGGAGCTGGCTGGCCCATGTATAACGATAAAAATAGTTCGGTGCGTCGGACCCGCGGTGTGTATGCAGTAGTTCCCGACGGACGACTTTTTTTGACAACGGGACAACAACGGGACTCTGGGAAAGATGGGAAACTGATACGTACGTACTACCATTGAATTCCAATAAATTCTCGTCCACGAGACCACAATGCACCCAATTTTAGAGGAATGAATTGAACCAACGTGCCAACGTGGTACTGTGCGGGGTTATGAGAGCACAGCACAGCTCGGGTCGAGACACTGACAACGGTGAGACTAATCATAGCACATCTGGCTTCTGAACGTGACAACCCTGGAGCGATGTTGCCATGAGAACAGGGTGAGGTTATGTTGGCAGGTAGAATACGCGGGGCTCCACGCTCCACAGCCTACACGGCAAACCCGGAGTTCATTGAAATCCAATGGGCCGCCATTCCGTTGAAATCCATTGGAAATTTTGATTGCCAAATTAATGTTTTTTTTTCCCACCAAGCTCTGTCTGTTCAAAAAATAATTCGTATTTTGGGTACCCAAAATACATAGCGATCCTTCACCTTCGGTCTAAAATCCGCTGCCTCAAGATACTGTAAATAATCGGCATCAAAAACAGTGGCCACTGGATTCCAATGGTTCGGCAGTCCATTGGATTTCGATGAACTCCGGGTTTGCCGTGTATGCAGCCCGTCGCCTGAAATTTGTGCGAACGCGAAACCTCAGGCCGCAGCACGGGGATGGTTTAGGTGGTCGGTGACGGCATTTGAGTTGATCCCATTGCGCACCAGTCCATGAGGCATTATGTATCCCTTGCATTGGGACGGACTGAGATACGACGAATTCGATGCAGACGTAACTATTGAATGAGATGTCCATGCAAGCGCCGAAAGCGCTGATGCAGGCACACAAAAGGGGGAACCCCCATGTTCGCCGAGTCGCCTATGAGTTCGCGTAGTGCCTCCAGTCGTTGAAGTTCTTGTAGGGCACGGTATCGCCCGTCGCCGCCCACGTCTTAATCGAGTCCGACCATTCGCCGATGACAGCGTCCACGCTGCTGTGATTTCGACGCGGCGTCAGAAGACATTTCAGCAAAGGCTAGAGGACGTCGGACCTTGGCCATTGGGCGACCCCCGCGGCAGACATGGCGCCGTATGAAGCCAATATAATTCTGTTGCGTGATGGCCGAGTTCGCGCAGGACCCGACGATGTTGGTGCAGATCTGTGCGCAGCGCGAGTCAGTGGCCGCGCCAGGGAGGGGAGGGAAGCCGAAAGCTGACGGCGTAGGAGAGGTTGGGGACCGCAGCGGCATCGACGACGTTGTGATTTTCGATGCCTGGGGCCCTGGTTGCCAATGCTACATCGCTACTCACCTCGGACGCTTGCATGATCAAGTGCGCCGTATGGATATGCAGATCTTACTCTGTTTGACCCCTTGATCAGCGATGTGGCGTAACCATGAGGGGCGGCCACAAAGCCTTTGTCGAAATACAGAGATGCACAAGTGCAGGGATACACGCAAGGAACCGCTTTCTTTGACACCGGGGAGTTCCGTCCGCGAATATTCAGAGACGCTCGATCGCGGTGTTGGGGCGAATCCGACGTCCTTCAGATTCGCAAGCACTGAAGTGGGGACAGAGGACGGACTCGGCGGCGACGGAGAGCTTGCAATGGTAGACACTGGTAGATAGCTGAGCGAAAAGTAATTTGATGTGACGTCATGGATATTTGTTTACCGTGAGCATACTTGCTCTTTTCAAAGAACGTCCTTCAAATATTATCAGTAAGTAATTTGCACGGAGAGCCCGACTTCAAGACGGCGCGAGACTGTGTCGACTGGTCCTCCGGCGCTTTTTTTCTTTTTCTTTTTTGTGCACGTGGAACGGCGGCGTTTGGTTACAGTAGAGGCTTCAGGTGCCGCATGTCCAGCGCTGCTTGGATCGCCGAGGTTTTCCTCACCACATAAAGGGCACCATCAATCGAAACCGACCTACCTGTGTCCCTCCACCCGTCGAAACTTGAATAAGCTAGGGATTGAAACGTAGCCGACAAAGGCATAACAGGCTCGCTGAGGAAATGCGGCTTCGCACGTACGGCGAGACGTTGTGCAGCGCTCCAGCCGGGGAACTCAGCGCCAGCTACTCGTAGCCGGCCCCTTCTGCCGTTTTATTTGTTGCGCCGCGGTGTGCAGGCGAAGAGCACTGGTAACTCATGCCACGATCCCGATTGTCATTCATAGAAAGTGGGAAGCAGGACATGATAGCAGACAAAGAAGCCTACAAATCGGACACGGTGAACCAGGTTCGCTTGCGCACCCCGCAGGACACGGACGCGCTTTTTCATTCGGCATCCTATCAAGTCAAGCGTTCTGCGAGTCAAGCCTTCCGCGGACCTTGATTAAATGTATAGCCAGCGCACAAGCCTAGAGCGAGGTGGGAAGACAAGGTGCGAACGGAAGGCGCCCCACGTACTCGCCCCCCGGGTGTCCTCCACGAGCGTAGCTTGCAGGTCGGCCCCCCGTTCGGAAAATGGGGAATTGAAGACGGAGTCGCGAGGGTCCCTGAGCTGCTTACAGCCTATGGATACGGATACAGGGTCGTTCGTCAGCGGAAACTCTGTATTTTTGTTTCCGCGTGTCACCGACGCCAGAGTACAACCCCGACTCGAGGAATGGGAGTTTTTGGGGATGGATTTCGGCCCTCGGGAAGGTCGACGCAGAAGTTCAGGGTGCCGAAGGTCGGATAGCCATTGTGCCGTTGGCGTCCGAATTATTTAGAATGGTTGGATAGCTTTGGTGGATTGGAAGCTCCAGGGACCGTGAGGTTTTCTGCTAGACGGCTAATTGAAGCCATATGTTCGAGTGGGCGAATACGCAAGCGCTCGAATTTGGACAAGGTGTCGAGCCCTCGGCGGGCCGCGGCGCTTTTCAAAGCAGCGATCTAGGTCGAGATTCATGGATTCACAGAGGGCAGGAGCTTGAGCCTTGAGGGACACGAGCATCGCGGCGGCAGAAAAAAATTGCATCGGAGTTATTTGAGGTACCAGACCAGAACCATATCCGGCTCGACCCCTCCGCCCTTCGCCTCCGAGACCTTGACCTCCCCCCTGAGGGCAGGGTTCTCCACGAACCCATGTTTCTGCCACAACTTAACCGACGGGGTGTTCGACACGAAGCACTGCGCGCGGAGCTCGGTCGCGCCCATCTGCGGGATCGCCCACTCGTTCATCGCGACGGCGACGGCGGCGGACGCGATGCCCCTGCCGTGGTACTCCACGCACAGCGCAGCTAAACAAAAAGCGACCGAAGATCAGGATCGCCGAAACCCGTCAGCCAGCCCAGACGCACCGCCAATCTCCCACACCTTGGTGCGCGTGCGCCACGCCTCCCATGCGTCGTTGACGGGCGAGAGGCGCTTCTCGGCGTCGCCGCAGTAGAACAGCGTCACCTCCCCGACGTACGCCTCCGTCCCGTCCGCCAGGACCTCGCGCACGATCGCGAACGGGTACGTGTCGACGGGGCGGAAGCGCCCCGCTGCGTAGCCCGCGAAGAGCGCCTCGCAGATCGCGCGCTCGCGCACGAGCCACTTCTGCACGTTCACGATGGGCATCGGGTACGCGGGCCCGACGAGCGTGCGCGCGACGCGGATGTCGTTCTGCGCCCGGTGGTTAGCCATCACGACGGAAAGACGGGGAAGGAGGGGGAGGGCGCACGTTCATGGCGATGTCGTGCGGGATGTCCGACTGGCGCATCACGCCGAGGCGGAACGCCTCGAAAGGCGCGGGGAACGGGATGTACGGCTCGTTGGAGGCGGTGAAGCGGATCGGGGTGTGCTCGGAGACCTGCGCGCGGAGCTCGGCAGACTCGAGCGTGAACTGGTCAGGCAGGTGCGCGGCGGGCGACTCGGAAGGGGCGGGCGTTGTCATCGTCGGTAGTGCTCAACATCGGATTTGGAAATCACTTTAACCAGTTTCGGTCCCGAGCGCTACGGACAATCTGCATGACGAGTCTGCACGGACTCGAGTCACTCACTTGGACGACATGGAAGATAACATCATGGTTTCATGTTATCCGAGACTTGGCAGTAGCAGTACACTGTGATTACATTGCAGACGAATATCCAAACCCCCACCCCACCAGCGTGAACTGATGCGCCGCCTCCTTCGCCCTTTTCATCGACCTCAACCTATCAGCAAACGAATGAGCACACATAAATGAAACACCCCTCCGAAAACACCACGCACCCAACAACCGACTTGATAAACCAGTCCTTCGCCTCCGGGCCCGCCTTCGACGGCACGAAATCCTCCTACCCCGTCAGCCACGGCGAAACACACACGAGAAAAACCCCGCTACGCACGGGGATCCACACGCGGCACTCGTTCGGGAAGCGCGTGAGCAGCGCGCTGCGCCGCTCGATCGGGTTCGGCCCCGTCGTGCGCGGCGCGACGCCCGCGAACCCGCACAGCACCGCGCGCCCGTGCAGCTGCCGCTGCGCCGCGCGCTCCTCGAACAGCGACGTGCGGCGGGTCAGGCAGCCCTGCCCAAGGTCAGCGTAGCCGTGAAACGGCGCGCGAGGGGGGAACATAGAAGGAATGTGCACGCGGCGACGAGCGAGCAGCGCGAGCGCGCTGACGGTGCACTGCATCAGCGGCCGGCCGGGAGCGTGTAGAACGCGCTCGTGAAACCCTGCGCGACGCGGTCCATGCACGAAAAGAACTCCTGCACGATGTCCGGGTTCTGCGCACCCATCGGCTCAGCTGCAGCCCACCCACAAACAGACGGGAAAACGCACCTCGGTCATGCCTCGAGGCGCACCGAGCACCGCAAGCGTCGCGTGCACGATGCCTGCGAGCGCCGCGCGCACGGCCGCCGCCGCGTCGGGCGTCGGGCCCGTCTTGAGCGTGAGCAGGAACGACGGCGGGTTCAGCTGCGCGACGAGGATCGTCGCGAGCGTCAGCCACACCGCCGCGCCGCGCGGCACACGAGCGCAAGCAGCGGCGCCGCGGGCAGCGTCAGGATCGTCGTGTCCGCCGGCAGGCTCGCGATCGCCTTGAACAGCTCGCTGAGCGCCTGCATCACCACAATCGTCATCAGCATCAGGGGGGAGGGGGAGGGGGCAAGGCAGGAGAGGCACGCACCTGCCGACCTCCGTGGCCTTGGACCACAGATCCGCGACGCGCTGGATCGCCTCGCGCAGCGCGACCGTGCGCGGGTGCGCGCGCGCCTCACGCACGAGCCCCGCCTCCGCGCCGTCCGCCGCGTCGCCGAGCGACAGCAGCGGGCCCGTCGTGCGCGCCAGGCCCTTCGCGACGCCCGCCAGGATCTCGAGCTGCAATATGCACGCCACGCGTGCGTCTTCCAGGGGCTGCGCGTGCGGCCGATCAGCACGGCGAAGGAGGAGAAAGACAAGAGACGCACCGTCCCGCCGACGCCAGCGCCGGTGCAGAATCGGGTTCACCATCGCCTCGATCGGCGCGCCCTCCTCCGCGGGCGGCAGCGCCCGAATCACGCGCGCGATCGACTGCCGCACCGTGCCCTTCTCCGAGTCCTGTGCGCGCGCGTCAGGGATACAGCAAACACGCAAGACGAAGCGCCGCACCGGCACCCGGTCCAGCCCCGCATGCACCTCCGCAAATGCGTCCCGGCTCGCGTCGCACAGGCTGCGCAGCGCAAGCGCCTCCTGCAGGCACAGCGCGCCGTCCACGTCCCCGAGCGCGCCGACCACATACCCCAGCGCGGGCAGCACCGCGTCCGCGGGCTGCGTCGCGAACCACGACGCGTACGTTCCTGGGTGCGTACCGTATTAACATTGGGATAAGATAGACGGGCAGGGAGAGACACACCGACGACACCGAGCGCCGTGCGCCGCACGCGCTGAACGCCCGGGCTCGCGCCCGCGGACGCGTCGGGCAGGCGCGCGAGGAGCGCAGGCGCGAAGAGGCGCGCGAGGTGCGGCGAGGACGCGGCGTGCTCGAGGTCGAGCGCGTCGTGGATGGAGAGGATGCAGTGGAGGGTGGCTTCGATTTCCTGGGGGGAGCGGGCGTCAGTGAGGGGAAGGGAAGGGAAGGGAGGGAAGGCAAGGCAAGGGAGGGGATGCAGGGGAAGGGAGGCAAGGGAGGGACGGAGGGGGAGGGGAAAAGCGAATGGCAGGGAACGGAGGTGGGGCGGAGAGGGACAATGGGGAGGCATGGTAATGGTGGAGATGGGCAGGGGAAAGCGGGATCGCGGCGCATAAGTACTCGCGCGCCAAACGAAAAGGAAAGAAGCAGAGCAAACGCACCTCCCACCCACCCCCACCCACCCCGGCCGCGAGGCGCTGCTCGACGTCGCCGACGTAGAACGCGAGGAGGTCGTCCTGGAGGACGTAGTATCTGCGAGGGCGTCAGCGCCGATCGACATGGGGAGCAGAGGGCGGGGTGGGAGCAGAAGAGCGGGTAGGGAAGGAGCGAGCAAGGAGAGAAGCAAAGTGGAGGGTGGACGGAGGGGACGCATGGAGGGAAGCAAAGCAGATTGGAGAGTCAATGAACAGGCGGGAGAAATACGCGACTGAGGGGAGGGAGGGAGGGGCAGACGGAACGGGGAGGGAGAGCCGGCAGAGAATGCACAGGGAGCGCGCCGGGAGTGCGCTGGAACGAAGTAGTGTGTGGGAGAGAACGGACTGGAAGACGCGGCGGCACGGGCAGGAGTGGAATCGGCCGACGAAGTGGGTGCGAGGGGAAAGGCAGCTTTAGGCAAGGGCGGGAGATTCGGGTGCGGGCAGGGAGGGCGAATGACGTGGAAGATACTAGGACAGAACAGAAATAAGGCAAAGCACGCACGCATTGACCAATGTATCCCCCACGTCGCGCCGGTACCTGTGCGCGGAAAAGGCGTATTAGGATGCGTATCTTCGAGCAGGAGAGGAAGAGGAACGGAGAGGAACTGGCGACGGGAGAGAGGGTGAGACATTGGGAGACGACGAGGGACGACGAGCGGGGAACGAGGAACGGGAAACAGGGGATGGACAAGTGCGGAGATGTCATGGACGAGCTCGATATCGAGAGGAGAGGACGAGGGCCGGGAGGAATGAGATCGATCGCGGCGGAATGGGATACGACGACAAAGACGACAGATGGAGGGATATAAAAGCAGAAGAAACACCCACACAACGAACTGCTCCAGCCGGTCTGCGCAACAAAGGGGTGGTCAGCGTGCGGCTCCGCCGCCGGAGTAGCAGACGATGCAAACGGAAAGGCCCTCGCGACCCAGCCGAGCAGCGGCTCGACGAGCACCGCGTCGGCGCTCCATGCGAAAGGCGGGCGCCGGAGGAGGTCCTGCAACACGGAGGATGCGGCGGTGGGGGTGTAGCCTGGGGGCGAGGGAGGATACAAGTCAGAGTGAACGATTCACGGTTAGTCGATTCTGCAAGGACCCTGGTGTGATTCAAGAATCGTCGATTCATCACCATGAACCGAGCCCCAGAATCGATTGACGAATCGAGCGTGAATCAACCTCGAATCGTTCATTCTGACTTGCCCAATAAAAAGAGCGCGAACCGGGAGACGGACATGGGAGATGGTGGACGTAACTAACATCAGACCCCGGATCGATCACGTGCACGACGCGTTCGACAATAAATAATTCATTTCACGCGTAATAGTGGACTGATTTTCGTGTTCCGGATATCCACAGAGTCGGACTCAATGGCGCTATATGCCTAGGAATGAATTTCGATTGAATCCCGTGCGGTGTACCTAGAACCGGGCGATGAGGAATTGTATCCGCACACGGGTGTGGGCATTGTATTTAGGAGCAGTCTGGATGCCAAAGGGCGGGTAAATCAGCAGCCTAGATTGAACCAGTTACAACAGGCGAAATTCAGCGATTTAGAAAGTGTCAAGTAGTCCCGTTCGTACTCCCTTTTCCACGACATGACTTCTGTGCACGCAAAAATCTCACGCATCAGGAAAACCGAAATAGCTGGACACTACTATGCAGTGCTGTACAGTGCTGTATAGTACTGCATAGTACTGCATAGCTTCATCGGTTCTCCTGATGCGTTTGCTGCTACTGTCCGATCGGATCAGACCTGGTACCGGGTCATCCCAAGAATAAGTCAAAATGGGCTGCATTTACACACAATCTGATTCATATTACATCTGCATCTACATATTGCAATGTTGGCCCCAAGAACTCGGAATATTTGGGACAAAACTGACTGAGAACGGAGATGGTCTTGAAGATGACTTTGATCAAATTGCCATTTTGGGACATTTTTGGATCTCTTCTTGCCGCTAGCTGTATCCTATTGAAGCGGAGAACCCTGAGTTTGTGTACAACAGTCAACTCATATTCATAGAGTGGCCTAAAGCTTAAAGAATGATAATAACTCAACTACAGTGGGTGCACCCTTGAGATTTTTAGAACGTCAGAAATCATAATTTTTCTCCGTCTTTATGCATTGTCATGCACAGTAGCTCTGGAGCCCAAACGTTACAATATTGTTTCTATGAATGTTGGTTACATTCAGGAAAAATCCATGGGTCTCAGCGTGTCAGGTTCGCCTCACAGCGACGCGTCAAGTCTGCAAAGACGGGAAAGGGCCAACAATTGATTTGCAACTCAAAGAGGAAAGGGCGGCCAAAGAAAGCCAGATACAAAATAAGCGATGTATGCTGAGATAACATTATCAGTGTTGCGACAGGCATGGCAGTGGTGAAATACACGAAAACGCGTCGAATGGGGAGCAGGACAAGGGGTGATGACATAAGGAAAAGATGCTGATTGACAAACCGGAAGCCGTGACGGCGTGACCCGGCACTAGGTTGGCCAGATAAAAAATATCTAAGCGTGTAGATACATTCAAAACTCATTTATGCAGTGGACTGTCTTTACAGAAGTTCGGGCAGTGAACGTGTTCAGGAATGGGGTTCTAATCATCGGCATTCCCTGGGCCCGGACAACCGTGTACTAAATCCTGCTAAATCCGATCAGATCTCGCTAATCATCGGCGATTTCCTGTTTCCGCTGAAGCGCGCGCTAAATGGTCGAAATTCTACAGCTTGTAAAAAAGGCAATGTACGGGAGCACCGCGATCCATAACCTTTGCATTGACAAGAAAGTCCTAACACGAGTTAAAATATCCTCTCAGGAGTCGACAGCAAGTATGGCTTTTTTTGGTAGTAATCTTGACAGTGATACTGATCCGCAGCTGTAATCGATAGCAGATGTCATGTGGATATAAGGCTGGCCGGTAATCGTGGACAGCTCTTAGTCTCTCCTTCATCCCCCGAGTATAGGTGCCAGACAAACACGGACATGGACATACAATCTGTGAGGATTTCGGCTCTGCTCATTGGCCTGACTGACTGGGAAGCAGAGTTCTGAAACAGCGGGTATTGGAACAGACTTGCCAAATCAGGTTGTGGACCCAGTGTGTACCCCATTATATTAATAACAAGGGAAACACTGAGATAGCAAACAGGGCTCTCCCGTAGTGGATCAGTTGAACATGCTTGCCCTGACAGCAGATGACCACCCAGACCTTCCTGGACATCTCTATAGCTTGGCCTTGCATTTTGACGAGACATATGAGATGCTGGGAGACTTGAAGGACCTTGAGGCTGCACTCAAGAACTACAGAGCAGCTGTGGACCTTACACCCAAAGATCATCCAGATCTTCCTAAACGTCTGCAGAGCTTGTCAACATCATTTACGGATCGATATCGGAGACTGGGAGACTTGGAGGACCTTGAGTCTGCACTCAAGAATGCTCAAGCCGCTGTGAACCTTATACCTGAAGGTCACCCAGCCCATCCTGGGAGTCTGCATAACTTGGCAGTATCATTTACAGACCGATACCGAAGACTGGGAGACTTGAAGGATCTTGAGGCTGCCCTGCAGAATCAGCAATCAGCTGTGAACCTTACACCTGATCATCATAAAATTTCCTTGGACGCCAGCAGGCATTGTCAGCATCATTTAAACACCGATACCGTAGGCTGGGAGACCTACAGGACCTTGAAATGGCCCTGAACATTGATAAAGCTGTTGTGAACCTCACACCTGAGGGTCACCAGGCTCTTCCTGGACGTCTACACAGTTTGGCTGTCTCATTGACAGACCGATACAAAAGGCTGGGAGAGTTGAAGGACCTAGAGGCTACAGTGGAAACTATGGAAACCGCTGTGAAACTTACACCTGAAGGTCACCCAGATCTTCCTGGACGCCTGCAGGCATTGGCAGTTACAATTAGAGACCGATACCAGAGGCTGGGAGACTTGAGGGACCTTGACACAGTTGTGAAAAATGAGCAATCAGCTCTGAGCCTCACACCTGAACATCACCCTGCACTCCCTGGACATCTAATGAGCTTAGCAGCATCATTCGCCCTCCGATACCAAAGGCTAGGAGACTTATCGGACCTGGAGGCTGCACTCAGAAATAAGCAAGCTGCAGTGAACCTCACACCTGAAGGTCACCCGGACCTTCCTGAATATCTGCGTGATTTGGCAATTTCATTTAAAGACCGATACTTGAGGCTGGGAGACTTGAAGGACCTGGAGGCTGCACTGGATAATAATCAAGCTGCAGTGAACCTTATGCCTGAAGGTCACCCCATGCTTCCTGTACATCTACAGAGCTTGGCGGTATCATTTGGCCTCCAATATCAGAGGCTGGGAGACTTGAAGGACCTAGAAGCTGCACTCATCAATAAGCAAGCTGTGGTGAACCTCACATCTGAAGGTCACCCAGACCTTCCTGGGTATCTGCATAATTTGGCAGGGTCATTGATAGACCGATATCAAAGGCTGGGAGAGTTGAAGGACCTTGAAGCTGCAATAAAGCATGATCTGGCTGTTGTGAACCTGACACCTGAAGGTCACCCAGATCTTCCTGGACGTCTACAGGGCTCAGCAGAATCATTGACACACCGATACAAGAGGCTGGGGGACTTGAAGGACCTTGACACTGCAGTGAAAAATGAACAATTAGCTGTGAGCCTCATGCCTGAAGGTCACCCTGAGCTTCCTAGATATCTACGGAGCTTAGCAGCGTCATTTGGCCTCCGATTCCAAAGGATGGGAGAGTTGGTGGACCTAGAGGCTGCACTCATGAATGATCAAGCCGCTTTAAGCCTTATGCCTAAAGGTCATCCAGAGCTTCCAGACTGTCTGCAGGCATTGGCAGTGTCATTGAACGACCGATATCAGAGACTTGGAGACTTGAAGGACCTTGAAGCTGCAATAAAGCATGATCTGGCTGCTGTGAACCTGATACCTGAAGGTCACCCAGACCGGCCTGAATGCCTTGGGAGCTTAGCAGTGTCATTTACGCACCGATACCAGAGACTTGGAGACTTGAAGGACCTTGAGGCTGCTCTGGAGAATCAGCAATTAGGTGTAAAGCTTACACCTGAAGGTCACCTGGCCCTTCCCAGATATCTGCATAATTTGGCAGTATCATTTCTAGAGCGACACCAAAGGCTTGGAGACTTGAAGGACCTTGAGGCTGCCCTGCAGAATCAGCAATCAGCTGTGAACATTATACCTGAAGGTCACCCAGATCTTCCTGCACATCAACAGCACCTTGCTGTGTATTTTACACACCGACACGAAAGACTGGGGAATATCAAGGATGTCAATGATGCACTGGACAATTTTGCTGCCTCTTTCAAAACCAAATCTTCACAACCTATATTATCATGGGAGGCAGCCCAGTCGTGGGCTTCATTGGCACAACAATACAGGCCATCACAGTGTCTCAATGCTCATTCACATGGCTTTGACATTTTGCCTGAGATTATCTGGGTTGGAAGCTCCTTGACTCACCATCAATATGCAACCCGGATAATTAATATCTCACAAGCAACTTCAGATGCCATCAGTGCCTGCATTGACTACTCTAGTCTTCCACTTGCCATTGAACTGCTTGAACAAGGGTTGGCAACCAGATTCCAGCAAATGCTCCAGCTGAAACCAAATGTTGATGGCCTTCCCCAAGCTGATAGAGAGCAGTTGGAATATCTGTCTTCCCAGCTCTACAGTGGAACATCTGAAGATCTTCATCATGTTACAAGTGCCAGGAATGCTTTGCTTGACAAAATCAGAGAATATCCTGGTTTTGAGTACTTCCTTCGTCCTGCACCTTACAAGGATCTTTGTCAAGCATCTAAAAATGGTCCCATTGTGATCCTCAATGCCCACAAAGCTCATTGTGATGCCATTGTTCTTGTAACTCCAGCATCAGATCCCCTCCATATTCCACTTGCTGGTGTCACACTTGAAGGACTGGAATATCAAAGAACCCTTCTTAAAGATCTTCTTCAGAGGTGCAATGTCAGAGCAAAATCAGATTCTTCACGACTGTTTGGAATGCGTGAAACATTTACCTCGAAACCTACTCAGGAGAGCTTTCAGGACATGTTGGCCTGGCTTTGGACTCATGTTGTTGCTAATATTTTTGTGGCCTTGAAATCTGTGAGTGAGCTAGATCTGCCATTCTCATTCTGAACTAATGTGATTCTATTTGCCCCTCAGCATGGCATTCTTCATGGCCGACTATGGTGGTGCCCCACTGGTGCCTTCACTGGACTGCCATTGCATGCAGCATCTCCTTCAGATCAATTTATCCACTCATACACATCAACACTAGGAGCACTTCTGGAAGGCAATTCAAAGTCACTATCCAAGCTCAGGGCTTCACCAATTGTTGGTGTTGTGGGAGTGACCCATAGCACTGCACATGGAGGAGCAGCACTTCCCGGAGTTGAACTTGAAGTCACCAGAATTACCTCCATTGTTGGTGAAAAACAAGTTCAGAGTCTTGTCGGGGAGCACGCAACTGTGGAGGCAGTAAAAGATCAACTCCAGAATTGTGGATGGGTTCACCTTGCATGTCATGGAATGCAGGATCTCCACGACCCTCCCAAAAGCCACCTTCAACTCTACGAAGGCATCCTGGAGTTGGAAACAATTCTGCAGATGTCTCTTTCCAACGCAGAGTTTGTGTTCCTCGCAGCATGCCAAACTGCTAAGGGGGATGATCAGCTCATGAATGAATCATTCCACTTGGGTGGTGGGTTCATTGCTGCCGGGTTTAGAGGGGCTATTGGAACAATGTGGTCCATGCTTGACGCAGATGGGCCGGTGGTTGCAGAAGCAGTTTACACTCACTTGTTTGCCCATGGGCAGAAGCCTCAAGCAAGTGATGCAGCAAGGGCCCTGCAAATTGCAGTGAGGAAAATGCGGGATAAAGGGGTTCCATACGAGAGATGGGTACCGTTTATTCATATTGGAGTTTAAATTTCAGTAGTTGACAAATGCCTGACTTTTCCGTGATTTCTATGTTTTCCGAGACTTAGTAGTACACTGTGATTACATTGCAGACGAATATCCAAAGCTCTAACCCCCACGCGACCAGCGCGAACTGATGCGCCGCCTCCTTCGTCCTTTTTATCGATCTCGACCTACCAGCAAACGAATGAGCACACATAATGAAACACCACTCTGAAAACACCACGCACCCAACAACCGACTTGATAAACCGGTCCTTCACCTCCGGCCCCGCCTTCGACGGCACGAAATCGTCCTACACCCCACCCACCCCCGTCAGCAACGGCGCAGCACACACGCAAAAAAAACCCCGCGACGCACGGCACACAGAATCTCGGGGATCCACACGCGGCACTCGTTCGGGAAGCGCGTGAGCAGCGCGATCAGGTCTGGCCCCGTCGTGCGCGGCGCGACGCCCGCGGACCCGCACAGCACCGCGCGCCCGTGCAGCTGCCGCTGCGCCGCGCGTTCCGCGTACAGCGACGTGCGGTGGATCAGGCCGCCCTGCCCAAGGTCAGCGTAGCCGTGAAAGGCGCGCAAGGGGGGACATCCAAGGAAAGTGCACGCGGCGACGAGCGAGCAGCGCGAGCACGCTGACGGTGCACTGCATCAGCGCGTCGCGCGTGCCGGCCGGGAGCGTGTAGAACGCGCGCGCGAAGTCCTGCGCGACGCGGTCCATGCACGCGAAGAACTCCTGCGCGATGTCTGGGTTCTGCGCACCCATCAGCTCAGCCCGCCCACAAACAGACGGGGAAACACACCTCGGTCATGCCCGATCTCCGCGAGCGCGGCCGCTGCGTCGGGCGTCGGGCCCGTCTTGAGCGTGAGCAGGAACGACGGCGGGTTCAGCTGCGCGACGAGGATCGTCGCGAGCGTCAGCCACACCGCCGCGCCGCGCGGCACACGAGCGCGAACAGCGTCAGGACCGTCGTGTCCGGCGGCAAGCTCCTGATCGCCTTGAACAGCTCGCTGAGCGCCTGCATCACTACAATCGTCACCAGCATCAGGCACGGGAGGGGAGGGACGCACCTGCCGACCTCCGCGTCCTCGGACCACAGATCCGCGACGCGCTGGATCGCCTCGAACAGCGCGACCGTGCGCGGGTGCGCGCGCGCCTCACGCACGAGCTCCGCCCCCGCGCCGTCCGCCGCGTAGTCGAGCGACAGCAGCGGGCCCGTCGTGCGCGCCAGGCCCTTCGCGACGCCCGCGAGGATCTCGAGCTGCAATATGCACGCCACGCGCGCGTCTTCCGGGAGCTGCGCGTGCGCCCGATCAGCACGGCGAAGGAGGAGAAAGACGGGGGACGTACCGTCCCCGCCGACGCCGCGAGCCGGGTTCACCATCGCCTCGATCGGCGCGCCCTCCTCTGCGGGCGGCAGCGCCCGAATCACGCGCGCGATCGACTGCAGCACCGTGCCCTTCTCCGAGTCCTGTGTGCGCGCGTCAGGGATACGATACAATACAGCCAACACGCAAGACGAAGCGCCGCATCGGCACGCGATCCAGCCCCGCTGCGCAGCCTGTGCGACGCGAACCGGCGCGCGCCCACTGCGTACCCCAGCGCGGGCAGCACCGCGTCCGCGGGCTGCGTCGCGAACCACGACGCGTACGTGCCTGTGTATTGTGTTGTCATCATCATCTCACTGTCTCCAACGAGAAAAACGGTGAAAGGGCTTACCCACGACACCGAGCGCCGTGCGCCGCACGTGCTGCAAGCCGGGGCTCACGCCCGCGGACGCGTCGGGAAGGCGTGCGAGGAGCGCAGGCGCGAAGAGGCGCGCGAGGTGTGGCGAGGACGCGGCGTGCTCGAGGTCGAGCGCCTCGTGGATGGAGAGGATGCAGTGGAGGGTGGCTTCGATTTCCTGGGGAGAGCGGGCGTCAGTGAGGGGAAGGGAGGGGAGGGGAGGCAATGCAAATCAAGGGAGGGGATGCAGCGGGGGAGGGGGGCTGGACGGAACGACGGGCAGAAAACATGGGGAAGAGGCTAGTGACAGCGATGGTCGGTCGTGATAATGGAGATGGGCAGGGGAAACGGGATCGTGGCGCACGAGTACTCGCGCGCCAAACTGAAAAAAAAAGAAGCAAAGTAAACGCACCTCCCACCCACCCCCGTCAGCCGCGAGGCGCTGCTCGACGTCGCCGACGTAGAACGCGAGGAGGTCGTCCCGCAGGACGTAGTATCTGCGAGGGCGTCAGCGTCGATCAACATGGGGAGCAGAGGGCGGGGGGGGAGCAGAAGAGCGGCTAGGGAAGGGGGAGGAGGGAGCAACGTGGAGCATACGTGCGAACGTGCACCACTCTTACCATGAACATCACGGCGGAGGCAGCTGGCCCTCAAGGGAGGGGGACTCGAGCCCTGCGGACAACGACAGCGGGAGCCGCGCAGCCCACGCTACTCGTTGCCGTGGTGGCGCCGGGGAGAGGGAAGGGGTGGGATGTCCGGTATAGTACCTCCAAGCGCAGGGGGCAAGCATTAGGCATGGGTCCAGATGGTGAATGAGCGACGCGGGTCACAATATGATTGAGTAGCATTCCTGGGCCCCTGGGCCGTGAATAAAAGGGGCGAGGCCGGCGAGGTGTTATATTTTCTGCAGCAAAGGTACCAGCCGTCTGCGTAGGTGGGGGATTTCGTAGCAAAGTTCAGGCCACTAGCAGCGCGATGGGATTTTGATCGCATCATCGCCAGAAAACGGATAGACCTGGTACTTACAGGCTCAACTAGCAACATTTGCCTAGAGGTTAGTAGGGAGAAAGTGTTCAGAATTCAGTTTTACATGTATTCTTAGGAACAAATATTTTAAATTAGCCCCATGGCTTGAAATTCCTGATACAGGTCGTTGTGACTCTGGAAATTTGAAGTTTTTTCCCAAGAATACACGTAGAATTGGTCTAAACTTGATTTGGACCGGTTTCCGGGACCATATCAGGTGTGTAGCGGTCCGGGTAAGGTCGATTTGGATGGGGGGAAAGGCGCTGAATACACGACCAAACAAATGAGGAGATCAACTCAAACCCGGGCAGCTCCGGCCCGGCGAGCCGGCCCTTCGCTGAAGCGGGCAGCATAAAACTCCCTCATAGAACATTTCCCGCCGAGTTCCTGAGGTAAATTCTGTGTCAGGGAAAATAGAGAGCAAACCAGGCTTGAGCCAAAGCCAAGCCAAGCCAAGCCAAGCCCTCCCCGTTGGCTTTGGCTTTGGCTTCAGGAATGTGAAGCCAAAGCCAGACGAAACCAAGCCAAAGCCGGGGCTTCCAAGCCAAGCCAAGCCAAAACATCACTAGATGCGAAATTCATGCGGATGAAGGCTTTCTGTGATATCATTAAACATATGTTAACTGCAAAGGTCTGTCAATTTACTTTTAATACATCAACGGGAGCTGTACTTACTGATGCTCCTCTGACAGCGTACTGAAGTCACCATGGAGCTCGAGCCTCGCATTGTCGATCCCAATGATCTGACGGAGAATTTTCTTGCCATTGCTCCCAACATCAATGACGATATCACTGGTTGAACATTTCAAATTTTTCACCTTCTTTTTCAGTGAAAAATGTCGTTTATTTTTCACACATTTTTCACTGAAAAAGCAGGTGAAAATTTCAAAACATTTTCATCACTTTCTTATTCTATTTCGAATTTTTCACCTTGAATTGAGAAAGTGCTGAAAAAGTTTTAAAATTTTCACCTTCTTTTTCAGTGAAAAATGTCTGAAAAATAAACAACATTTTTCACTGAAAAAGAAGGTGAAAAAATTGAAATGCTCAACCAGTGTATCATGGTCGATGTTCTCATCTCAAATGACAAAGCGGGCCATAATCCACTTGCTGAGACTCCAGTGGCAGCTGCCATTGTTTCTCCGCAGAATTGTTCTGCTGGATGTCAGCCGAAAAGAGCAAGAAACGACACTGAAGACAGTGAGAAGCCGAAGAAGATCGCCAAGATAATGGCTGCATTGGGCCGGGCCGACAACATGAGGATCCACCCGCTCTTCACTGCCAAATCCCATATACCTCAGTCATCGAAGAAGGCGAAAACTTCTTTGCCTGTGGAGTCTTCGTCCTTTGTCGGGATAAGCAGGTCAGCTTCGACAGTTCAAAGACTGAGAGCTGATGTCAAAAGCAGCACATTCAAAGCATCTGCAGCGAAGACCAGAATTTCAAGAAAACATGCCATGGCTATGACACTGAAGCCAGCTTCGAGCAAATGTCCAAGAGGGTTCGCTGCTCAAGGTGTGAGAAATGGATAGAAATGAAGGATCCATACTCTGCCACCCGCTTCAAATCACATTGCGAATCTTCTTGCAGGGCTCCACCCCCCAAGGCTGTCGATTGTACAACATGGACACTTCTTTTATTCAAAGAACACCATCAACAAGCCCGCACCAGATCTTTCAAATTTGTGCTATGTTCCACACCTTCATCAGAACGTGCACACTGGAGTGCTGTATACAAAGTTCAAGGGTCTAGAAGCGCTGATTTCCGAGGCAAGTACTCCATATTTTTTAGAAATCTCTCAATTGTCTAACTTATATGGAACAGGATAATACATATTCCCTCAAACACCATTACTTTCAGCACGTTGTCAATGGCAACCTCAAAGATGACACTATCTTCAATGGGATCCTTGAAGCTAAGGTACTCGCAAAAACACGTGAGATCAAGGGCATCGGGATGCAGAACTTGAAGCACAATGAAGATGTCAATCCGGTCTTCAGCCTTATTCATGCAATCAGTCCACGCGCTTGCAGAGAGCTTTCCAAGCATTTTACTCTGTGAAGTGAACACTCAATCAAGTGATTCGATTTGATATTTATTGGTGTTTACTATTTCGACTCACTGGCTTGCTTTACAGGCATGAAATCTCGAACTCATCAAGATGGAACATTCAAGTATGCTCAAAAATACTGTGAAGACTACAAATATCCACTAGGTGCACTTCTGCCCCTTTCCGCCGATGACACAAAACTGTTCCCTGCTCTCCGGCCGCTATACGATGGTGTCAAGGGAAAGTGGTACATTATTGGAACGACTGGGGATCCCATAGAGGTGCTTGACGTCGAGACCCTGCACAAAATCCTCGACGTACTTGAACGAAATGCAGACTCTGAGCTGGCAACGAAGGTCGGTCACACTACATTGCTTTCCACTGAGCCCTGACCCCGCGATACAGCTTTGACTTTGGGTTTTGTAGATCCCACTTCCTGGTGTTCCTCCACTTGTTCTCACAATAATGCCTATCGGTTCAAAAGTCAAGGCTGCAGAGCTTGCCGAGTGGCAACTGAAACTCATGAACGGACTGATTTCCCATGGATTCCGGATCACATCCAGCGGCAGAGATGGCGCTTCCATTGAGCATGACTGTCAGTGCGAAACAGCGGCCGCTGGCTTACTCCTGGAGTATGAGGACATCATTGTCCGGTTGTGGGACCTCAACGGAAACATCTGGGTTGAGATAAACGATGTGAAGCATGGGCAAAAGACATTTCGGAACAACACGGCATCGGGTGCCCGTGGTCTTATGTTGGGGAATTTTCCTGTTTTCTTTGAACATATGTACACACTCGCGATGTGGCCCAACTCGCCAATGTATCCATGGCATATGAAGAACGAGGACAAAATGGATGACCGGGCTGCAGCTCGTCTATTTTCCGCCGATACTCTTCAGCAGGCAGCAGGACCCCACCGATAATCTTGGCCTGGTCGTATATTTGCTTGTCTTCGGGGATTTTATTGACGCATACCAAAGTCGCACGATTAGTCACCACGAGCGCGCAAAAATCGTTATTCGCACCCATCTATTCCTCCAGACTTGGCGTGCATTCCTGAAGAAGGCAGGATACTCCGAGGCCCGTCACTTCATTTCCAAAGAGGCGTTCAGCATCTGTGAGATCCTTATAAACGGACTTCTTGGGCTTATTCTCATTCACCGGGATCATCTTGGCGATAAACCATGCCCCCTTCTTCCGTGGTTTAATGCAAGCGAGCCAAACGAGCACTGCTTTGCTGGTTTCCGTGACATCTCAAAGGATTTCACGATGCAGGAAGCAATTCTTATCGTCCCAAAGCTCTGCGCTAAAATGCAGGCATCTGTCCATACTCGCCAAAATCCTGCAGCGTACAAGGCGCAAGCCGCGGGTTACTCTCATACTTATTTCTCCTCAGAAGATATTGATTTTGCACTCTTGAGTCAGTACCCCACCGACGTTGAACTGTCCACGGCATACCAGATTGCGGCAGAGGAGAACGATTGCTTGTGGTCACTTCTTGGTATCCATCCATCTCAAATCAAGGCTGCACCGACACCTGAACTCCTCGTTCAACCGTCTCCGGATCCAATGTTCGAAGGTCTGTATCGGGTTGAAGACTATGGCATATCCGACACGCTTGAACAGACCGCGGCCGAAGAATTGAAACAAATGATAGATAGCCTCAAGACTACGGCAGATTTATCTAGAGCTGCTGATAGCCAGCACGATGCTTGTGTAATGGCCTCTGTGGCATTGTCCATGGATGAACTTGCCAGAATGTGAGTGATTTACATTTTAAAACTCAGGCCATCGTTTGACTGTTTTTGCAGTGAAGACTTACCGGAAAGAGATCCTGAGCACTTCACTGAGATACAACACGACATTGCACATGCTATGGCCACTCAGCCTGCTGTGTTCATTGCACTTCTCGAAGGGATGACATAGGCTACCAAATCCGCATGCCCTTCTGAATCAGTAAACAGTCTGTCGAATCCTGTGTTGTCTTTTCCATTGCTCGACGTCTCTGCTGATGATCTTTCACAACTGGTTTCACTTCACCAGGAGCACCAAACCAGAAAGGAAAAAAATGGGTGCGCGCACCTATAAACCATCTGGCACCTACGAAAATCACAAGACAGGAGTAATCAAACCACTTTCTGAGCGCCAGATACTTGCACAGTAGATGCAATCAGTAATCAAGCAAGACCACGAACGTGGTTCAAGCACTGGGCTCAACAGAGCAGTACATTGGACTGGGGATCCTCTGGTGGCAAAGACTGGCAATTCAGCAAATGCTGAGGTCACTGCAGGTGGCCGTGCAAAAGAGGTAACTTGTCGTCGGCCTTGTTTTGAGATTCATGACAATTAATGCATGCTTCTTTTAAGGATATTCTTGCCATCCCTGTTGTTAGTATTGCTGTGGAGCGACTTTTTTCAAGCATGAAAGTGATATGAAGCACACCTTGAAGGACAATCAAACATCAATGAGTACCAAAAACTCCTCCATGTGTACCATCACAAAGGTAGGCGGTAGGTAGCATGGGAATGATTGAAGTCGGGGTTCAGTGTGGGTCTGAACTACCTGGAAGTCATAAATATTCACAAATAATCATATCATATTCATATCATATCAGATATCACAGAATAAATATGCAGAAGATATAGTACAGATATGATACGGCCCCAAGGGTGGTGATATGATATGCATATGATATGATACATGATTTTTCGTATTCATATCATATTTGGACAGCACTAAACATCAGTAGGTTGCTCACGTGACGTTTCGATCCAGCCTGCCAGTAGGCTGTGTCACTTCCGATCAGGATGGAGTCCCTTTGTCTACCACGACTTGGGCTTGATACTTACTGGTGGAGGTGCGTGAAAAAAAAAAAAAAAAAAAAAATTGGGGACTGACCGAGAAACTCTGGACTATGAAATACCCCATGTGGCCCTCTCTCAGTTGGGGCCTCGTCCTGGGTTGTACCCTTGTTAAATTTAAACATCCAAACAGGAAAATTATACCTGCAATGGGAAGATTATTCACCATTCTGGTATCTATGGCTTGGCACATGATTTGGAACATTAGGAATGACAGGGTTTTTTGAAGAATCCAGGTTGTAACATCACAGATACTGAGATTCATGATAGATGGCTGAAATCCGTTAATTCCGCGCTGGGCTGAGATCGAATCCTCACCAATAAACTGAAATTTGGTGACCTTGCTCTGAACAAGGATCTGGTCCTAAGAACATGGAGTGGTCTACTAATGAACAAGGACTCGCTGCCAGATGACTGGACATACACAGTGGGGGTTTTAGTGGGTATACAGCTGTTGAGATTGAATGATTCAAGAAATGGGATAGGATAACTTTATGAAGGCTGGAGTCTCACACTATGTTACTTGTGCGTCATGGCATTTCCTCCTTGGACAACTTCCCCGATATTAACAAGAGTTTTCTAGTAGACCCAGTGGATGACTTTTGGAATGCTTCTGCAGACTGAAACTCATTATCCCAAATGCTCAAAAAAAAAAAACAAAAAAAAAAAAGAATAAAGACACCAAAATATTGCACGTGAGAAGTGGGAACTTTCCAAGCTCGCCAAACATGTACACTGTTGCCCAGCCACAGTAGTGAAGAAAGTCGACGAAGATACTGTGGTTGGCGCAAAATGCAGCATAGGAAATTTAGGGATGATTCTATACTATCTCAACATCTGGGCATATTTTTATATGATTATTGAAGCTCAGGTGATTCACCAATAAAAGTGCAAACAAAATTCGAATACTGAGCGATACTTAGCGGAGATTGAATCTCATCGACACCAGCCGATGCTCGCCTTTCTCTTTTTTCAAGCTCTTTCACCGCAATCTGGTGCAACACTTTGCATGTTAAAACAGAACAGAGTCGACTCTGTTGCTAGTTTGGTTGCTGCTCCCTCTGGGTCAAGATAAGAACAACTGCAATTGCACTGTTTCGACGCATCGTGTTCCACGGAGTCTTCCGGCTTTGTGGCCTGGCCAACACATTCTCTAAATCGCACCAGCAGAACTACTGCCAGTTTCTGTTATTTGGTCCAGCCCATCAAAGCGGGGATGTTGAGGCGGATATTGATGGTGCAGCCGGCACGAGCCGCATGCATATTGCCAGCAGACAGTAACCACTTCTACTTATTTACTGCCCCTACACTCGTTGCAGGCCAAATCAATCTATTTACCTACTGCTTTTTATGATTGAGCCGCAGCTGCACT
Source organism: Mycena sp. CBHHK59/15 (assembly GCA_029204085.1). Taxonomy (NCBI): domain Eukaryota; kingdom Fungi; phylum Basidiomycota; class Agaricomycetes; order Agaricales; family Mycenaceae; genus Mycena; species Mycena sp. CBHHK59/15. Next base: position 36,603 of record JARGXW010000426.1, read on the forward strand.
TGACTTGTGACCCCCAGCAGCTGTCTTGCAAACCAGAGCAACATTCTGTTTTTGAAGTTCATTGCATCTGGGGGCCTGTGAATAAGATTTACACCTACTCTCTGATTTTGATACCCAGTTCCATGTGCGAATGGATGATTTGACACTCATTTGAAGCCAGCACTGTGTGTGAAAATAATACCGTGCATTCCGGGTTCGAACTCGTGCATGGTTATGTGATTGCCAAAAGTTCAAACTCCGCTAACTATCGCTTCCAGCTATCGCACACTACCATCAGTATCGAGCCACGACTTGCCCATTTTCGGGGCCAAGCTTGAATGCAGAGAAAACCTGGTCTTCCTCGAGCCCATGTTGGTATTGTGTGTGACTCTCATGGAAGTGTATTCATTACTGACTTCGATGGCCGCATCAAGTCGGATGCAGACCCTCAATTCGATGCAACTGTCGACAAAGTGTTTGACTTGCTCAAACAATTGCAGGTCAGAGCACGGAAACATTCAACTATCTGGTAGCTGACAAAACTGGGATACCTAGGAAGTGCATCTGGAAACATGAGCGGAACTGGCACGCGTAAAGTTGGAAAACAGTCGTCTTGAACTTGCGAACCGTGCACTTTGTCAAAAGCTGGTGCTCAGCGATGAAAAACTAGCCGTGAGAAATGAGCTGCCCGCTGGCAGACATGCTTATATCAACATTTCAGTGTTTCTTCCCATGCCACTTCGCTCGACTGCCCCATGAAAATTTGCTGATCGTGTTGCGCCATGCCCTTCCACCCTCATGGTTGCTGAGTAGCACGACATCATTGGCACCATTTCCTCAGTCCATTTGGTCTGCTGACCTGCGCGCGAAGCTCGCTATCATCGGAGTTTGCAAAACTTGGCACCAGATTGGTCTTGAACTCCTGTACGAAAGTGTAACACTGCGAAGACTCAGCCAGATGCCATCCTTCATCTGGGCACTTGAGTCGCAGGAAGGACTCGGGGCTCACGTGCGGAGCCTCGATATCAGCTGTTTCGTTCCTGATAGGTTTTGTGCATTGCACGAATCTGAAACCAAAAGGATCTTCCAGCTTTGTCCCCACCTCTCGCATTTTGGGTTCTGTCCACTGGAAGTCTTTCTCATCCCCATAGTTCCACGCTTGATCCCAGCGACCTGCTATTCCATCACATCTCTCACATTTAACAGTAACATTGATTATTCTCTGATAGTACTTCCATCGTTGGTTCAACTTTGCCGAAGCCTTCGCTCGCTCGCACTCTCCCTCCCAGTCATTCACGATGCCACTCATCACCCTACACTCACTTTCGAAAATCTGGAAGACCTACGTCTGCTCTTATATGCAGGGTCCATAATTCCTGCCTCGAAATGGTTGATGCCTCGCTTGCGGCGGGTCTCGCTACGTGGGAACTGCTCTGTATTCGATAGGAGCAGACAACTGCCAGCGGAGACACTCCTCGAGTCATACGGTCGCACGATCACGTTCCTCTCAGTATCTGATTTCACAATGGATCCAGGTACCTCGATCCAGGGGTTGTTAAATAGCTGCCCTGCATTGAAACACCTCGCTGTGTGCATGTCACTATGCACCCCTGGGCCGCTGAAGCACCAAACGATCAACTCAGTCGATGTTTTCTGTTTCCTCGATGGGCGCACACCCATCACTTTTGAGTGGTTGAAAGAGGGGTTTCCCGCGTTGCAAACTTTCCAGACTCTCGACGTGACTATGAGCGTCCTGTGGGACATCCCCACGAGCTTATTCGGCGAAAACGAGAGATGCTGGGGAATCGGCTGCGAAGCCAGTGTATCTGGGTTAGGCAAGGATGGCCCCGAGTCAGCTTGGATTGCTGCAGTGCTATCCACCGACCCAGCTTCGGACGATTCGGGCAACGACGACTATGTGTTTGATGAGGAGGCGGACGACGGAGGTTCCGTGGATGATTCCGACACAGACACTGACACTGACTCGGATGCAGGATATTGACTTCGTACAGCCGTCGTCGTTCCCTTCGTTTTCCTGCATGTTCCTCATTTTACTTTTATTATCCAGGTCCTTCGAAAAAATTTGTGCCAAACCGGCATCATTTTGGAGCCTTCGTGTAATGACTCTGTCGCGATTCTCTACCATGCATTTAACGATAAAATTCAAAATACGACCTATTTTTTTGCTGCCCAACTATTTTGAGTTAACGTTGGTGTGAATTCTGAAACCCGGACATCCGAGTCTCCAATACATGATGACAGACAGTTTTTCTTCACAGCGCCCATTAGTTCAGTATCGGTTGTTTGCATCTTCTAGTATCCAACCAACCCTGCCGCGGAGAATCTCATTGGCAGAAGGATCCCTGCGTGACACTGGTTGAACATTTCAAGTTTTGCACTGAAAATTTTGGTGAAAAATGTTTTGAATTTTACAGCAATTTTTCGCCAAAAAAGTAGGTGAAAAACTTGAAACATTTTGGTGACCTTTTTGAACCTTGGGAAAAATTTCTGAAAAAGTGCTGAAAAAGTTTTGAAGTTCAAAAAATTCATGAAGAAGTTACAAGTTTTTCACTTGGTTTTTCACTGAAAAATTGCTGTAAAATTCAAAACATTTTTCACTAGTTTTTTCACCAAAAAACTTGAAATGTTCAACCAGTGTGAAATTATGTTCCACGCTACGGGATGGCAACTAGCTAAAATTTTGGTAATTTTTTTTTTACCCAAGTTGAGGGGGTCTTGATAATGTCAGGACAAAGTTGTGGTTGACATTGAGTGTCACCCAAGAAAAAAAGATTCCAGGACTAGCACTGCACAGCATTCGGACATTCAAGTTGTCGGGTTCGGTTACACTTCTGGTGAATCTGTCTTCGATCCAACCTCCACACTGACTCACTGGCTCGACGCTGGCTCCTTGAGCCCTCAATGAGTTACCGAGCAAATCTACCCGGATCCTTCAAAGAAAATGCCTCCGAAATTCAGCTCGCCTCCCAGACCTCAAAATGCAAAGAATGCCTAATCATGGCGATTTCATTGGAGATTACAGTGCCAACACGTGAAAAGTCCTTTCCATGAAAGTGTAGTACGTGTGCTCCCTATTCACCTTGACGTCAGCTGAAGTGATTCGGACACCCTTTTTGATACAGGTATAGATCTCTAGCTGCCCCGCTTGGCTCAATTTGCACACTCCATGCACTTTTCATGATGCCGCCATCCTCCAAGCCCATTTCCCTTGCCGACGTAACATCAAGCTCTCTGTTGGTGATTTATCATGTATCAATCCATGAGTATTCTTGGTTTGTCGCTGTATAATTACATACATTCTCATGAAGATACATCTAACGCGGGCTCGGACACGAAATTGAATGTATTCAATCTCTGTCAGTAGATGGAGTGCCACAGGATGAAACATCCACGGAATAATTCTGGTTGTCGTCATTGGATATTGCTGCAAGCTGCTTCCCACTGCCCTCTCACTGGGTCTCACTGGCATGGGAATCAGACACCATGCTTGAGGTCTCTCAACTGCGGCTAGTTTTATGTTTTGGATGCATTTGAGGTGACATTCACAACGTGTTCCTTCCGGAATCATTCCAAAGCTATACTTTCAAGTCTTCGTCTCGTCTCCGAACTTGCTCAATTCAATATTACTGTACTATTACGACCAAATGTTCAGGTGACAGGTGACGGAGGGTCGTGAACTGAACAAATTTGGTGTAGGTGACGGTGACAACGGGATTTTGAGGCCCAAATAGGTTGAAAAAACGTCAAAATTTCCGGTCCGGCATCCGCTGGACTGCCATTTATGGTAATTTGGCATGATTGCCAAGAAATGAACACCTGCAAAAATGAACACCTTAGGTGACGGGTGACATGCTGTGAACATTCGGTTGTAATAGTACAGTACTGCAATTCCTCGGTCCAGATGAATGTATAAGAGCAAATCGCGGTCAACCTGTAGCATTCCAGAGATTCATATTTCCTGTGAATGTTGATATCACCTCTGACCATAAAAGCGCAGCCGGCTCCAAATCTCCTGACCGCACCATGTCCACGACTATCAAAACCACAACAGCTACCACCGAGCCCGCCTCCTCGATCGTGCTCAATGGGACACTAAAAAGGACTCCGCCAAAGTCACGGAGGACCCGTACCACTACACGCACCTAAGGCAGACGTGGTTGATGCAAAAATATCCCCCGCTAGAGCCCTTCGAGCACATCGACACTGACTCAGTGCGCTTAGTCACCCCGACCCGGGCTCCTCCCTTGACAGCGCGCATGTCATTGAGATGATGCTGGCGTTCGGGTCCGACGTGCAGGGCTGTAACCTGGTGGAGCTCGGTTCTGACCAGAAAGACCAACTCACCCTCGAGGTACGCCTGAGCACTCCACATTTCCGTGTCCTAGCTAATTTTTTCACCCGCCTAGGTTGCACATTGTGGTGTCGTTGTATTCTGGGACCAGCAGGACTTTGTCGATCACGGGCCAAGTTCTACACCGAATCAGCACCGTACTGTATATGGTTATGGGCGTAAAGAATACAATGTTTACGGGTCCCAAATTCAGGCCTTTACGGGATGGTTACAGTATGGCTCGAGATACTGTAAAAAGCCGTATACAGGTGGCTGGAACCCGGCAGAAGGAAGCTTAGTAACATTGAAAACAGTGCATTTGGCCTGTTCTTACCTCCCTGTGTCTGGCTTGAACCTCCACTCCCCCCCTCACGTGTTCATTGGCGTGTTCTAAACAAGCCATACCGTAACCGTAACTGTAGGAGAGGCCCCAGGACCTCTTACAGGATGTTACGGCTTACCGTATAACCCGTAACCGTATACCGTATTATGCGGTTACGGTGCCGATCCCTAACACCGATTGGGGGCACCATTTTGGGCCACTGCACATCCATCCAATGGCCCACCCCAAAATCCATCTCATCTATAAGTGAGCTTCTTCCAGCATCCACGTGCATCTCGCAGACACCAATTATTTCTAAGGGATGCCAACTCGTGCTTCAACACCTCGGACAGTGTCACTGCGACCATCTAGGGGGTGCTTTACAGTGAGTACACAATCTGAGAGGAGACTTTTGACAGTCACAAGGGACTTTGGGGCTACATAGCCACATCTGGGAAACACCCCATGGCTACATCGAGCTACAGAGGAGCCGGTAGAGCCAGAGGCTCAGAGACATGTCCCCCCTATCAGAGAGTTGACCTGTCTATCAGAGAGCATTGTAGACAGATAGAGCCATAGGGATGTAGGGCCATAGAGCACATGTTTCTATGGGAGAGCAGTGCAGCTGACGTGTGCATGGATATACCGGTCCATTCCGGTTCACATATCATATGCAACATCACACCAAATGGTAGAGAAAAAAATGCATTGCTATCGAAAATACATAGGTGGTGTAATAAGGATATAACGGAAATATGATGTCTTGCAGCATCAGGGACAAGATGGTTGAGGAGAACACTGGGAAAACACTCCAGCCTTCCAAGAGAGCCTAACAGATGCCAGTTACAGACTTGACTCTTGCACAGTGCACAACTTGAAGCCAGAAGGACTTGAGAATGGTGATGCTTGACACATTCAATAGAAATAAAGGGCTTGAGGAAGCTTGGCATTGGTTTGAGGGAAAGACTGGACTTGAGGATTTGAAGTTGAAGGAGGGAATAGTGGCCACTGCAGGACAAGTCGGAGAAGATGGGGGTTGAGGGAAAGAGGGGGTGATCGTCGAGTTGGACTTCACCTCTTTTATGAAGTCACACTGAGATCAGCCGCCGGCTGTCAGCGCATGCGGGGCGTTGACTCTATGTGTAGCGGTGGATAAGAGAGAGTCTGTGATAGAGCCATGGGTTTGAGGTAGAACAGTGTAGAGCAGGGGGTCTATGGTGCTCTACAGAGAAGCGGCATGTCTACTGGTAACTATGTCGCAGCCGGCAATCTATGGCATGGCCCGGGGCTCTACATGCACAAAAGGCATTTCCAGATGCAGGTACATCCATTTGCATGGGAGGGCCACAAAAATCCGGATGTGAAAGAAGGGGTATGTCCATCCTGGATAAGGAATAAGATTCCAAGTGGCTCCATTTCAGTCAGAGGATTTAGAACTTACGTATACTGTCTCCTAACCTGCAACGTAGCTCGTGTGTGCGTTGAAGTAACGGTACTGTAGTGTTTCGACTGAAGGTTCACTATTTTTAGAATTTTCACTCACCGAGATGACCGAAATTTTTTCTTTTGAATTATCGCAATTTTTAAACAGATGAAAAAAATCTGGGTGTCACCGTCACCTGAACCTTTGGTTGAAACACCACAGTAGAAGTGCATGCTGTGACCACATCACTGTAACATCACTGTGACCAGGGGCGACCACTGGGGTTTTCCTTCGTTCAGAAGTCTTCCAGACTGTAAGCCAGTGTACATCTCTTTTATAAGAATACAAGTGGTGTCTGGACCACTTTGCGGTCCGGCCTCCCCTTTGTCGAAGAAGAAATCTGAAAAAGCTTCAGACAGCAGGAAACATAATTCTATAAACAGCATCAGGGATTTGACAAACTTGTTGTGAGATTGTTGGCGTTGTTTGGTGTTGTCACATTGCTGACAATGTTGCAACACCTCGACCAGAAGAGTGCCTGCCAAAACGAAAAAGTCACTGCCTTGAAATGGTGGACTTTCCCCAATGCATTTTTTTTTTTTTTCGAGGTTGTCAAAATTCAGACATGAGTTGTGTGTCGTGGTGTTGTGACCGTGTTGTGCAGATTGAGGGGGGTTTTGGCATTGTTTGGGGTTGTACAACCCCAAACAATCCCACAACAAATTTGTCAAAAGTCTGATGAGGGAGAATCCATATTATTGTGGGGGTGTGATATCCGCCACATCATGCGCCTTGCGTCCCGACGGTCCTGCCTTGATCCCGCCTTGATCCTGCCACCTCAGTCTTGCTCTTGCTGGCACTGGAAATGTGCAATTTTAGTGACAGAGGCTGGGGTCCAATGGGGATCGTGATTCATGGTTTGACAACCCTAATATACCCAACCCAGATTGCCCTGCCAAAATCCCGTTTACAAACTGTTTTAAACGGTTTAAAACTGTTTTTGAACCATTTCTGTTTAGTTTACTGGTTTCTGCAAACAAAAACTAAATGGTTGGAGCATTAGACTCGAGTCATTGCTGAATAGAGTTGACCATGAGAAAACACCTCCCTTTGCAAATCAAGTCCCATTTTTTGAACAATCAGACCTTGGCACCCATTGAAAGTGGTTGCATAGCAGAGGGTGAGAGGGATTTGTTTTCAGAGAATCATAAAGTCAAAGCCGTGAGGTTTAAAAATGGCAGTAGACACAGGGAATGTGAAGTTGTATCTAATTGTGCACTTGGTTAGATATGGATTGGAGAATCACAGACTTTGACATATCAGGCCTACAACTTACCTGCAACCACCGAGGAAATGGTTTCAACTTCAACAGTATGACAGTAGATTCCGCATGATAACCCTGGTATTCTTTGTGAGGCCTTGGGAAGCATCAAAATTCCGAGTGAGTCTGCAGATAGCTCCTGTCTTGAGAAACACTTTGTGGGGAGGTATACCTGGTTCATGCAGAGAATTTAAGAATTTGGGGTCGGAAAACACCCCTTCGTTGGAACCGTCATCATCCTCAATTGATTCACTGCTGACATAACAATGACTTTCCCCCGGGATGGTCTGAAGAATTGCAGCATTGAATTCATTGACAAATGCATTGAATGGGCTCAAGATTGCCTGTGAGATGCAAATAGCTGGATTAGCAACGACACTCAGGGGAAATACAAAGTCAATGAGTTCTTGCACAGATTGTGTATGGCGAAGATGTGTGAGATCCACAGAATCGTGGAGAAAATCATCCCCAATGGAATCCAGAAAGTTGAGAAAGCCAAATCAGCCCATTGCTGCATTGATATCTTTAACTCTAAAATTTCAAAGTGGCAGAAAACTGGTTGAGTTCGTAGAGAAGCTTTTCAGATCGCAGTCCATCTTCCAAAACGGACAACAGGTGCGACCTAGGAATATATAGGTGTGCTTATTTAGGAAAGAGTTGGATGTACCTGGTGAAAGTCTCCAACCATAATCAACATATGTCCTCCCCATATACGATTTGAGCACCCTGTTAGAGATCGCAAAGGACGATCGGCGCAGTCAAATGCTTTGAAATGCAGGCCACCAATTTCATCGATAACATGACATTTCATGGCTTGAAGAAGTTTTGCGCACTCACTTCTGGGTCCAACAGATGATTTGAGGTGTGGGTTATATTCATCTACCAGAATTCCGTAAAGATAGTGGGTCGTTTTTCCCCCTGGGTAGTTCTTTGTGGTGAAAGCAGAGGATACAGACAGTAGAACAATTTCATCCAATTTGCACAGAGCACTGATGATTGGATAGAGGACATATGTTTTGCCACATCCAGCTCAGCCATCAACATGGATGGGTGGAGGGTTATCTAGGGTTGCGATATGCATAATACAATCATAGACTGTGCACTGTAAGCATCTTAGTTAGAGCCACGGAAATGAAAATTCGCATTTATACCTGCTCAGGGGTCAGCCCATCTTTGAATGCACAAAGGTTGGTGGGATTGCCACTCCAGTGCAAACATTCAGCATCGATTTCCTCCTGTCGTTCGACAGGTTCACGAAGTCCAATATCAGCTAAGGATTTTCCGAGACCATGCAGCAGGCCCTAAAGAATAAGTAGGACTTCATTTCTGACCAATTCGTGGCTGGGAGTTGCAACAGGCCAAGAGATTTTGATGCGGCTGCTGCGCACTAACACAGCACTGACACAGCAATCCCAAATTTTTGGGGAGCCTTCCTACAGACTATGGAAAGGTCTACAATGGTTCCTTGTACTTCTGGAGCTTCCTAGAGGCATTTAGTCCTCAATAATTCCACAACTAACATGAGATATGAGCAAAATCTAGTCAAGTTGTGTTAAAATTAAAGTGAGTTTTGACTGCCTCCTTTCCAAATCATTTGGGGCACTACAAGAGACTAATTAAACACTATTCTGAGTGATTTAAACACGTGTTACAAGTTGTTGACGCTGTGTCATATGTGTGTTAATGCCGCATTAATGCATGTTAATGTGTGTCAATGCCATGTTAATGTGTGGCACTGCTGTGTTACCGTATACAAGCTCCCAATTATCTACTAGTATTGTATTCCTCCAATGATTAACTAAATAACACTTGTTCAATACCTTGGGGGGTCTAAATGAGTGCCGGAGTGGCTGTAATGCCTGGTTTGTGGGCCACTGCATCACATTTCTCCAAGCCTCAACTCATCAGGTTGAAGAATTATAAGTGAGTTTTGCATGCCTCAAGCATTTATAAAACACACTAATATCCTTCCACAGGTCAAATCAGAGGCCAATGAGTGTTGTGGAAGCAGCAGAGAGGTGCCACATTAACTGCCATGTTAATGTGTGTCATGCCATGTCACAAGTTGCAGCATTAATACATGTTGCCGCTGTGTCAGTTGCGGCTACAAAGCTCAAATGGATCTAATTTCAGCTTCAGATGTTAAAAATATTCCTTTGTCATCTATTGGTGTAAGAAAATTTGAATCTGAACTTTTGGACTATGTAACTGACTTCGCCTAAGCCACTGACTTCGGGTGTCCCACAGTGTTGCTCTCAACTAGACATCAAAATTTCATGCCCCCTCTTGCTGTTGTCATTTACTACATTTACCTAGAGTCCTCTGAAGCCAAATCCTTGTTCAACAGTTGAACAAGGATTTGGCTTCAGAGGACTCTAGGTAAATGTAGTACTGTACCAAATTGTAGGGGGCAATGGTCACGGTAACTGACCGCCTGTTGCGTTGCCTTTTTTCTGGCGGGTCACGGTAACGGTGAGGTCCGTTGCCTTAAAGAATCGTGACATTGAATAACATAAAGTAAAATCAAAAAAAAAAAAAAACTGTGAGCTCCGGGAGCCCTCTAATCACCACCGTCTGGATGGTAATCATCCCTGCTGCCCGCATTCTCGCTGTCTCACCCCGAATCTTCTGCTCATACACCGCCCCAGTATGGAGAAGGTGAGTCTCAAAAGAGACCTCCAATGTGTAACAGCTGAGAAATAGCCGCCTTCTTTCAGGATCTCAGGATCTATCCAGAAGTTGTATAGAGGATTGGGTGGATTGTTGGGCAGGGAAGTAGGGAGATTGCACAGGAGATCAAGAAGGTGGTTGATACGTGAGACAAGGGCCTGCGGAGGACCAGTCACTTGTTTAGCAGTGGTAACTTGGGGAGCCATGGTGGTGTGAATGAATCGATTTTTTTTTGCCACTTGCCACTAATACTTAATTAAATTCAGAGCAGCATTCCATTGTTCTCAAAATCACTATTCTGAGCGTCTCCGACTGGCACCAAACACAGGAACTTATTTGTTGCCTCTTTGGGCAATGGTAATGCTCATGGTGGCCACCGTTGCCTGAAAAAAGGCAACAGCCATGTCACGGTCCTTGGGGTGTTGCTCCCCTACAACTTGGTACAGTAAATGACAACAGCAAGAGGGGGCATGAAATGATAACTGACCTTCTAAGCATTGGATGAGCACTATTCAATCCTAAATCCAAGTCAGCTGTAAAGATTGAAGTAGATCAAGGTTAATAAATGAATACCAAGTCAATTTGACAAATTGACAGCTATGTGATATGAAATTGGGTCAGTATATTGGCAGGGTATCAAATGAGGTCATAGCAAACCTTGAAGTGATAGATTACAATGTAAGATATGGGAGTTCAACTCCTGAGCAAGGGAAGGAAAATCGAAATGAAGACCTCCCAGCTAGAATACGAGTTGGCCAGCATGTGAGGAGTCCTTGAGACACTAGAAATGGCTCAAGAGAACCTAATTGAATCTGCACAACCATTGTGAGCAAAGCAAGAAAGGATCCAAACAAAATTTGACTTACCCATGTCAGTACAGAGCTAGATGAGACAAATTTAGGTTAGCTTATCAAACAGGCATGGCACGAAGGCCTGACACACATTTATAGTGATAGATTAAACTGTAATCCATGTGAATTACAGCTCTTTGCGGAACATAGGGCGCGGCCCATTTGTCATTTTCTATTTTGAGATGTTTTGATCATTTGACTAGATCGGCCGTTGTGGGCTCAATTTGGGGTATGGACGTCTGAAAACTATGTGGACGGAATCACAATGCAAATCCGGAGGGCATGACGTCCTCAGATTTTTTCTGCCGACCCTATAATAAATATAATACAACATTATGTTAATTTCTTGGAGATCTCATGCCACGTGAGAAGGTGAGAATATATGAGCCTGTAGTATCATCAGAATAGACATACCACCATTTCAGAGGGCGCATCGAAGCCAGAATTTAGTTATGGCCCCTCCAGCGCATGAACGATGTGATTGAATCCGTGACATAATTCAATCATATTGTTTACATGCTGGGGGTCATAAATAAATTCCGACTTCGAAGCACCCTCCAGAATAGTGGTATGTCTATTCCCATGATACTACAGGCTCTGAGATTCTTACCTTCTCGTGTGGCAGGAGATCTCCATGGAAATAGCATAATGTTGTATTATATTTATTATAAGGGTGGTAGAAAAAAATCAGGATGTCACGCCCTCCGGATTTGCATTGCGATTCTGTCCATATAGTTTCCAGATGTCCACACCCAAAATTGAGCCCACAATGGCTGATCTGGTTGAAGCGATCAAAATTGGACCAAAAAGCACCTCGCTTACATGCTGGAGGGTCATAACTAAATTCTGGCTTCAATGAGCCCTCCGAAATAGTGGTATGTCTATTCTGATGATACTACAGGCTCGTAAATTCTCACCTTCTCACATGGCATGAGATTTCCATGAAAATGACATAATGTTGTATTATATTTATTATAGCATCGGTAGAAAAAAACTGAGGACGTCATGCCCTCCGGATTTGCATTGCGATTCCGTCCATATAGTTTTCAGACGTCCACACCCCAAGTTGAGCCCACAACGGCTGATCTAGTCAAAATGATAAAAAATGTCTCAAAAGAGAAAAAAAAAATTGCCGTGCCCTGCAAAGAGCTGTAAGCGTTTTTAAGGCAAGGACCAAGTTCTGGTCAGTCAGTCAACAAAATTTGATATTCTATCGGACTTACCTTTCGGCTGCAATGCCAGCCTGTCAATATACAAGGCCTCATAGAGATCCTATAATACTTTGGTAAAGAGTCAGTGTAAATGTTAATGGTGTAAAAAGAGGAGAACAGAGGGGCTGAACAAAATAGTTACCAAAGGTCAAGAAAGTTAGTCAACAAAGGGTTGAAATTCAATGCAACTTACCATTGGCAATCCAATTGGCATTCAGGGAGTCATACATAAAGTATAATACATTCAACTCAACCTATTTAAATCACAATTAGCGCTTTGAGGGAGGCAGAGAAGGAGTGGAGATGAACAAAATCTCACAGGAATCTGTCCTCAGAATGAAACTAGGTCAGTAATCTCAAAGGATGTTGAATGTGATTATGCATGGTCTTAAATACAATATGACCTAATGCAAGAAGCATAAGTAGAACACTTTCAGATTGCAGAGAATAAGACGAAGTACCGGTCAGCCAGACACCAAGAAACTTTGAATGAACCAGACATACCTATTGACTTGAATCCAAGTTAATTGGTGTTCTAGGGATACTAGGATACATTGAATAGAATCTGTTTTAAGCTGCTTTGGCATTCTAATCTGGGAATAACAAGGTCTGAATGAAATCCCACAAATGTCAGTAGATATCTGTAGTGAGAACGAAATTAGGTTAGTATGATGAATGGGTAACAAGAAACGACTGGACTGACCGAGATTGTAGTTGAATTATATAATATCTATGTATATTAGGCGCGTTAAACGAGCTATATTGAAGGGATGGTGGCAAAACTGAGAGATGGATGAAATTCAAGTAGACTTATGGTATGGCCTAAGTCAACCAATTTCGAATTTTCGTGATGGATTTTTCATGCCAATGGCTTCTGTGAGGTTGAAGTGGGCCCGTTATATGTCAATTTTAGTGAGAAGAGTGTTGCAAAAGCCTGGGGAGGTACTGAGTCAACAGACCCATTAGTGCTTGTGTCACAGTGCAACTTGTGAATCTCACCTGTACTCATGCTTTCTTGAGCATTTTTTTGTCTGTAGTTGATTCCAGTAGTGCATAATACACAATATAACCATTGGGGGAGTTGAAACGAGTGTCAGGGAGGCTGTAATACATAATTTGTGGGCCACTGCATCACTGTTCACTGAGGCTTAAGTGATCAACTGGAAGGTTTAGAACTGAGGCTTGCCTACCCCAATCATTCTTAAAAGATTATAATGACCTTCTGTAGGTCAAATCCGAGGCCAAGGAGTGCTGTGGAAGCAGCAAGGAGTTGCCGCGTTAACTGCCTCATTAATGCATGTCATGCCACATCACTTTTACCGGGCCCATGGCATCATAACTCTGAAGTTGCGTGGACTGATATATCACTCACAGGTGGTGGGACATTTTGCCAGTGTCATTCTGGATGTGGAAGGTGTTGTGTGGTATCATGATAGAATATACACTGGGAGGACCTCCATAAACAATGGCAGATTTGTAGACTTGCAAGACCCATTGGTGTTGCATCGATGGCACAAAGAGCGATTGTGTGCAGCGATATGCGCTGAAGTGTTCAATGATTACTGTGGTAGTGTCAAAGACCGGAAGAGCACCACAAACCCAGGCCAGTATGCTTGGAACCTCTGACATGCCTCCAACATGAATGCCGCAGAACAAGCCCCAGACATGGATAGTAATTGGCAGACACGTAGTGCACTTAATAAATTTGAATTTGGTGTTGAGATTTTGAGTCCTGAGATGTCCCAGGGGAGGGCTTTGCCCATTGAATCGAATGGGCAACATGCCAATGCAAAGTCTGTCTTAGAGGGCTATATGTCCTCTAGTAGTAGTGGGGAAGTTTAAATTGCAGGCAAGTACAGTGAAGCCCCAAGTAGTTCAAAAGGAATTGGCTGGCAACTTTTGCATTGTGAGGAGGGGCAGGCCCAGCAAATGATGTGTAGTCGTTGCACAAAGAGAGAGGCTCCAGACAAATAGGCCACATACGGGTGCAATCATCCGGACCTCGACTTTTACCTGAATTATCATGAAATACTGCAGGACCTCGCTCGCTGTTTGTAGAACTAAGTGTATGAATTTCTGTTAGGTTTGAATTGAATCCTCTGATTTTCCTGGACCCACTGTAAGTATCCCTTGAAAGTCTTGAAGCTAACTTTCAAGCCAGGATTTGGAATTCACAACCATTTTAGAAGTCCGACTTAGGGGTTTGAAAAGAAGTCAGACTCGTACTGCCATGCGCAAGCACTGGCCTCAAAGCCCACTTAAAGGATTTCGTCACTGTGCATGACCCATCCACATTGTTTTTATTTCTCCTACAACCTGATTATCAGGCCCACAGAAATCAATACACCAAATGCTTCAAAAAGCCATGTCCGTACTATGTCCAGCTCGACTCCCTCTACAGCGGCTTGAAGAACCGAGCAACTGGAAAGCACATTGTCCACTTCGGGAAGGAAACCAAACCGCACATGAAGAGAGCCAAGGGCGACAAGGAGAATCCATCCCAAAATGACAAGAGCACAGTCACCAAGACGGCACTCACTATGGACTCCCATGGGAGTGCTGAATGCCGTCGCTAATGAAGAAATTGGAGGGTGCTGCAGGAAGCAACAGCTTGACAGGGCTGTATGATGATGAACTTTCTGTGGTATGTTGTTCTCTTTGTCACATTGTCTTCTTACACGTGGGTAGTCCCCTGTGAAGGCCTGCAAGAGGCACAAATGTGCCGAAAGCAATGGCAATGAAAGTGAGACCTCCAAAGACAAGCACAAGTGCCAAAAAGTCAGACTCTAGCAGTGTTGATCATTGCAATGCTGAGGCCAGAACCCAACTTTCGCACTCTGCTGACAACCTTTTTGCCGCCATGGGCAAGCCCATCGTCACTACAGAGGATCTCAGCCATGTTGATGAATTTATTCACATTCTGCAGGACAAAGCTCTTCTTCCACGCGATCCAAAGGGAAAGTTCTTCTGTCTTGTCTCCTCTGCCCTCAGCTGCGAGCCAGCCCTTGGTCGAATCTTTATTTTAGAGGAGGATCACATATGTTGCAAGGGCATGCTTGAGGGTATCTTGGAGGATGCTGGGATCAAAGTCCCCGATGATTACTAGGTAAGTGTCTTGTTGCTTCCTTCACACTTTTCTCTAGACTCATGCTCATGTCCTCTAGGTTTAGGATTCCTTTGCTATTGTATTGCTGATCGTCATTCCATTTTGCTATGTATTCGTAACACTCTCTGAGTCACGTAATTCTCTTAAATTGTATGCTGTATTTTAAACCAGAATTCAAGTTTGTTATTGCAAGTCTGGGTGGTCTAGAACATACACATTTCACATAGTCCATGCAATCCGATCCTGACAAGCATCTGCTCGTGTTTTCTCCATGTCATTGACAGCAAGCACAGGAACCTCTTCATCGTCACCACCCTCTCCCATGGGAAATAGATGCCCTTCGATATCATATTCTTCATCCTCATCGAGGTAGTTGATAGGCTCATGAAGGTGCAGAAAGTCGTGCAAGGCACCTGCTGCACCAACCATCAAAGCCTGCCGCTCGTACCCCATTTCTGGTCAAGAGACTGGAACCTGAAAGCAACATTTGACCACCCCAAAAATCCAGTTGATAACATTTTGAAGCTGCATCAGCAAGATAATAGCAGCTGTTAGGTATGGAAAACCCATTTCATTGAGCCCAGTCAAAAAGTAGACCATCTGCTGCAGTTCCCTCATATCCAGCCATCAGACGAACAAAGTGTGTCGAAATCACAGGTAGCAAGAACATTCTGGGTGATGGCACCATGACAGTTGTGATAGCAAAGTATATACACCTCCAGTACATAAGCGAAAATGAATTCCATCAACTGCACCACAGCAGTATTTGAAGAAAGGAAACCACCAGGAGTTGCTGAGGATCCTCTGGGGAGTCTTGTTGATGGGGTTTCAGATGTATTTGTCGAAAAATGAGCCAGTAAAGAACTGGAGACCCTTGTTGATGTATCGGCCGATGGTGTCTCCAGATCACTGGAATCACTCCTGCAGCGTGCTTTGGCTGCTTCCATGAACCATCCAGTAGACAAAAAGCGCCAGCTGCTCCTGCACTGTCACATAGCAACCATCCATCAGATTGCCCATGGCTGCTAGCTTTAGTATTGATGTTAATGTGATAACCATTCTGCCATGCAAGTATGGTTCTGCCCACAGCAATGCAAACTCCATGGCAGACATTCCCAGCTCATGTTGGCAGCAGTCAGGATTCCCAGATAGCACTTCATCAAGCCAGCCACATCCAGAGAGTATTGATGTATGCATGAGCCATGGCCGAGGTTTCTCAAGGCCCAGCAATTACGAGCTGAAGAATACGACCACAATCATTGCAGCGGTGGAAAGAGCAGATCAGTGCTTCTGGAGGATGGAGACTTTTATACAAGACTGTTCCTGACCAGTCGACAGGTGTGTTATATGCTGAGCCAAAGGAAGGACTAGATAAGAGACCCCGGAACTGGAACCGGGAACCAGAGGATCAGAACTTCCAGAAAGTATATGGGGGGATAACACAAGCACCACAGGACAGTAGAATGTGCATACTACCGAGGCTGGTGAAGGAAGGAAGACCAGGGAATGAACTGGAGGATGACTCAGTGCAAAGCGGAGAGCAAAGCAATGTTAATTATCAAACTGAAGTACATGGCATATGTAAGGGGCTTATATAGCTAAGTCCTAATTGTAATCCTAAAAAGGGTTAAGTCAGGTGACCTATGGGACATAACAATAATACGAGTCCCAAAGAGGATGGAGAAGTGATGTTGGAGAATTTGACAATAAGAACATGGATTATAAAGACAGATAAACGGGAAACATTCAGTAATTCTTCATTGCATAAAAACCCGATGATCCATACTGGGTCTGAAGATATTCCATCCGGTTCTGGGTACCGGTACCAGACATGAACCAGAAGGTCATGGACTGGAGAAGCATGGATATAACAGGGTGCTAAGTACTGGATAGACTGGCATTTGATGAAAAAACACATTGGCAAGTAATGTGCAAGCGAGTCCTGTCGGCAGCAAGTTACTTGACAGGATGTGACTATGTGTGACATGACTTGGGGGTGTGGGCCATGGTGGTGCCCAGCATGGAACTCGTACTTATAAATTTTATTAGATGATTAGCTGACCAATCAGTTGAACATCAGATAAGACTCAGCACTCTTACATGATGTACCAACCTGCTTCACATGACCAGAACCTCACACCCATACATAAAGAATTTCTTCAGCTTGGCAAACCTCACCACCAACATTGAAAGTGTTTAAATTTGGCAGAAGGTTGTGCAGCACACCATCATTCACACAGAAGGAGCCTGTCATTATCCCATTGTGATACCAGACAGCACTGTTGGGCTTGATCAGTCAACAAGTTAAGTGATTTCCACCTCCATATATCACACCACATCCTGAGCCCGCACGTTGCCCTCAGCCAACTGGATGACATGGCATGCTCTGCAGGCAACTTGACTGCAGGCAGAGGGCACGGTCCAATGTCCAAGACAGTGTGGATGCGCTGATGCGACATAGGGAAGACATGTGTCTGGGCATGGGCTGTGGCACAACACATGATCACAGACTCTGCAGACACCACTATCACCTGCTGTTGCTTTACAGGTGACTCAACCCTCTGCGGACAAAGTGCACACACAAATCGGTCTGACATGTGGATCCACAAACTCAATCTGCAGAAGATGTGCATGCAGGCACAGCCTGCTGGTGTCCACCCCACTGCCAACTTGGGCTCATGCACTGCAAGAGCAGCACAGTCCCTCCAGAGTGTGCTACGGTGCATGCCTCCTGACCAACTCACCCATCCACGCAGGGAAGTGCTGCAGTGGGCTTGGGGCCACCTCCACACCTCGCGCTCCATCAGACACTGCCAAGATGCAGAGTACTTGTACTCCCACGCCACTGACTCATGCATCAGAATACAAGTCAGTAAATTCAGAAGCATAAACACACACATGAACATGCCACAGAACAGAACATTTGATTTAGGTTTGTTTTAAAGGAGAAGAAGACCAGTTGATATTGCTCCTGAACTTGGGCCCATGCTACCCTAGCTGTCAGGAAAGACCTGGGTATGTAGAAAACAGGTCTACATTACCACCTGATTAGGATCTCAACCAAAAGAAGAGATTTGCTTCTGGACTTATATAAGGGCAGAGATATATGGTAAGGAAACAATTGATCTTAGACTTCTATGGGACCCACCAGTTCGCACCCAAGACTTGGGGATGTGGGCCGTTGAAATGGTGCACTCCAGTGCAGCCGTGAAATCGAAATCTCTAAAATAGTGAGCTCGGAAAATTTGAGAGCGAGTCTGAGCGAACCCAACCAACTCAACACCAACCTAACTCAACTAAATCTCAAAAATCTCAAAATCTTGTGCTGACACCCTAAAAATAAGTCCCAGGGAGAGAACTTAAAAGAGCGAGATGCTACCCATAGGTTGTTTTTGCTCGGGGGACAGTAGGGGAGTTTTGCTTGCCCTTCAATAAAGTGTGTGCAATTCAAAAGAGTCTTGTGGGAGAGCAATCAAATCTTACAAGGTACACTTGTGTGCAAGAGTTTTTATAATCTTTTTCTATCTTTTAAACCAAAATCCAAAAAGAGGTGGGTGGCTTCGAGAACAGACCCATGACCTTCCCAAGCTCTATAGCTCCAAGGGTAGGTATGTGTAATTCGAACTGAGCGACCTGAGCCTACAGCTACTAAGGACGGCAAGTGTAAACTGACCCTGAGCTTCAAGCTACCAGGGAGAACAGCTACAAGTGTCTCTAATCCAGCAGCAACTCAGAGCCCAATACTTTGGGGGTGAGGTCTACTGACTACAACCGGTGCTACACTACACCTTTTATACAAATATACAAGATATACGGAGATAAGAAGAGTTCTGGGGGACGCATGGTCATTTCTTGGCATTTGGTGGGGAGATGCCTTAATAAGGCAGACCGGCCCCTCAAATAGTAGTCTCCCAGGGTTCTCTCTGGTGCATACATGTGCTCCCCTGGCTTTACTCAGCAAGCTGGGCACACCGACACAGTATGAGCAATAATCACGCAATTTGAAGGTGCTGTGGAGCTATCCGTGGAACCATCTGATCTATCTTTGTCAGGGTTCTAGAACCAACCCGCAGACACTGCAGAGCCACAGACATCCCACCCGCAGAACGTACAAGCCTCCCCTAGAACTTCAGTCAAGTCTTTCTGTCTCTACCATTTCTGTTGTTCTGTGGGGAGCAACTCCCATAGTGTTCACTTCCTTCCCCTGGAACTGTATCAGGGGACACAAACCAGGTGTCATCGCCGTGCCTCCTGACACGTGGCACCATGGCAATGGCCATGGCATGTCTGACCCAGGAGGGAGGGCAAGGATGCCCAGATGAGGGTGCGACGTGGGGGGGATGAACTAAGGAGGAAAAATTGCGGAGTCTGCAAGCATGTTGGTGGCTCAGGGAAAAGTGCAAACAAAGACAAATGCAAAGTGTACAGCCCTAGGTTGTACAGCCACTAATGTGGTAAGGTCTAAGTGAAGGGAAATTAGGGACAGCCACTATTTCAGTCAGGCACAGCCTAGTGATGGGAAAGTCTGGTTCAACCTTTTGGTTCGAACCAGAACTGAACTGAACTGAATGCCAGGTTTAGGTTCAAGGTTCAGCACTTCATTGAACCAAACCTGAGGTTCAGGTTCAGGGTTCAGGCTGATTACATTTTTCCCAAATGTGTTCAAACCCTGAACACCAGGTCTACTTCAACACCCAGTTTTTGAGCATTTTCGAGACTATTCCATTGTATTTTGGTGCTGATTGTACTCAGGGCTGCAGCTGGGAGGGAATATAAACATTTCTGCGCCAAACAGAGGTGAATTCAGTGTTGGAAATTAAGGGTTAAACCTTGGCCATCTAGGGCATTAAGGGTTATTTAAGGTTTAAGGGTTAATCTCACTGGTTGAGCATTTCAATTTTTTCACCTTCTTTTTCAGTGAAAAATGTTGTTTATTTTTCAGACATTTTTCACTGAAAAAGGTGAAAATTTTAAAACTTTTTCAGCACTTTCTCAATTCAAGGTGAAAATTTTGAAATGTTCAACCAGTGTCTTAAGGGCAGAGTTAAGGCCTTAAATCCATTTTAGGAAATATTTTCATACAGTCAATTTTGCCGCTGTATACCACACAAACAGAGAGAATAAGTAATTACAAGGCTGTTACTTGTCTCCAGAGCATCCAATTGCTCTGGCATCTGGCCTTTCATCCTCCACCAAATCTGCCAAGGCCTCCCTAAGTTCTGCATGTCTGCTTGAATAAATTTAATGCCAGGTTTTTTCGCCACACTGCCAAGAAGAATTGCTAGCATGGTCTTTGCCCATTTCTTAATTGTAAATTTTTGTTGGGAGTGGGGATCCCCAGTGGTCCATGCCAATATTGGCCTGGACCCTTAAGCCTTAACATCTCTGAGCCCCACTGTTAAGCCTTATGTTAAGGCCTTAATAACCCTTAACCAGATTAAGGCCTTAAAGCTTAAGCCAACACTGGGTGAATTATGGTCAGTCACAGATGTCACAGATGCCGACGAACATGAAAGAAATGTTGTATTCTTCTGCTCAATCACATTTTATGCAGGCAATGATTCATAATAGGTTTGTGAAGATAAGTTGCACATTTTGACAGTCAGAAATTGGTGTCTTACATCGGAAAGATATTTTAGGGTTCAGTTCAGGTTCAAATGTTGAACTGAACCTCATCGGGCTTTTAACAACTGACTTGTCGGTGCTTGTACAAGCTTGTACAAGTTGAAAAAGACCACCAGAGCACAAGAGCACAAGCTATGTCAAAAACACCACAAGAACACCTTTTTTTTTTTGGCAGTGGGTGCATTGGGTTCTAGCCATCATATCTGCACTTTTAATTTTTTCTCACAAGTAAAATGTGCTATTGCTGATGCTGAACCTGGTGTTCAGGTTCAGGTTCAGAGAAATTGCTGAACCGAACCAAAGTTCAAGTTCAGCGTTCAGGGAAAAGTACCCCGAACCTGAACCGAACTGAACTTTCCCATCACTAGCACAGCCACTATTGGACCATCAAATTTTTGCGTGCACTGATGTTTTGGGGAGGATTTTTTGGCTCCTTTGGATTATGAAAAGAACAAGTATTATGCAAACATAAGTACTCGTAATTCTAGAGAGAATCGAAATTCTAGCGTACCCGATCAGGCCCTAAACCTTAACTCATTTAAGGTTAGCCTAAGCCAACACTAGTAGATTCCTCGTCATCGGTCGGGTTGATTGGCGATTCTACTCGACTTAGACTGGATACCCTTCTCCAGCGCCGGACCGTGGCACTTGACTCGCTTAGCCTACAGTGCGAGTTGAGATGCTTCAGTTTCGGGAAGGCATCCGAAAGAAACTCTGTGACGGTCTTTGGAGAAGAAATCGGAGAACACACACAGTACGTGTAATTCGATGCGGCCGGTCTGGGTGCATGTTCTGTCGAGAGGAGGGACATTTGGGGCGTCGAAAAAGAACCCCAGGGTTTGGAGAGCAGGTAGTCTCTCGTAGACAGACGCTACAAAACTTGATACACGTACCTCGCATAAACAGCACGTGGCAATCGCCTGGAGGCCAATTAGGGTGACACGCCCGGAACTTGCTGCAATAATTCACTCTAAACGACACACATTAGGATACGAAGATGATAAATCAAGCGCATGAGACGTACCTCCCCACTCCGTTATGGCCAGCGAGTTTGGGTAGATGGGTCATCCAGCGGTCGAGATCCCCCGGCGATTACTTGGAACGCGTCTGGGTTGGCACAGCTGAAATCCTCCCTCGAACTCCGATTCAATTCCGTGGTCTGTACAACATATTTTTCTCTGCACACTGCCTAAATATATGTTTTGAACAATTTATTTAATTCACAGTACGCACAAAGGACCGAACTCCCGAATGTTTGAATCCCGTACAGGCTTTTTGAAATATCCACCCATCCACGTCGACCCTCCCACCCTTTCCCACTCAGTACTCATCTTGCCACAGAATCATATTGATATAGTCTGACCTGACAAGGTGCGCGCGCTCCGGCAGAATGGTCACAGCGCGCACACGCATCCCCTCGGCGCGACACCGGTCCATCCGCGCTGCTTTCTTCGCGTTCAACGCCGCCCGCGAGCCAAACGTGAAGCGCTCGAGCCGCGCGCCCGCCGTGCCGTCCTGCGTGCGGCGGCGCGAGCGGACCATCTCAACGACGGCCTTGGTTGCGCGCGCCCACGTGGCTGCCGGGGTCTCCTCCGCCCAGCGATCAGCCAGAGTGAGAGCCTGAAGGCGCGGGAGGACCGGCGGCTCGGCGCCAGCCTGGCGCGTCAGGGCAGCGGCGAGCGGGGTGAGCTCGAGCGCGCAGAGGACAAGCTGCAGGCGACAGAGCAGGGGGTTGTTCTGGAGAAAGGGGAGAAGGCTGTCGCCCGTTCGGCTGGCGAGCACAAACCGTTCGAGGGAGAACGACGAGCGCGTTTGCAGGTCAGTGAGCGTTGCGCACGGCAGGGTCTGTGGATCCTTGTACTTTATCGACAATTCCTTCAAGGATGGGAGGATCATTCTGTCGAAAAAATGGGCGGGAGCGCCGTCCCACCCGCTCACCGCCAGCTCGAAGACGAGTAGAGCGGGTAAAGTCACAGGCTTCTTGGGTTTGGGAGGCAGTGTATTGGCAGGGGGCGCCGCCTGGTTCGTAAATGCGATGACGGGTGCTAATGGCTCGATGATTCGGAGTTCGAGCGAACAGCGCACCAGGCTGGTCGTCATCTCCAAAGCATATATTGCATCGTCACATCGAATTTCGAGATCCTGGAGACTGAGTTCGGTCAGCTGGTCCCAGGGCAAGCCAGCGACGTATGGATCGAATCTCAATTCAATCCTTCGCCACTGCGTGCGAGAGCCCGGGGCATGAACACAACTCAATTTGACGTTGTCCAGCAGGGGGGCACCTTCCAAGGCAGACATGGAGCGGAACCAGGGCCCTTCGTCGTCAGAAATGGACGCATAGATGCTGATAGATTTTAAAGCCTTCAGCGAATTTCTGGGGAGCTTGAATATGGACTCCGTGAGCACTGCAGGAAGCCTAAGTTCAAGATGCCGTATCCGATGACGGACAGGCAGAACCAAATCCATGGAGAGATTCGGAATAGTCGACGCTGTCGTGACCGAGGACGTGATGATAAGTGCGAGCGGAAGCTCGTAGGAGCGCTCAAAGCAGGTTTTTGCGAGACTTTTTATGCCGCCAAACCCCGCTGTACGGCCACCGAGGTGCAGGACGACGCGACACCACAACGACGGCGTGTGAAGCGACACTGCTCGCCATAGACCGCACACTTGGGACAGGACGAAGTGGAAATGCATTGGAATGTGCATAGCTGATGCATCCTGGTCGTCCGCCGTAGCCTGGATAAACATCTCTGCCAGCAATTCTGCCGGAAGGCAGAAGATCAGGCTAGGTGGTTGTTGTCTCGGGCGCTTTACAGTGAGCGCACGATCTGAGAGGAGACTTTTGATAGTCACAAGGGACTTTGGGGCTACATAGCCGGGTACATCCATTCGCGTGGGAGGGCCACAAAAATCCGGGTTTGAAAGAAGGGGTATGTCCATCCTGGGTAAGGAATAAGATTCCAAGTGGTTCCGTTTCAGTCAGAGGATTTAGAACTTACGTATAGTGTCTCCTAACCTGCAACGTAGCTCGTGTGCGCGTTGAAGTAATGGTGGAAGTGCGTGCCGTCACCGCGTCACTGTAACATCAACGTGACCGGGGGCGACGGCCCGGGGTTTCCTTTAAGTTGCCACCATCGCAGAAAGCCACTGTTCAGAAGTCTTTCCGACTGTAAGCCAGTGCACATCTCTTCTTATAAGAATGATGACGCCCATCCTATAGCACTCGCCACTTACACCAACTTTGATGGCGACAGCTGCATTTGCTTTGGCGGATGCATGATGCATCAGCATCCCTTCAATCAGAACCTTCCTTCAACGATGAGCCCGTAATTCAACCTAACCCAAATTCCAAGTCATGTCCTAGATACTAATGATCCAGTCTTTGAGTCCGACATGTTTGTCATTTCGGAGGCCATATCGAAGGGACGAACCAAATTGGCGCAATTGGATACACAAATCACCCTCCTCATGCCGGCCATGGAACAAGCTTTTCAAGAACGGTCCGATCTGGATATCCTGATCCGGAAACATGAAAGGAGCCTCTCTGCTCTTCGCCACTCAAGTGATATCATCGAGCCCGACACCAGCCCTCCCCTCGACTCTGACATCTCTTGCACATGTATCTTCGAAGTTTCATCGAGGTATGAGGCCCAACTTACCCGTTTGGATGCGAAGCTTGGTCACATCATGGCTTCCCTTGAAAAGACTTCTCTTGAACGGTGTAGGTTGGTCGTACAGATACGGAAGCACCAGGGTACACGCTCCCCGCTTCGCCGACTACCGACAGAGCTTCTGTCTCTGATATTCGCGTTCACGAATATTCCAGCCCCCGCTCTGTTCGAGTACAGGTCACCACCATGGAATCTGGGCCAGTTCTGCATTCGCTGGCGCGCAATTGTGTTGGCGCAGCCCGCCCTGTGGTGCTCCATCTACTTCGATTCGCGGGACCGGTACCAAACGAAGTTCCGGCTTGAAACCCAACTCCAGCGTGCGGGGCGGTTACCGCTCGATATCACGTTTCTCATACATAAACAGGACGCTTCGAACACAGCCAAAAGAATAGACATGCTTGGTATTATCGCCAGGCATTGTGCTCGGTGGCAACAATTCGCACCCGGCTAGAGTATACCCTGTTCTCTCTTGCATCCGACATTCACCGCCGCTTTTGCGAGAGCTGCGCATCCAAATTTCCGCCGCCTCGGAAGTCCAGGATGTGGCGGCATCGCTAGAGGCCTCGGCTGATATATTCCAGGTTGCGCCCAATTTACAGGCAGCATACATTGACGTGCCCGCGACAATGTCCATCTTGCTCCCCACTTCCCAACTACTACGCTATCGAGGAACCTGGAACGGTTTTCTCGAAGCCGTTCCGTCCGGCTCTAATCTCGTGGAGTGTGCCCTGGCAATCAGTACTACCGGTGAACTGGCAGCATCGGAGCAGATAATCTCCTTGCCTAACCTCCTACGCCTCTCCCTATCGGACACGGATGCCCTGAACTATCTCCATGTCCCGCACTCCAGACGCTGTACTGGGAACCCCAGGACGAGGACGACCACATCTCCTCCCTCCTCCCTTTTTTCGAGCGTGTGCCCTGCAAACAGCAGAAACTCGTGATATCCCAGACGCACGGCATCTTCGACGGGGACTTCGCGGAATTATTCGGCGTGCTGCCGACGATCACGCACCTGGGCATAAACGCCATAGACTCCGAGTCGGTCGACGACTTGCTCTCTGTGCTCCTCGACGCCGACGTGCTCCCCAAACTAGCCTCCGTCGCGCTCTCCCTCCCACCCAAAGAGTGCGACATCGACCACAGCTTGTTTGCGGATGTGCTGGAGTACCGGTGGAGCTGCGGCCACCTGCGCACTGTCGAGATGTGGGCCAGTGAGAACTTTCCATCCGAGACCCTCGCGCGGATCGAGCTCCTCGGGGCCCAGGGATTGGAAGTCACAGTATGGGACTCGGAGTCGATCTACAATGCTGCAAACTGGAGAGATTTCGACATGGTTACGAACCAACGGTTAATCGGCCCTCACAGGCGGAGTCAATTATACTGGTAGTTAGGCGAGGTGCTCCAGCGATTCGATTGTCGGATGCTCCATTTATCCTGTATGTACTACCCTGCAGGCGTTTTGAAAGTTCAAATTGGTACTGTAGCTAACTAACAAGGCTATAACTAATACACGGACAGTAGTACAAGATGATCATCTACCCCAGAAATACATCGTCGACCCCACACTCCTCCCCGGGAAGAGCACCTCGACCAGCGGCACCACCCGCAGGCTCCACCGCCAGATCCGGGAACAGGCGCTTCAGCTCATTCCATCCCGCGTACCCCATCATCAGCCGCATGAGCGCACCGCGCGGGAGCGAGACGTTCGGCTCTAGCAGCGCACAGTAAGCACATGCGACGGCGACGATAGATCCCAGGTACGCACTGGTCTCTTTATCCACGACGGCGAGCGCGACGGAGACAGCCCCGTCCGCGATGCGCAGCACGGCGTGCTCGCCAGACGCGGCGATGTGGAGCGTCACGGCATAGTCTGCACCGAGGACATGGGTCGCGCGCGCGAGGCGCGCGTTGAGCGCACCCGTGAGGGCCGTAAGCAAGTCGGGGAGGGAGGGAGGGGATAGCAACCCACCTGCACCGCTGTCAATTAGGGCGCGGCGCATAGTGGGTGGGAGGCATAGCATAGCATGTACCGGGCACTCGCGGACTCGGGCGCCGGCACGGCGAGCTCGTGGGCAAGGAGCCAGCGGTGCAGCGGGTGCGCGTCGGAGATCACCCACCTGAGCGTCGCGAGCCTGGGTAACTGGGTTAGCAAGCGGGCGTTTGGGGCAGGATCGTACGGACTTGACCCGTCCGCGGTGGCCTCCTTAAAAAAACTTGTGGGTGATATCAAATTTTCGCATTTTTGGTCCCCCTTGACTGAGGATGGCAAGATTACAGTATTCTGGTCAATCTCCACCGGTATAACTTCCGTGCGGCCCTCCCGCGCGCCATCTCCTCGTCCATCCCCCCACTCGCCCCCGCGTAAGGAGAGGCAGGGCCCGCGGGCGGCACGACCAGAACCCGAGCGGCGCGCCCGCGTCGCCGGCGCCCCAGCCTTGCTCCTCGTCCTCGTCGTCGGCGCACCAGGTGCCATCTGCAGGCGGTCAGCGGCGGTCAGCGCGAGCATGACGCGCAGGAAGGTGTGCGCGAGGTGCGCGCCGGTGTGCTGCGGTCCTCCGTACCTGCCGTTGGAAGAGGCAGTGGCCGCGGGAGGGGGAAAGACGGCGGACGGATCGAAGAGGTTCGCCGCGACCCACTCGACCGCGTACTCGCCGAGCGCGACGAGGCGCTTCACGTGCGGCGCGAGCCCGGCGGCGCGTGGGCGCTCGGGACGTCGAAGGTGGGGGTCGCGGTTGAGTCCCACGCCGCCAATGAAGGAGTAGCAGACGATGCAAATGGAAAGGCCCCCACGACCCAGCCGAGCAGCGGCTCGACGAGCACAGCGTCAGCGCTCCATGCGGAGGGCGGGCGCCCGAGGAGGTCTTGCAACACGGAGGATGTAGCGGCGGGGGTGTCGGGGGTGTAGCCTGGGGGCGAGGGAGTGATATTACTTGAGCCAGGGAATCCACCGGTCGAGGGACCTGAGGAGGGGGAGGCGTCAATTCATCACCATGAACCGAGCTCCAGAGTCGATTAACGAATCGAGCGTGTATCGACCTCGAATCGTTGATATCAGAAGCCTCAAGCAAGTGATGCGGCAAGGGCCCTGCGAATTGCAGCGAGGAAAATACGGGATGAAGGGGTTCCATATGAGAGATGGGTACCTTTTATTCACATTCGAGTTTGAATTTCAGTAGTTGACAAATGCCTGACTTTTCCGTTATTTCTATGTTTTCCGAGACTTAGTAGTACCCTGTGATTACATTGCAGACGAATATCCAAAGCTCGAGCCCTCTAACCCCCACGCGACCAGCGTGAACTGATGTGCCGCCTCCTTCGTCCTTTTTATCGATCTCGACCTATCAGCAACCAAATGAGTACGCAAAGATCGGCCCCCAAAAGCACCACGCACCCAACAACCGACTTGATGAACCGGTCCTTCACCTCCGGCCCCGCCTTCGACGGCACGAAATCGTCCTACACCCCACCCACCCCCGTCAGCCACGGCGAAGCACACGCGAAGAAACCCGCTACGCACAGCATACAGAATCTCGGGGATCCACACACGGCACTCGTTCGGGAAGCGCGTGAGCAGCGCGCTGAGCAGCTCGATCAGGTTCGGCCCCGTCGTGCGCGGCGCGACGCCCGCGAACCCGCACAGCACCGCGCGCATGATCGCGCGCCCGTGCAGCTGCACGAGGTGCTGCCGCTGCGCCGCGAGCTCGTCGTACAGCGACGTGCGGTGGATCAGGCAGCCCTGCGCTCCAAGGTCAGCGTAGCCGTGAAACGGCGCGCGAGGGGGGGACGTACGAGGAATGTGCACGCGGCGACGAGCGAGTAGCGCTCCTGCAGCGCGAGCGCGCTGACGGTGCACTGCATCAGCGCATCCAGCGTACTGTCCGGGAGCGTGTAGAACGCGCTCGTGAAGTCCTGGGCGACGCGGTCCATGCACGAAAAGAACTCCTGCACGATGTCCGGGTTCTGCGGACCCATCAGCCCCAGCCCCACCCACAAACAGACGAAGAAACGCACCTCGGTCATGCCCCCAGGCGCGCCGAGCACCGCGAGCGTTGCGTGCACGATCTCCGCGAGCGCCGCGCGCACGGCGGCCTCTGCGTCGGGTGTCGGGCCCGTCTTGAGCGTGAGCAGGAACGACGGCGGGTTCAGCTGCGCGACGAGGGTCGTCGCGAGCGTCAGCCACACCGCCGTCAGCCGCCGCCGCGCCGCGCGGCACACGAGCGCAAGCAGCGGCGCCGCGGGCAGTGTCAGGATCGTCGTGTCCGCCGACAGGCTCGTGATCGCCTTGAACAGCTCGCTGAGCGCCTGCATCACCATAATCGTCATCAGCATCAGGGAAGAGGAAGAAGGACGCACCTGCCCGACCTCCGCGTCCTCGGACCACAGATCCGCGATGCGCTGAATCGCCTCGAACAGCGCCTCGCGCAGCGCGACCGTGCGCGGGTGCGCACGCGCCTCACGCACGAGCTCCGCCTCCGAGCCGTCCGCCCCGTCGTCGAGCGACAACAGCGGGTCCGTCGTGCGCGTGAGGCCTCTCGCGATGCCCGCGAGGATCTCGAGCTGCAATATGCACGCCACGCGCGCGTCTTCCGGGAGCTGCGCGTGCGTCCGATCAGCACAGTAAGGGTAGAGACAGACGGGAGACGCACCGTTCCCGCCGACGCCAGCGCCGCCGCGAGCCGGTGCAGAATTGGGTTCACCATCGCCTCGATCGGCGCGACCTCCTCCGCGGGCGGCAGCGCCTGAATCACGCTCGCGATCGACTGCAGCACCTTGCCTTTCTCCGAGTCCTGTGCGCGCGCGTCAGAGACACAGCAAACACGCAAGACGAAGCGACGCACCGGCACCCGATCCAGCCCCGCATGCACCTCCGCAAACGCGTCCACGCGTCCCGCCAGCGCGCGCCGGTTCGCGTCGCACAGGCTGCGCAGCGCGAGCGCCGCCTGCAGACACAATGCGCCGTCCGCGTCCGCAAGCGCGCCGACCGCGTACCCCAGCGCGGGCAGCACCGCGTCCGCGGGCTGCGTCGCAAGCCACGACGCGTACGTGCCTGGGTGTATGCCGTATTAACATTGGAGTAAGATAGACGGGCAGGGGGAGAGACGCACCGACGACACCGAGCGCCGTGCGCCGCACGCGCTGAACGCCCGGGCTCGCGCCCGCGGATGCGTCGGGCAGCCGTGCGAGAAGCGCGGGCTCGAAGAGGCGCGTGAGGTGCGGCGAGGACGCGGCGTGCTGGAGGTCGAGCGCCTCGTGGATGGAGAGGATGCAGTGTAGGGTGGCTTCGATTTCCTGGGGAGGGGGCGTCAGTAAGGGCAAGGGAGGCGAGAGAAGGCAAGGGAGGGGAGGAGGGAGGGGAGGCAAGCCTGGGGGTGGGGGAGGCAAGGGAGGGGAGGCGGAGCGGCGGAAGGAAGGCAGCAGACTAGGGAGACGAGTGAGGGAGGGAGGGGAGAGGAGGGGGTGTCTAGAAAGGGGAAGGGAAAGTATAGTATGGGAGTAGGAAGGAAAGGCGGGAATGGGAGGAGGCGAGGGGTGAAGATCATGGAAGCGATGGTCATTCGCAGTAATGGTGGACATGGGCGGAGGGAAACGGGATCTCGTCGCCCAAGCCCGAGCACGATGAAATAGAAACAGGACGAGACACAAGGGAAGCAAACGGAAACGCACCTCCCACCCACCCCACCCACCCCAGCCGTGAGGCGCTGCTCGACGTCGCCGACGTAGAACGCGAGGAGGTCGTCCCGGAGGATGTAGTATCTGCGGGGCGTCAGTGTCGATCGACTTGGGGAGCAGAGGGTGGGGTGGGAGCAGAAGAGCGGGCAGGGACGGGGCGAGCAAGGAGAGAAGCAAAGTGGAGGGTGAACGGAGGAGACGCAAGGAGGGAAGCAAAGCAGATTGGAGAGTCAATGACAGGTGGGAGAAAGACGCGACTGAGGGGAGGGAGGGAGGGCAGACGGAACGGGGAGGAGAGTCCGCAGAGAATGCACAGGGAGTGCGCCGGGAGTGTGCTGGAACGAAGTTGTAGGTGTGGAGAGAACGGGCGGGAAGTGCGATGGTATGAGCAGGAGTGGCACGAAGTGGGCGGGTGCGAGGGAAGGCAGCCTTAGAAAGGGCGGAGATTCGGGTGCGGGCAGGGAGAGCGAACGACGCAGAAAATGGAACGAAGAATGATGCGGAAGAATAAAGAATGGAGCGAAAGAAAAGTACGCACGCATTGACCAATGTATCCCCCACGTGCGCCGGTACCTGGCGAGGAAAAGGCGTGTTAGCATGCGTATCTTCGAGCAAGAGAGGAAGAGTAACAGAGAGGAGCTGGTGATGGGAGAGAGGGCGAGACATCGGAAGATGATGAGGGACGACGAGCGGGGAACGAGGAACGGGAAACAGGAGATGGACGAGTGCGGAGATGTCATGGACGAGCTCGATATCGACGGAGGGACGAGAGAAGAGGGACAAGGGACGGGCGGAACGAGATCGATCGCGCCGGATGGGATACGACGACAAAAGACGACAGATAGAGGGAGATAAAAACAGAGGAAACACGCACACAACGAACCGCTCCAGCCGATCTGCGCAACAAAAGGGGGTGGTCAGCGTGCGGCTCGCACTCACATCATGTCCGCACCTTTACTCCACCCCGCCCCGCCGGCGGAAACACCACCTTCCCCCTCAACACCCTCACCAGCGCAACATACGCCGCCTGCGCCGCCTTCGTGCGCGCCCGACCCGCCGGCGTCTCCAGTGCCGCTGCCACCTCCTCGTCCACGTCGTCTATCACCTCGTGCGGCTGGGACTGGGAGTAAAACCCGCTCTCCACCCGTGTAAGGCCCCAGGCTCGTTCGGCGTGAACGGCGTCCCGTGCTGCCCCCGCGCACCAGCTCCTCGTCCATCCCCCCGCTCTCCCCCGCGTAAGGGGAGGCAGGGCCCGCGGGCGGCACCTCCCACAGCGCCTCCTGCAGGAGGTACCAGAACCCGAGCGGCGCGCCCGTGTCGCTGGCGTCCCAGCCTTGCTCCTCGTCGTCTTCGTCGTCGTCACCCCAGCTGCCCTCTACAGGCGCGCCCCCGGGTCGGCGGCGGTCAGCGCGAGCATGACGCGCAAGAAGGTGTGCGCAAGGTGCGCGCGGGTGTGCTGCGGTCCTCCATACCCGCCGTTGGAAGAGGTGGTGAGCGCGGGAGGGGGAAAGACGACGGACGGATCGACGAGGTGCGCCGCGACCCACTCGACCGCGTGCTCGCCGAGCGCGACGAGGAGCTTCACGTGGGGCGCGAGCGCGGCTGCGTCTGCTCGTCCGTGGGCGCTCGGGACGTCGAAGCTCGGGGTCGCCGCAGAGTCCCACGCCGCCGAAGGAGTAGCAGACGATGCAAACGGAAAGGCCCCCGCGACCCAGCCGAGCAGCGGCTCGACGAGCACGGCGTCGGCGCTCCATGCGGAAGGCGGCGCCGAGGAGATCCTGCAACACGGAGGATGCGGCGGCGGGGGTGTCGGGGTGTAGCCTGGGGGCGAGGGAGTGATATTACTTGAGCCAGGGAATCCACCGGTCGAGGAACCTGAGGAGGGGGAGACGGACAAGGGCATAAGCAGCGATATCAGTGCCGGCACGAGTGCGGCGAGGTCCGCGGGTGGGAGGGCGCCGGACGGGAGCCACGCGGCGAGGCAGCGCAGCGCGGCGGGGGATGCGGGCGTGTGCGCGATGGACGCAAGCACGGCGGGGCCGGCGGCGCGCAGGGTGGCGGTGAGGGGTGCTCTGCCGTCGTTGTCAGAATAGGATAGATAGAGATAGAATAGGGCAAATCAGAGTGAGCGATTCACGGTTGATATTCAAGCCGATTCTGCAACGACTCTGGTGCGATTCAAGAATCGTCGATTCATCACCATGAACCGAGCCCCAGAATCGATTGACGAATCGAGCGTGAATCGACCTCGAATCGCTCACTCTGACTTGCCCGATAAAAAGAGCGCGCACCGGGAGACGGGCAACAAACTCGCGGCGGCGACATCCTCCGCGGCGACGGCGAGGAACTCGTGCGCGTGCTCCGGCTCTTGGATCGCGCCGGCCGTGTCGACGAGCCACGCGTCCCACCGCGCGTCCTCCTGCTCTTCTCCATCCCCATCACCTTCCCGTCCCCCCGCAGCGAGCCGTATAGCCAGCGCTGCCACCGCAGCATACAGCTTCCTCCGCACTACCCTAGGCCGGTCGCCCACGCCCACCGCCGCGAGGAGAACCCCGCGCAGCGCACTTCGCACACCGACCGGCAGCTGGCGCAGGTCGCCCGCGGCGGCCTTGAGCGCGGCGGTGTGCGCGCCGAAGAACTGCACGTTCGCGTCCGCGTGCCCGAGGAGCGGCGCGACGAGGCCCCATGCGGCGGGGGTGCGCTGCATCGCGACGAGTGCAGCCTGCAGTGCTTGCAGGCCGGCAAGGTCGGCCGTCGGCGCGTACGCGGATTGGATGAGCTGTGTGGATTGAGCCGCGGGAGGGTGGAGTGGAGAAGAGGGCCTACGTGGATTGCGTGGTCGACGTCGGCAGCGGCGAGCGAGGGCAGCGTACTCATCGTGCAAGGCAGTGAGGAAGACAAAGTGGCACTGCCACCGGCGTCTATTTATTTATTTATTTATTTTTGGGAGTATTTGGGATCATGAAACTCAGTCTGCAGAAGCATTCCAAGCTCATCCGCTTGTGTTGCTGGTTATTAGCCAGTTGTTGCCAGGGAGAATTGCTCAGGAGGAAATGCTGTTATGCACATGTTCAAACCAGTGTGGGACTCCGGCCCGAAAAAATTATCCTATCATGTCTATCACTCATGGGCCGCATACCCACTAAAACCCCCTCATGTGTCCAATCATCAGGCAACAAGTCCTCGCCCACAAGTAGACCACTCCATGTGTTCAAGACCAGTTGTTTTTCCAAAGCGAGTGGTCCAAATTTAATTTTATCGGTCAAGAGGCGGTCTGGTTGTAAGGCCTGATTGACAGCTCTCAACCGTTGGTTATAAATTTCCGTCGTAGTACACATCCTATCTGGAGTTTTAATCACTCGGTTTGTACGAAGGTTCCATATTAGATGCCATGTGACGGACACAAGTATAGCGAATAGCCTTCCCTTTTCTGGGAGAATAGCACCTTTGTGTGGCTTAAATTTTACAAGGTTGCATCCTAAAATCAAACCCCAGTTCGTCATTGGCCAGCAGGTATATTTCATTGACCAGAGTTGTTGTGTCAGGTTCCATATTAATTTTTGACGTTGTGCATCACATTCCAAAGCAATATGTTTGAGTGTTTTGGGATAGGGTCCTGTTTTCTATTCCCCAGGCAATTGAAAACAGTTTTCAATTCTCGGTTTGTAAACAGGGTGTTTACAAACACGAGCTGCAAAAACTACCTAAAACACGAGCACATCCACCTTGCCATCCCATGTCATGTTCCTGGTCGCTTTTTCTCCTTGATCAGAGGCGCCCCGACCGCTCGGTCTGGCCAGTCTGAAAGACTTCGGATGGCATCCACACCAGGGACAGGCTTGTTGGAAAGCAAGTCACAAAGAAAGGTAGGTAGGTAGGTAGGTAGGATTACACGGCACGGTCCCGCTTAGGAACACCGGTTTCCAGGAAGTATCTGGGTGTACATGCACTAATTACACCATTGTCCCTGGGCCTCTCTGTATCCCTATAGCCGAGCTCACAGTCGCAGCCTTCAGTCGAAACATCTAACTCACCACGGTAGAACTAAAAGAACACAAAAAAGCAAAACAAATCAGCACATCAACAGGGGTAGCCACAGATCAAGAACGGCACAAACCAGGAGCCAAAGAACGGTTCAAGGAACACAAATCTCTCCCCGAAAATATGCAAACACCGATCTCAGAGAAATCCTGAAGAGTTTATCGGTGCGCATTGTTGATAGAGAAGAGAATTGGTGTCCTTTGAAGATTCCAAGAAGTCTGCATGTTAGCTAGAACTTGTCTGACAAGGAGTTGTTTTCCCGACCAATCTGATTATTGCACCATCCTCTGTTTGGTTGACAACTCGAGTTGTGTCCATATTATAACGGGTTGGGGCAACAGAATAGCCATCTCAAATAGCCTTGATTATGCAGATCTTGGCGGATCGAACTGTTGGGAACCTGATCCCAAGATAATTTGAGCTTTGAGCACCAAAAAAACATATCAGGTGTCTTGAGACCAGGTGGAAACAACTGACCATGGCGGCATGATCCCAGTTTATGTGCATGGCACAATCATGCATAAGGTACAGCAGGGTATGGGTGCATTGCAGTATGAACTGGCTGGAAGTTGGGTGAGCTGGTGTGAAGTGCACATCACTGCTGCATCCGGGAAGAAGATCTTGCCCCTGGAATAAGTGAGTGAGTGCCTTGTTGTTCGTGTTGTGAATTCCGGATCCCGGCGTGGTCATCATGACAGTAGTGTTCCCAGAAAAAGATCAGCTTCATGGCAGCTGGCATGAAGCAAATGAGGCAGGGTGTATGACGGAAAGTGACAATGATTTTTGAGATGGAAGTGGCGGTGCATTGCTGACTAATGAAGAGAGCGAAAAGGATGAAATAGTATTTGAAATAGTCGTGGGGAGAGAGCTGGCGCACGCCTCCCCGCTATCACCTTTCCTAAAAAGGCATATCTCGTCAGCACGTGTGTCGACCAGCGTGTCATAATAATGTTTATGCAAATACTGACATGGTTTCTATGCTCTACTGGTTAAGTGATGACAGATCAGATTGCGTAAGTGTCATCTGTTCCTTGGGTTCGAACCCAGTAGGGTTTTGTTTTTAATTTTTCTTTTGTACCATCCTGTACACCGCCAAAGTGGCGAAATGTTGCCACCACCCGATCCGGTCGGGTGGTGGGTATCTGTCAAAATAGCTGATGCCGGCTGTTGGTCCGGTGGGTGGCGGCTGAGAAACTCAGCCGTCTACCAGCCGTTCGCCACCTGGATACAGCTGTATAGCATGTCTCTACCATGTTTCCTCCCCAGCTGAAATATATTTCTTGGCCCCATCGCATCCTCACTGATGTGACGTGTCTTTTCCATCGCTACTGTCATTTCACGGAATTTCCATGCCAGCTCGTGCACGTAGCGACGAACGATGCGCCATGGGGTTAATCCAAGATTTAATAGCTATGGATGAAGGTAGAATTGACAAAGCCACGTAAGATCCTACAGCTTCGAGTTCCGCATTACTAACATCTTATAACAGGTACGTCTGGCCGCGATTTATCGACTATGCCAAGGTTTCAGCTACCGCCTGCCGGGAAATATCGACTCTGGTGGAAAAATATGCGGAGAATAGCGATATTGCTGCCCCAGTCATCAGGCACGTCATCCCCGAAACTCCCCAGCACAGACAAATTGCCCGCCAGGTCGATTTGCGCCTCGCGCAACGCCAGTTTTATGCTGCACAGCGTGCTATTGCTGCAAAAGCACATGAAGACTCACTCCGGCTGCAGCTCCAGCCCATACTCGACTTCCTTCGTGCTGCCCGCCGAAAGGGGTTTGAATCCCCGCACAATGAATCCGAGCTGTTCACCTGTTTGGGCTCCGTAAGAGCTACACTTGACATAGTTGAAGCAATGGTGGTAGGAGATGTTGATTTGGATATGACGGAGTCGGACACAGAAGAGGAAAGTGGATCTTAGAGAGCCCCAGAATGTACCCGTTGAAATTTATGCACAATTTTATTTTAATCCGAGTAGTTGTCCCCAGAATTCTCGTACAGTCCACTAGCGTCAGAGTCTACCTCCTCTTCAGGCTCCTCATCAGAGTCCGAGTCCGCTGCATTTTCTCGACAGGTGGTTGGAATGATTTTACGCTTCGCCCGTCTAGCAACTAACCCATTCAGCAATGGTGCTGACTTGGGCAATGCCTTCTTCCGGCGCTTCCTCAGTTTGCTTGGCCCAGCCCTCCTTCATCCTCTGACGCCGCCTCGGTGTTTTTGCGCTTCCGTTTGGCCAGTTTGATCTCCTTCGTAGAGCAAAGCTCGGCTGCTAACTCGTCGTGTTTAGTTCGTCGGTCTTCAAACACGGGTATGGGGGCGAGAAGATCCCGTGGGAGGGTAGCACGGAGTAGGTGGGCATTGTGGAAAGCATGGGAGTCGATGATGAAGCGGTCCAATGGATTATGAACAATATATTTTTCTGTCTTGTCAGATTCCACCCGCTCTTGCATGCGTGGCCGTTCGCCGCTAGCCTCACATTTGGCGCTGCAGCAATCATGCTGGACATTAAACTTGAACATCAGACTCTGTAAACTGAATTATGACTCCGAATACGAAGTAGCCATGTTGGACGAGTACCTTTGCGGGAGTGATTGTAAATAGTATTTTGTCATCGCGTCATACCAGGACCGGCATTCCATAAATTTCGTCCCGAGCACTGAGGACTTGGAATACCTCAACGATAACAATTGCCGCACCTGCAGCATCTACCAGAATGTCAGAGATGCGGCCAGATTTTACGGCGTCCTGCGACTTGAGTCAGCGGTCACCGCTATAGTTATGCACTGAACTCACCCCATGAATTTCCGATTTGAGAAAAACCCAGGAGCCAATAAAGCATTCGTCGAGAGACTCACTCACAACCGAGGTACATTTTCTCCACTTTGAATTGGCGACATAGAGACCGAAATTAACCGCGCGCGCTGCAGAAGTCGATGCCAGGGCATGCTCAGGCCGTTCCTTCTGACCTCGCGGCAAGTGAACTAACTTTACAGCGCCTTGAACGAATTCAGCAACGATTGATCAAATTAATGCTCTTGACGTACCAGCTTTCAATAATGCCCCGTTACTCCATCCCAGGAGTTTCTGGAGAGCAGGATGAGCTACCAGGAAGTGCCGAACACCAGCGCCGGCTTGGCGCCAACCAGTATCATCACCACAGCTCCACCATCCGCCAGTGAGGCGGTGTTTGAGACCTTCTTGGTCCCCAAGTTGCAAGGCAATGTCGCGGCTCAGGGCAAGATGATTTGACAGAATTGAACAGTACCGGAAAACTGCATTGAAGCATTCATAAATCTCTGTCGCAACGCCAACCAGTGGGCCAAATGCGACGGCATCGTCATCGAGATGTACGAGCAGATGATATTTTATCTTCGCGATGATCTTGGACGGGTCAATCATCGCGAAGATATCGAGTACGTTGGCCACAGCCACCCGCAGATCACGCTGAATTCAAAGACCGTTAGACGAGCCAAAAAACGGGACAAGAACACACCCGATATTCCAGCAAGTTTCTGATTTCTGGGAACCACAAGAGTGCGGCCAGCTCACCTGTTGCCTTCCAGGCCATGAATTTGTGGTCTGAAACAATGTCGTGGATGTGGAACACATTGGTTTGCACAATCGTCTTGAGCTGACATCCAATCAACGATCCTGCATATTGCATGATGTAGTTCGCTCGTATGGCATGGATTGAAAGCCCATCAGTATCCGTCGAT
This sequence comes from Mycena sp. CBHHK59/15, assembly GCA_029204085.1. Classification (NCBI taxonomy): domain Eukaryota; kingdom Fungi; phylum Basidiomycota; class Agaricomycetes; order Agaricales; family Mycenaceae; genus Mycena; species Mycena sp. CBHHK59/15. Next base: position 74,570 of record JARGXW010000426.1, read on the forward strand.
TGAAGGCGAACAGAATACCTCTGTTTCTGCTCGGCGGTCCAAGGTGTGTGTGAAATGTGCCATATATACTTGACAATACCAAGCAGTATCGTGTGAAGGATTTCAACAGGTGTATCCTTGGTCGGATCAAATCCTGGAAGCTTGTAAGCGCTAGAATAGGTTGAATCTGGATGTAAACAGGCACCTTTTGTTGTTAAAAAAGCGCTATAGATGTTGTCTTGGTTATCGAGGACCCAATGAACTAACTCCGCCTGGATATGCTGTTCTGACCGATTGGGGTCGGCTTGCTTCATTTGTTTGAAGCGAGAGATGAGGTCGTCAATCCAGAACTGGGTATATACATCCTTGACTCCGGTTTGCATTTGCGCATCTTTAACATGGGATGCGACTCCGGTACAGGCGAGTTTTACTTGCTTCTCGAGTTCCAGAATGATCTTTTCCTTTGTCCATGGTATTCCAGGCTGAGGACAACACAATGAGCAATCAGAGCAAATTAAAAGCCCACAAATACCTCAAATAATTCATGATACCCTTCATCCGTTGCCTTTTCCTTTTGCGTTCCGCCGACCTCACATTTTTGACAGAACCGGTTCCCCTTCCCTCCGATGTGGCCAGTCACCTCGCTTTGCATGGGATTGTCAGACGGACCAGCGTTCACATGCAAGCAGACGCGGGTCGTTTTCCCGCGCTCGTCCTGGACTCGGATGGGATCCGTGTGCGTAGATCTATAGCCCGCCAATGAGTAAGAACTGTATTAAATGGCTAAACATGGAATTCACTCTACCGCGGTCTTGAACTCTCGAAATTGCTCGGAGATGCTGGCATTCGGAGACGTTGAAACAAAATGAACGTGGAACTCCTGTTGAAGCAACTTGCGTGGCAGATTTCTGTGTGTGAAGTAGGTGTTCCAATGCTTGTTCCACGACTTGGTTCTATTCCCAGAAACATCATCACCAAAATAATCGAGGAAGCTTGAGTACATAGGATCCCCGCCGGCGATTTCTCGTTTCGGATTGGGCATTCGAACGGGATATCCCGCCTCAATTGTTGGTGCTGTAAAATATTAGTGAATGTGGAGGGCATTGAAATTGGCCTCAGCTTACAGGACCACTTGGGGAGAGTACCGGTACTTTGGAGATCGAGGAAATTTGCTTCGAACTCGTCTGTACACACCAGCGACGTCTCATCATAAATAACCGTTGCCTCGTTCTATGAGTTATGGTTGTAAGTTGCAAGTTCAAAATCAGAATGAAGCTGAGCCGCACCTCGTCGTTGAATACAATGGAAAAGGTGTCGCAATACACCCTGCCACGGAACAGCACCCACCGGATAGGAATAATGAATTTCCCATTTTTTAGTCGCAATACCTCATTGACGTAGTAGTGAGATATGCCCGCATCGTACATGGGGCTCAAGACATCGAGATCCATGTTTTTCCGCCATTTCTGGGCATGCCAGATCTCGCGGATGATGCCGTCTTCTGGGATCTCGGGGTAAAACTGAATGAGTTTCCGGATGGTTGGGTTCGCCCAGTCCTGAATGAAAACTCTGAATGTGGATTCCATGGCGAGGCGCCAGTAGCACTTACCTGGGCAACAATTGCACGAGGATCATTCATGAAAAAAATGTTCCCAAGGGCAGACTTGCATGGAATCGATGGTATTCCACTGTCTGCACGAATCTTCTTCTGCACACGACGAAGGCCATCAAATGAAGGGACATCTTTGCAACCAGACTCCTTCAAAATCCAAAGGAAAACCCGCATTAGTGAGCCGGAGATTCGCAGTCTTGGAAGATTGTCCAAAGTGTCAAGCAAAAACATCTAAAGGGACATTCAAATATGATTCAAACGGTCCAGATTAACATACCATTCGCGACGGGTATGGAAACCACTGGGCATCGTCGCTGCGCGCTGAATTTTGTTGGCCATTGATGTTGTCGAGTTCAGGCTCTTCAAGACCTGATATTCAATGTCAGTTGAAGTACAGAGAAGCATAATAAACAAAATAAGCAGCCAAAAGCCCATAATTGTGACCGCCGCGCAGACACTGGAAAGCGGAAGGGCCTTCCCTTTTAAGCGCCCGTGGCCAAAGCGGGTGATCCCCGCTATCCCCGTTTGTGGCAGTGTAGTCATCATGTGACACAAACGAACCTCGCGCAAAGTCAGAACTCGACACTCACCTACTGCCCGCATAATCTCTGCAAGGAAATCATCCTCCTCATCCTCTCCAAGAATCCCTGCTGCTATGTCTTCATCTCCCATGCCCAGTTGCTTGGCAGTTGCCTCGGGATTCCACAAGCCGAATATTCGGGACTCTTCTCTCAATCTCTCGTGTCGGATATGGGGGTCGTCCGCATCGTCTCCAGCATCGAAAACAGCGCCGTTGAGAGCATAGTCGTCCCACATCTCGGTCTCAGCAGCACTTGGGCCGCCAGCAGAAGACGTGCTTGCCACAGGCCCACGGAGATTCGGTCCGGGAACAAACTGCAAGGAACGGAGGTCTTTGGCTGCGGACTCGGCCTGTCTCTCTGTATGATGCTGCTGGGCCACCCTACGTGCATCTTCAAGCAGCCCCAACGCCTTTTGGTGGTCGTTGGAACCCAAGTGCTTCACCGCGCTCTTCAATTGCAGCCAGCCACGACGCTCCTCTGGCGATACGGGCAATACCACCCCTGCAAAATGCAGATCACGTGGGGTGTCCGCGCCGGTTTTGCCAAGATGGTATGGCTCTGCTTAAAATGTATAGCTGCTTTGGTAGAGCTGTTATGCTGTGTATTCTTGTATTTTTGCCCTTTGCAGGGCGCCGCCGTTCGAACCCCGGGCTACGTGTCTTTTTTTCCGGCCACATACTCGCGTTCCCGGGCGTTCTCCGGGTTTCAAATCCATCCCATCGTCAAATCATATCATTTCATTATTGCCCTAATTTTTCTGCACCCGGCATGTCGAGCATGCATGCCATCTATGCCTTATGTCACATTTTTCTGTACTTGTGTTTGAACTCAGGCAGAACAAATGCGGTGTTGATCCCATGCTTGTGCTTCCTTGTCCTCATTGATATGCAGAGGAATATCTGCTGTGGTGGTGGCAGAAGTCCAAAGTATGGACAACTCTACGACTTGGATTATGTACTCATATCATAGAAAAAAAGTGACATACTCTGGGGTTCGAACGGCGGCGCCCTGCAAAGGGCAAAAATACAAGAATACACAGCATAACAGCTCTACCAAAGCAGCTATACATCTTCAGCAGAGCCATACCATCTTGGCAAAACTGGCGCGGACACCCCACGTGATCTGCATTTTGCAGGGGTGGTATTGCCCGTATCCTCCTCTGGCACGCCTGCGCTACACACTCTGCACCGCACCTGGGTTCTGTCCCGATTGTACTCAAAGTCTAGAATGCTCATGAGCTCTATTCCCGCTGCTTTAAGGCGTTGTAATCACCTTCCTCGCTGAGCGCCACTCCAGATCCCTTGGGCGGCATGGGGCAAGAATCAAATATCACGGGCTCTGTGCAGCTGCGATGGTCTTTGTCGTGTTCCTGGAGGACCATGTGAAGCTCATAGCGGAACCGTCTGTCGTTTCCAGGCACTCAAGAAAATTGCCAATAGCCCCTGGAGGTGCTCATATCATCGTCATGCTCCTACGCGGCAGTGCGGAAGAGCGGCTGGCTTCATCTTTAAAAGATATGAAGAAAAATCGCAAATTTCGCCCCTCCGCTCCCATGGCTCCCTCTTCCAGCAGCTCCGCCTTCGACGACGACGACGACCCTCTCAGCGACGTCTTCGGGGCTATGAATCAAAGCTCCCCAATTGCCCCTTCCCGCGCCGAAAAACGCCCTCACAGCTCGCTCGGTGATGACGAGGATGACAACGTCGAGCCAGGCCCCACTCTCCTGGCCTCTACCACAAACCCGGCTCCCAACTTGAATATTTCCGTGGCGGCTACGAGGTACTCTGAGCGCAAGCGCCTCAAGCCCGAGCAGGTTGCTGCCGCGGACGCCTTTCTTCACGTGAGTCACTGCCTGGATAGCCCATTCACCGCTGACACTCCACAGGACCCGGCTGCTATTCGCGAGGTCAAGCTCTTCATGCACTTGATGGTCCTCGAGAACCAGATTGACAAGATCGTCACCGCTACCGCTCCCTACCAAGTGTCGAGGGACCTCGAGGTATGCTCTCGTCTTATATTTGATCATCTACTAATTTTCTGCAGCAAAATATCGCGAATTACGCTGCCGCCGTCCTCCTCTCCAGCAAAATTCGCACCTATAAGGGAACCGTCCCCACGGACATTCTTCTTGTGCGTGCACCATCCCTTCTCAGTATCTGACTAATACCCTGCAGGAAATCCTGAAAATCCGCCGCTTTGACCTCCCAGCTGGTATTGAGCACAATCCGGCCGATTTCGCCAAGGTCAATAGTGCCGTTCAGGAGGCCCTGACCCAGAAGCGCTCGAAATTGAAAAAATTGGTATGTCGCTCAATCCTGAAGTATTGTCGTTAATTTAATCACACCAGATCAAACACAGCCTCAAGCCCAACGATCCGAAGAGTGCTGATAATGCCCCGCCCGCCGAGCGACTCAACATCTTCCAACTCGCTCAAGCTTTCGTTGCCGGCACCCAATGCTCTGTCAACGTTCCTCTCTGCGCTCGCGTGGCCCTAATGGTGAGCTAACTTACTGTCTTGCTTCTCTCTGCCTCGACTTACCTCCAGCCAGCGCAAGAGCTATCTCAAGTACCCTGGTCCGGACTTCTGGAACAAGGTTGACAAGGATCTTGCCGCCATTCGCAAGAAGGCCGAGGGGGACAGCAGAAAGATTACCAAGTAAGCCACACTCTATTCCATCTCAACGCCACTGACATATTGATGAAGGGCCTTCCGCCACATCCTTACCACTGACCAGGAGCTCCACGGCTCGAAGGACTACGACATCGCGCAGGAAATGTCGATGGCTTTCAGCAGGAGGTCGATGATGTGATCGACGCGAACATTTTCGATGCGGCGACCACGGCGACGGCTACCACGGCCGCGGAGGCGACGACGTCCACTGCCCCCGCCACCGCGACGGCCTAGTTTTTTTTAAAAAAATTGTCGAATCCTATTGCGCAATATATACGTGGTGCAGAACAAATCACCGCCCAGCTAAAATTACTGGCTACCAATCTCTCATTCAGTCTGGAGTGACAGCCTTTGGCCAGCCGTGTCTGACAGCCGCCAACCAGCCGAGGTGGGGCCATACTGCTTCCATTGGAGACGTGGGCTGGGGACCAGCCGACGGGAATATGGCCGACACCTGTGGCGGCCATGTTTCGGACATATCCGCCACAGCTGATGGCAACGTGTCGGCCCAATGGCGGTGTATTCCGTTTCCCCCCTTTCCATTTAGCTTATGTGTAAGATGTTATTCTATTTTACCTCCATTTTCTCCTCTCCCACCACAGAAATCAGCTGGCACCAATATATATCTGAGGGTTTTATAGTAGCATCAATGTTGCTTTGCTCTACTAGCTTGCATAAATAAGACTACTGAGCAGAAAATGACAACAAATTGGGCTTGAAATTAATGCAGCAGATGTGTAAATTGTCTCTGCAAAGGACTTAATTTAGAACACGCCCATTGTCACCCTGACCTTTCTTAAGGCTCTTTGTAACTTAAATTACAAAGGAAATGATTGAGATGGATCTTTAATACACATTCCCTTTTTTTTCAGGAAATTAAACCAAGAAAATGTCTTGAATAAGCAATAAAGTTGAATAGGGGACTTCCAGTGACAGCGAGCGTTATCTTATCTTATTTGTAAGCACTTTCCTTTTTTGGAAGGTGATAGTGGGGGAGGGCAAGGGGGGTTCGGGAGAGCGGATGGATCCCAATGCGCAGGACACGTAGCAGAACAAAAGCTGGTTTACATTACAGCAGCCTGTTGGTACAGCAGGATGGGAGGTAAAATGAGGAACACAACTCAAAACTGAGCTGGATGCGTGACCACCAAGGCGGATGTAGGTTGTGGCTTTCTGCCATTTTTCCGACGACACATGCATCTCTATGGGAAGTGGTCTGTATAGACAGCTCCCAGGATTATGCCAGCACATTTGGCAAGGCATAGTGGCTGGGAGGGCTAATGGCCAACTTCGGCATTTGAGATGATGGTGGTGCAGGTGATTAGGAGAACCAAGTGTGATATCCACGCTGTCTCGGTGCGAGTTAATCACTGTTGTCACTAATGGCATGCTGACGTGGTCCTCCGTCTCTATTGGTGAGGTGTTATTGATGCCGTCGTCCGTCTCTATCAGATTGACCGCCTCGAGGCCTGCCTTACAGGCAGCTGTGAGTGTTGGTGTGGGTACCACGGATACCTCATTTGAATCCGTGGGTGCAGGCCGGTCTACCTCGATGTCAGACTCGTTGAAAATCTTTTTCATACTGCGCCAATCAACGACAGCGGTTTGGACTTCTGCTTCTCCTATAATAAATTGTGTCAGTGAGTTTAATGTCTTCGATTACATTGTATGGAGCCACATATGGATTTTTTGGTTTGTACCATCTTTGCTTTTCGTTCATTGTGCTGATATATCTGGGTCATATTAACAATGGTGGAAGCATCCTGGTTTGAGCGGTCACTCGTGTCATTCTGTGTGAATCGCGAAACAGAGCGCTCTTCTGGCATCGAGTTTGGAAGGATCAAATAAAACTTGAGAGCATCAAACTGAATTCCGACGAAGACTAGTCAGTATATGTCCCCACGCAGTAAGTCAATGTAGTTACGGCGAGAACCGATGCCTCCAGAAGCTGAGACATTGCCTTCCAGTATTTAATTGGTCACATCCACATGTCGGAGAGTGCACTGAACGGTGGGTACTGGTGGGTGTAAGCCTCAAATTGAGGCTTGTAAGCTGCCAATATGTTGTCTGCAGACACATGGTGAAGGAATTCCAGAGCCTTTCGCTTCGCTTTCACCTCTGCTGCAAGAACTTTATAAAGAAATAACCCCACTCGTGTGTATGTAGGCATAGACTGACACAGATCTGTGTCGGTAAGTCCAGAAGACATTGGCCTAAATGACAGAGTTGTATGCAATTGGTTGGCTGTCATTTTGAAGAGGAGGGGGCTCTTCACATGTTCTAGCAAGAGACTCAAAAATCAAACATCGAACACGATGGGTAGACTTGCCAGGATCCAGATAGAATCCGACAAGATATATGTTGCCGCTCGGGCCATCTATCATCTCCGCATATCGTCGATTCACAATCAAACAGACATCATCCTGGAGAGATTGAGGGAATGATAGGCAGTCCTCGGCAAAAAGATCACGTAGAACCGCCGTTATAGCGACGTAAAACTTCCATACATCCCCGACTGTCACCTCCAAGCCCTCAAGGCACTTGATAGCCCAAGCGATCAGCTCCAGGATTGCAATGAGTTGCTGGAGTTCCAACTCAAACTTTTGGTATGTTCGCAGATGTTTGAACCATGCCAGCTATGCTTTATCCTATCAGGTGCCGCAATTAACAGTAGAATCATCGACTCGAGTCTGGCATACTTTATCTGCACCATCAGTATTGATTACACCGCTCGTAATGAGTTCGGTAATCGCAGGAAGGCGGTGATGCACGGAGTGTCCAGCCCAATACAGGGTACCGAAGCGCGTCTTCCCGATCTTCACAAGTCCCTTGTTGATCTTGAGAACGACTCGGAGCACTTTCAAGTGAGTTGCGGAATACATAGAGTGAGAAAAATAGGTGATTGTCTCTCGCATCTTCAAAATAACCTGAAAAAGATCAGTGCATCCTCAGAAGTATGATGTAATGACCTCACTTCAACGAAGCAAACGAGCCCACAAATGTCCTTCACTGTATTTGACAGATGATGACATGGATCTGGGACAATTAGGAGCATGAGGACTTCCTCTGCCACCAGTTTCCGTGCAAGTTTTGTATTGCCAGTGCTGTCAGAGCCGACTGCGGTGAAATGGTCTACACCTATCATTTTCATGACCTAATTTTATACAAGTGAGAAAAGCGATGCTCCGAACATCTCGTTGAGCTTACCTCCAATAGAAGTGCCACTAAATGTTTACCGGTGTGAGAGACTCCTGAAGCTTCATTAGCTGGGATGTAATTCGTCGAAAAGGTTGTCCCAACGACAATACCATTCCCCGCTTTGAGATGGTTGACTAGAGCACGGAATGCGCGGTTGTCGACAAGGGAAGGGGGAGCACCATCGCACAGGAGATTTACAACAAGATGATTTGTCTTGTGTGTACGCGTCTTGTGAGCAGCGGTTTTATTATCACCACCAGCGCGACGGAAGCCTACGAAACATACAGGCTGTGTGTCTGAGGTTTCTGCCCCATCGAGCTTCGAGCTGAGTGATGCTTTTGCACTGTCCAACAGTGCCAGATTCCTCAGGTCGGCAAGGAGATACTGACAGACAGACACGTGCAGCAGAATGCAACCACTCATCTGCGGCATGGCCCAGCTTTCGTGACAACCATGTAAGGAATTATGTAATGCACCCAGCCATACACCACTACCTCTCCACCAAAAGGGAGCAATGTCAAACTCGGCTTGACATGTGGCTGGGAGTATATATACTAGATAATGTCCATTCATGACAAACCACCCCCAGCGCAACAGATTCGAGCTTTGTCGGTGGATTTCATACGACACCCAATTGTCAACTGATCAAGAAGGTTATGTTTGGGATGTCCATGTGCCAGGATCGCTGTGGCAGGAGGCAGAGGCGGGGGATCATCGACCAGATCTTCAAACGGCCAGTTCATCTGATGTCCTGCCAGTGTCAGTCACATCACAGATTATATCCTTTGCATCATGCACTGCGCCTTGCTCTGTCTGTTTTCTTTCCTTATCCGTTGCAGCTTTCGTTCTCTCTTTCCACGCCTTTTTCGTCGCATTTTCCCCCACAGCCTCGTCTTCCATGAGTTGCTTCGCCGCCGTAGTCTGGATCTGGCGCGGTAACTTGAAATATATTTTCAGCAAAATGAAAGGAACACAGCCGTACAATAATTACATGTTTGCCCACCTTCACAATTGCATCCCGAGCAGGGTGGCGAAGATCGTCAACCCATTGGACAAGCAGGACATTGGGCCCTTGGTTCCCAGTGATGTAATCATGCAGAATGGTGACGACTTCTTCCAAGGTGGTGGGATTTGAAGGTGATAATCACATCTTCACCCGCTGGGGTATGACGCAGGCCAAAGGAGCTGGATATTGAGTGGCCGACAACTGATTTGACACAGCCTGCCTCGTCCACCTTCTTGCCATCGGGAGTGTAGCCCATGAAATTGTGGTCTTCTCCAATGGGGATCGTGTCTGGTAGTCCTTGGACAAGGCAGGTAAGCTCCTTGAGTTCCTCGTTGTAGTATGTGACTCCAGAACTGGACATCTTGGACTGCCCAGAGTTGAGACAGGAATGGACGAGGAATGGACGAGGAAAATGAAAAAAAAAATCGGCGCGGCGATCTGATGCCGTGATTGTGTATGTAATGATTTAAACACCAGTACTTTGGCCCAAACGAATTGAAAACATGTTTATAAACCGGTGTTTACACACATGTTTGTAAACCGGACTTAAAAACAGAACCTATTTTGGAAACTTCACAAACATGGCATCTCCCTCTTATCTCTAACATATCGATGTGGGACCAGAAATCACCCACTCTAATGTGTTATGTATACACTTCCAAAAGAATTCTCGTGATAGACGTTGCAATGTGATCGACCGAATTAACCTCCAGATCATTTCATCAGAAGGTGTATACTTGGAAATTCCTTCTACTGAGCATCGGATTCTATCCAGAGTTATAAACATAGATTTTCGGTGAGGTTTTGGGCATAGCATGTGTATAACTTTAGGGAAAAATCTCTGGGAGCCTTGTGATAAAAGCACTCCCAGGCACTCTAACATAAGGTCAATTTCTGAGTCAATTTGAACAGCATGGATGTGTTCATTTGTTAAGCCGTTTGCGTGGTTATCGGAGACTTTCTTGAACTGAATTTGAGCTACTTGCTCATTCAGCATTGCAAACACAGATCTCAGAAGTTGGAATTTTGGGTCTAATATGTCATTCTCAAATTTCTCTCTTTCTTTAACTAGTGCTCGTGACAAGAATTCTGAGGAGGAGCAAACAAGTAGCGGCACATTTCTCTGGGTATTCTGCAATATAACCAGCAGACCTCCCAATAGAGCTGATGAAAATGTTAGTGGTATTTCTGGCCTGTCAAAAGTTAATGACAGGATCTCACTTTCCTGTGTGACCTCAGTTTCTGTCTTGATCATCACATTCACACTCGACTTAAATTCGCTGGGATGGAGTACCTGTGTGTGCAAAAATACTGTCATAAGGCTAGGATCCAGTCCAGGTATTTTATACCTCCTTGCTGGAATTGCATTGAGTGAGTCTTCGAAAGCAAAGATTCGGAACCCTCTCCCCATATTAGACAAGGTAAAATTCTGGTCAAATACCATTACTTGATCTGCTTGTATTGGGTTTTTATTCCACTCCCGTTCCTTGTCTGTCAGAGCGCTGTCAGAGCGAGCTCTTCACATAAATCTAGATTTGGCATTGTTGGGTTCCATTTTGCCAGAATGCTGTCTATCAGCATTTTCGCATTTTCAATGCATTGTCCTGGATGCTCACAACCGAACAGTGATCAGTCTTGATAACATAATGGGCAGCCACAGTTCTTACGGCCAATTCCTGAGGAATTTACTTGGTGTGGTTTTCTTATGACCATTGTTCGCCGATTCGCTATAGTGAGGGTGTTGCAAACTGTCTGCACTTGATGGGTTAATCTGAGACATGTTGTGGCATTGCGGCGACAGGCATGCAAATACAGAACCTTGTTGGTGGCCAGATGTTTCCAAATAGGCATTTTAAACTTCACCTCATTGCTAACTGACAAGCTCGTGAATTTCAGGTTGTACTTCTGAGCAATGAGAACCATCCACTTGATTTCTTCTGGCAGTGGAGTTCTCTGGGAGATTGGGACATGTATGTCTTGTAAGAAAACATTCAAAATTTGACCCAGACAGAGATTGAGGTAGCGAAATTTTGCTAAGATATAGTCAATGAAATAGCACCAGGATGCTCATTCACATCCCTGTACAAGGTATGATTGTAGATTCCATAGATCAATTGCCTCGTTTCTGGCAGTTATATCCAGGATTTGTTTTCCACCCTCAGAAATGTTGAGAATCATTGTTTCATGTGCGACTCTGGCTTTTTTCCCATCCCAAAGGAAGATGTGTTCAGCCTTGACCAGTGTATCTTCAATATCCTTTGACATGCTCTGTACTCTGGTCAAATATTGTGTTCTGCCTCCAATTACCATGTTTATGATATGATGTTTCCCTTCCAGAGTTGGCGTCAATGCCTTCCACCTTTCGAGGTCTCTCGTAATTTTTTGAGCACTGAAGGCCATTGTGTAATATATGGCACATTATTTCCTATCCATGCACCCAGCATGCAGCAAGTTTGACCGTCGGGCATTATCCTGAAGCTTTTGTCGATAGCTCTAATTCACATTTCATCATTTATCCTTCTCTCTTGTATCACCTTTACACAATAGGAAGCTCGGCCAAAGGGTAGTAGGACAGTTTTGTGTTCTTTAAATTTTGCTGTGGATGCTGCACACCACAGACACAAAATTTCCCAAAGCATTTCCAGTGAATTTACTGTTATATCATCTGCAAATAGTGATACAACAAGATCTTCGTCCTTTCCAGGTATTTTGACTCCTTTAAGGCCTGAATTTCGTATCAAACAAGCTAGAGGTTTGATAGCCAAGTTAAATAAGAGGCAGGAGAGGGTCTCCCTGTCTAACTCCATGAGTAACTATGAAAGGTTCACTCATTTCTCCGTTGGTCATCACAATTATCTCAGCATTTGTGTAAAAGGTTTTGATTGTGTTACAAAAATTTGGGCGGGAACCCCATGTGTTGAAGAACCCTCAGCAGGTATTGATGATTAATTCTATCATAAGCTTTTTCCTGGTCAAGAGCCACTATTATTCCATCCTCCTCTGCGGCTTCTGCATAGTTCAGGAGGAATTTTGCAAGCTTCACCTGATCCTCAATTTTACTTCCTTCCATAAATCCAGCTTGGTTGGGATGCACGAGAGATGGTGCTATGTTCATTAACCTTAAGGAATATGTCTTCGTCATTAATTTGTACTCACAGTTGAGGAGTCGATAGTTGCTGATCAAGGATCTGTCACCTTTTTTAAAGAGCAGACAGAGCCACCCGGTGTTAAAGTGAGTGCTTTTGATGATGCCATATTTTTCAATGAGTTTAGTGGGGAAGCCTAGTACATCGAACATTTTTTCGTCCATTCCTTTGCTTTGACGGTATATGATGTCGAGGATTTTGTAAAATTCATATGGAATTCCATCGACTCGAGGGCCTTTGCCATTGTTCGAGAGTTTCAGTACATATCCAACATCCTCAGCCATTAGATCCTTGTCCATCTTGTTGAATTCACGTTCTGACAGATGGACATCACATTTTTCCAGTGTAATTTCAGTTGCCATCATTCTTCCATACTCATCTGGAAGATCCTTGTCCTGAATTGAATTGTGGTAGTCCCTAGCCATCTGTGCCATGTGCTTTGGACGAGTTTCATAGTGAGGTATAGCAGAGTTGTTGTCAACCTGGAATTCACATATCGATTCTTTGGTATGGTAAACTTTGGCTGAACGGGTCCAGGAGGTTGTTTGTAGGGTTTCACCTTCAACATCATAATGTGCTTCGGACAAAGCTTTCTTTCTTTCAGATTCTTCCCTCAAGCAGTCTGCAATTTTCTTTTCCAGTAAATAAGTTGCCAGAGACCTATCTTCAGGCTGCATCCTCATCATGTATACATACAGAGGTTGAACCGGCGGCCAGCGGCCTGGGGGTCGGAGACGAGCGGTTGGAGCTGGCACTGTACACAGGCGGAATCGATCTCGGGCACAAAACAGCCAAGAATCTGTATGAAGATTAGCGGCTGAGTAGTTACTTCGAATTCGAACTTACAACAGTAACGAGCTTCGCCCCGGCTCACGAGAAATGTGCTTGTCATGCAGGCACGAGGATGGGAGTCAGATCCTCCAAGTGGTTTGGTGCAGCCTTGCAAGAGGGGATTGACAAGCGGGGTATCCACAGAAAGAAAGTTTCAACAAAGGCTCGTCAGGGGCCGGGCATGGAGTTGAACAGACAAATTTAAATGTAGTGGTAAGATTTGATGTTGTCTCATCCTGTCAGAAGTGCACAAGTTTGGGGGGTTTTGGGGTGGCGCTGCGCACCGCCACCGAGCGCGTTTCGGTTGTAAAGAAATTGAATACCAGATAAAATGTTCGAGGGAAGCGTTCTGCAACACGATTGAGGCGGGGCATAGCCATTGGTTGTGGAACAAATACCAGATCGTTTGCAGTGAGGTGATTTGCGACGAGCTCGCAGTGAGACGGTGGTCGAAGGATGGCCACGGATGGCAGCAAGGAAGATTTTTTCGGGGCGGCTAGAACAAAATTCATGTAGGATTACATACACATTTTGCTGACTATCGCATGAAGTTCTGAGCATACCATCCGCCTTATATATGACATATGTCTATTCTATCAAAATATCGCGGTTCGGGGCACTCCTTTTCTTACAACCAACATATACAAAAATTGACTATGTTTATTATAAAATCACCTCACGGGTCGCCATAAAAATCTGAGGACGCCATCCCCTACGGATTTTCATTCCGAATTGAACGGGCCATGTCCCGGAGGAAATGGATCCCACAATAGGCGATATATGCAAAACGATCAAAAAGGGCCAAAAATGGGGGGAAAAAACTGGCCACGCCCCAAGTTCCGCAAAGAGCTGTAAAGAGCCAAATAATAGTTGGATAGGATATGCGCGATTCGATAAAGAAGAATAAAATCCGGAGGCATCTAGAATATAGGCACGGCTACCGCATTCACCGAACGACCAGCAACCCGCACGCACGACAGAGCGGCAAATCCTCTTCTATCTCGGTGGTCATTCCATACAAACCCGGTGTGCGGACTCCGACACGCCGGAGCCGGGGAAACAATTTTGTGTCCGCGAGTATCTCGTCATTCGCACGCCACTGCTCTCGCCGGCGGGATCGCAGGCCGTAGTCGACGATGCAAAGGTCAGTCAGGCCATCGCTGAATATGTGGAGGTCGATTGTCTCGACGACGTTGCGTGCAGGTGATGCGCGCAGGGCGCCGAGAACGCCGAGGAGGCAATCGGCGAGCATGCTGTGGTCATGCTCGAAGGTGAGGTGCTGCAGCTGACCCAAGGACTGCAGATTGGGCAGGATGGAATGGGGATCTGTTGCATGATGAGTCGTGGGGATATTGGAGGAATTATGGACGTACATGTATCGCAATGTTCAAATATCAGGGACTGGACCCCGATAGCCGCTGCACTGTCCAGGAATCTATTTATGGCGGGCCATTTCTCGCTCAGGCGTATAGCCCGTAGGATTGTCGTTCTCAATTGCTGTGGCATGGGCTCCAGAGAAAGGACCCAATGCACGAACACAGGATTGGTTATGCCAAGCGTGTGGAGTCTTGGTGGAAGGGCCTTTGCCAAAGGTCGTACTTGCGTCGTGTAGGTCGCAGAGCCGCCCACATAGAAGTACTCTAGTAGCGGGAACGCACAGACATAGTCCACAAGCGTCGCCATTGCCATATCATTGTGCAGATGTAGCGTGAGGCGGGTAAGGGACATGAAGAATACCGGAGGGCAATCGGGGGAGATTGTGGGCTCGTATACGGGGCAATTTATATGCAGAAATTTTGGACGGATCCCCGAGCGGGCGAGCCTGGCCAGAATGTTTCTGATAGGGGTCATGCCCCAGGATCGCTTCTCCAACACCACCGTGATAACGAACGGAATCAGGGTGGCCTTGGGCGATTCAATAAGACAAAGGAACTCGGTGACAGCATTGGGCTCTGGATTCCAATAGGCTGAGAGGTCGGTCGAGGAGAAGAGGTGGTGTCTGCTCCGCGGAAGCCACTTTTTGCACACAAGACTGCAAGCAGCGAGAGTGGGCGGGTGCGTAGATGCGGAGTCTATGACGGATTCGACCAACTCCGTGGGTAGCGCTCGCATCGGGCGGCTCGCGCTATTGCTGGGAAAGGGCTGTTGAGGAGCGATAAGTAAGCAAAGTCTGAGATAAGGTGGGAAAGATCCGTGGCATCAATATCTGAACCATCAGTGGCAGTGCAGACCATCTAGTTCAACCCAAAGAATTTGCTTTTTTCTTTCAGACGGTTTATAGTTTCGCGGCTGCAAAATACAGCTCGACGTAGGGATTGATGCGTAGTGAGGTGTGAGCGCGTTCGATGTCTGCGTTGTAGAGAAAATTGGTTTCGATCGAGTCATCAACTGATGGTTCCTAACTGAGTTTCACTGAAATTTGAAGCTCGTCAGCTTAGCTGAGAGAATCTTCCTCCGTCAACTTGGTTAGATAATTCCCTCTACCTTTAGGTAAGGGTTTTATGGGCGCCCTAATTTCACTGCCTGCAGTAAATCACGGTTTCGTCATCACTTTTTGCGTAAGCACGTCTTCTCTCCGCCAAGACATGTCGGAATTCAAACTCCGATGATTTGTAATAACGGCCTACCCTGATCGAGCCACCGCGGTAACAGGTCGCTTCTCATCATGAGCACGGCCAACCTCTTCCTCGCTGGCGGCTCCAAGCCCGCAAAGCCGACATGCGCTGAGCTCGACGCCAACCAAAGCGTCGCCGTCTACCACCCGGGGTACAACCCGCACAAATTGCTGATGCTTCTGATCGCATTTCGCGCCCCCTCCGGCCACTGCGGTGTCCCCTTCTCCGTCGTTTTGGACGCATGTCGGATTCTGGCGAACAACAAGGACGGAACTCTTCGTGTGCGGGGCGCCGATACCGACCTGACCGCGCCCGACGACGAGAAAGATCTTCTACCGCCTGGCCGCTACACGTACCACGTGACCGGAGGAGAAGCGTACGCCGTCCGTGTCTTCGAATTCGGTTTCTGACGTGTTCGACATAGAGCCTACGCAGTTTGTACATCCTTCCGCGCATGGACCCCGCCCAGCGTCCTGCCCTCACATTGGGACTTCCCCGCGATGGGAGCCATCGCCGCTTTCCCAGCGTCGTCTGCTTCAACATACAGCACGGTGGTGAGGGCGTCCGACGGCCGGTGTGCAGTGACCGGGGACCGCAGCCGTCTGCAGAACAGCCACCTGGTCCCTGAGGCGGAGGCACCATGGGTGCGTTGCGGGGTCGCCCTTCGGGACTCTTATCGCTCATCTAAGTGCCAGTGGGCCCTCAGGGGCATGACCGGACTAACGAACAACCCTAAAGGCATCAAATCCCCACCGAACTGCCTCGCCACGCGCGCCGACCTCAACGGGCAGGGCATGGACCAGGGCCACTTCGTTTTCGCCCCGTACGCGGGCACGGCGGTCTGCGTGTGCCTCACGGACGGAATGGCCGATTTCGCGGTGGAATACCATCTCCGAGCCGTTGAGATTCCAGCCCGAATCCACCCGATGAACGTCTACGTGAGATTCGCCTGGGGCCTCTTCCGAGCATTGCGGACCGTTCTTGGTGAGCTCTCACAGGATCGGGTCATCGTGACCGTCGGCTCCCCGACGGTCACGACAGTTTCAGATGTTACACCCGCCACCAAGCGCAGACGCACTGAGGGCAACGACGATGGACGCGACGAGGAGCACGGGCAGGGCAAAGACGACGAAGGCCCCCTGCTAGCCGACGACGACGACAGCCCCCAGGAATCCGACGACGACGCTGCGCTCGAGCCTCCCCTCGACGTGTCCACTTGGACGGAGCGCGATCTCGAGGTTGCCGAGGGCCTGGATGCCGACCTTGATGGCCGACCTCTCGGTGAGCTTCAATGCGATGGACGCCTCTTTCTTGACCAACTCACAGCAGCCCCTTGCAGCGCACTACGAGCAGGCAGCGGGCATGTACCGGGGATTCTCAAAGGTGATGCGTCTCGCGCACGAGTACCGGCAGCAGCACCCCGAGGCCTCTGCGGTGCGGAGCGCACGGGTGGCTCGCGTGGGGGAGGATGACGACGAACAGTGGCTCTGACTGCTGGACTGCCCGTTCGGGCCCGCGAGCCGCTGTCCTGCCCGTGCGTACGTAGACATGCAGATACCGTAACGTTGTTGTACCATATTGCCTGCTTATGAACTCTTCGATCCACTCGCGAAGAACTCGCCGGGCGGAGTGGATTGCGTCTTGGACGAGGTGACGGGGTAACAGCGTATGATAGGCGTTGATCTGGCACGTGTTATATAAGCAGGAAAGTCATGTCACAAAAATCCTTTCTCCTCCTTCCACAAATACTTTATTACACTTCTGAGACCATCAAACTGTAGCCAACATGCATATCTATCATTTGATGGAGGGATTACGCTTTGGGTTATTATTTCTGCCCGTTTTCGAGGTTTGTTGAGCACAGAAACGGCCTAAATCAACCAAAAATATACCATACCATCGTTATTTACCTCGTGTAATGGCCCCAATAGCTAGTACAGCTTATAAAACTGCAACTACAATTTAACATGTTTTTATTTCGCCGTCCTCGGCCGCTTTATCCCACAGTGTATGTACACTCAGGCTTCTCAGGCCATCATACATATTCCACGATGGCGAACCCCGAGCCCTGCCGAGCGCCAAAAACCCTCCTTGCAATCTGCCTTCTGTCAAAGCCTATCTCTTTTCTCTTGGGGGGGGGTGCACCCCATACGAAAAATTGGAAACAGGAGCACGTATAGATCTTGGTGAGAAAATGATATCTGGTCTTTGAACTATATAGGTGCTCTCAACCATTGACTTGCTATGGGTGTTTTGATCGCAACGGGGCCATTCCGATGTATGGGAGACTTCCGATGCAATATTCTGATGTAGACTTGCGTCAAGGCTGTCCGGTTAGGTGGTTTGGGTTAAGGGGTTCAGGTCCCCCAGAGCGTGAAGGTCCTGGATCTATCTCTTTTCTCTTGAGGCTGGGAGGGCTTGTTGTTCTGGGACCTTCACGAGAATATCATCGAGACGAACGTCGGCTATTCTGATTGCTTTTGAGAGGTCGACGATGTGGGTTTTTTTGAAGTTCATGGTATTGCTTGCTTCGCGGTCAGCGTGTTCTTCAATGGACGAATAAAAGACAAGAAAAAGCCTGGACGTGCCACCCAGGACCTGGCGCATCCTCAAGGTTGGCGGCACCCTGCTCGCCACCACGCCGCTCATGGCGGGCCCCACATCCCGACACACGCCACACTAGTTCACAAGCTGCTAGTATGCGCCAAGGTCGGCTGTGCCTCTCATCTCACCCACTGGCGCAGCTTGCACGCAGTGACACGGCTCCCAACACAGAACGTGCAAATATACGAGACGTCGGTGTGCGCCAAGGTCGGCTATGCCCTGCATCTCGTCTACGCGCGTGCTCAGGATGGCCCCAGCGTCGCTCCCTTGCACTACGCGTCGGTGGCACACCGCAGCGAGTAGGCGCCGCCGTGGTTGACGGACGCAGGCCCTGGCCGTAGGTTAAATAGAAGGATTCGGGTACTCACCGTGTCAAATTGCGAGGATGGCAGTGGTACGAGAGCAAGCCTCGCTTAAAATCTTCAAACGCGCACACAATGTAGAATACCTAGTGGGGTATACAACTTGGCATGCCCCTCCCTGCGATCCCCGACCCAGAGAGCACAAAAGTCTTTCCCCTTTTGCAAATATTCCGAGGGACGCGCTCCTTCCTTCCACGTGCTCTTATAACATCCTGGCAATCTCTGCCCAGCACCCGGATTACGACTGCGCCTCGGCACTGCACCTGGCGCCAACACCACCGCCGAATGTGTCGTAAGCTGGCAATGAAGAAGGACACATTGTTTCGAGGCCACGAACCCCACCCCCGCATTCACTCCTCTACCTGGGGGGTGCTCCCATTCACTCCCCTCGAGCAGTGGCACGTTGCCGAGCTGGGAATGTCTCCATTCGGTATAGCCCCGATCCTGCGCGGCATGCCCGTTTAGCGAGCGCAGGGCCACTTCGCATCAGGTACAACCATTATGCAGTATCAAAGAGACTAAGCTGATCCCACAACTCCTCTAGGGCATACAAATCACAGAAAATCCCACTCTATGCAATGAATAAATTGGGAGAGGGGAGAAAGCAGGAGATACCCCGCTGCGCGAACATACAAGCACAGAGACAAGGTACGTCAGACGCACGCAATACCTCGATGCTGACGTTGCAACCAGGAGCACACTGGAGGAACCCCTGGACACCCGTCCAGTGGAAGATCTACCACTGTCTGCACCACCCCCAGGTCGACGCCCTTGACCTCGCCGGTCCCTCATGCCTCGAAACCACCTCGGGCGACATCTGGAACCCCGACAGTGACGACAAGGACTCGGACTGGGAGAACGGCCGCCCCACACGCCCCCTCCCTGCCCACTCATGCCGTGGAGAGTCCACCACACCCGCCCCCTCTACGTCAGCTCAGTCGCCCCCGCCGCAAAGCGAAGCCGACAGTGACAAAGACAAGCACATGAGCGACACCAACAACCAATGAACGACAACCAGCCCCCACAGCCACCTAATAAAACCCCACCGGTACTCCCCCTCGGGAACCCCCCGCAGCCCCCGGTCGACGACACCATGAATGGTGATGTCCAACCCCTGCAGCATCCCGCTGGTGACGTCCCACCGGCACCCCTCGGAAATCCCCCGCAGCAGCTGGACAACCCGCCTGCGCCGCAGGTGAACAACCCCAACGTTCAGCTCGCCCCACCTCCACCGGCACCCTTTGTCCTTCCTTCTGCCCGCACGCTCGCAGATGTGATCGCTGCTGCGCATTCCCAGAACCCCCACCTGCAGCTCCAGCCTGCACAGGCTGCTCTGCCCATCAACCCGAAGCTCAACCTCATGCTTTTCCAGCAGAACGTAGGAACATTCCCAAGCCACATCATCACCAACGCACAACTCATGCGTGACATCACACCAACTCAGCTGGCCAACTTTGAGGAGAGCCCCCACCACAAGTTCGCCCTCAGCGTCACCAACGGCAGTGACCATGCCCTGTTCCGAGTTGCCTACGAGACCCCCCTCGATGCCCAGGTCGAGACCGTCCTGCACACACTGTCCCCCTATGGCGCCCTCAAGGTCCGTCTCCCCCTCGCGGACCCCAACAGCGCTCGCATCAACAAATATGGAGGCCCCTCGTCGATCATGGTTGAGGTGGGCAACAACGCAGGTGCCGCCGCCATCCGAGCGCAGACGACGTTCGGTGTACATCCCGGCGTCGCTTTCTGGGCGACGGACATTAGCCACTAACGTGAATACGCGTATCTGGGCCTTCGGACATTACGACCCTGTTCAACCCTGACGAAACGGAGGTGTACGCTCACGCCGGGTGTATCATCACTGCCTACAACGACCCTGCCATCTTCCGCCTTGTCGACAAGCTCACGCAATCGGAGGGAGGCGACCCAATGCACCGCGTCTTCATTGCCCTCAACTCGATGCACTTCCAGCTCTTGCAGCACACTGACAAGCCTGTGCTTGTCGGATACCTAGAGCCCCTCACAGCGAACGAGGTGGAACAGGAGCAGCTCCATTCGCTCCTGCGCGGCGCCCACCACCGCCGCGGTATCCATAGGGCGCCCCACGGCCACCGCCGCCTCGGCCGTAACTAGAACCGCTGCCACGACCTCCATGGCCTCCACCATTGTTGCCTCGGCCTCCATCGCCACCGCCCCCACCGTTGCTCGGGCCAAGATATAGCGGGTTGTCAGGTGGAAGCTCCGAGCTGGGCAGGCGGGCCCCACCAGAGGAAGCCAGGTTTGGTATAGGGGCAGTGGAAGGCAGGGTGGGCGGCCGACTTACAGACTGCGCACTCGGGTGCATAGCCAAGATTCCCTTGGGGACGAAAGCCATGGTTACCAGCAAAGGAGAGGCTATGTTGGTCGCGGCGCCCGCAGCAACACGCATGGAAGAGGGAATGCTCGTGGGTACTAAACCCAGCCGCTGCAGCAAATAAGTTTCTTTCCATTTATCATCATTGAATCTGTTACATACCCACGCCGGTCGCAGTAGGACATTTTACCTTACATATACCCCTCCGCTGTTGCGTCGCGCCTCCTCCATCTCCCGTACAACCCGTACTCACGATAAATACACATACTCCTTCCTCACTTGATAGAATCAACTACCTTTTGACCTTCCCCAGCGCTGGATGAGAGTGGTACAAGATACCCAGAGCTATGATGGAGTGAGATATGAAGGTTTACCCAGGTCGGGGCCTGGAAGAAGTCGTGCGTAGCAGTACGCACGCAAGCCGAACCCGCTGCATCTACTGGCCATGCCCCCAGGAGCACAGGACAGGAAATGGGTGAGGGAACGCGTAGGTGTACTCTATGGGGGCTGATCCCCTCACGGAGTGCATCTGCACCGCAACGGTGGGAGGGCACTACAGTACCTCGGGGTCCTCCGGCCAGCAGTCCTGGCATGTCAGTCTGCATTGACTACCATTTTACACGATGTCTGGCAAGAAAGCCCGGCCCAGTGGTCTGGAATATTCGGCGACCATTCCAAATATCTTGCAAATTTGGCGGGTGGATTTGCCCGGTTCAGGTCTAAAGCATCTACATTAGAAGCGGCAAGGGACTCTGTAAGAAATGAACTGAAAACTGACTTCCCTGACCGATTTCCCATAGGGATGGAGTTGACCGCGCTGGATGGTGTCGCTGATCTGTTATTTGATGCAGCTAAAAACTTCGGTAAGACCACTACCGTATGTCGCACCTGTAGTCGTCGGCCCTGCCCAGACCGGTGCTCTTTTTCCTGTTGTCCAGTTATTGTAGCCGACAATGTGTTGGGAGCTCGTCACCCAGCATCCTACTGCATATCTAATTGGGTTGCGTCAATGAATAATAGAGGGGCAGGAATCAAGTGCCCATGGTGTCTCCTGGAACTACTGTAGCGTTTCGACCAAAGGTTCACGGGGTGTCACCCGTCACCTCAATTGTTCACTGGGTTAGTTGTTCATTCCTCGGCAATCACAATAAAATTACCATAAAAGGCAATCCGGAAATTGCCGGACTGAAAATTTTCTTGTTTTCAGGCCTATTTGGGTCCGAAAATTGCGCCGTCACCATCACCTGGACCAAATTGTTCATTCACGGGCCTCTGTCACCCGTCACCTGAACCTTTGGTTGAAACACTACAGTAGTCTCCGGGACTTCATTGGAAGACGCTCCTAGGTTCCTTTATGCCGCGATTAATGACGAACACATCAACTTTGACCCTGCGCTGACGATGGATAGCGGCAGAATGAGATACAGATTCGCATTGAGAGGTGTCACGGCGGCGAAAGGTCTGTCACCTGTGATTTGTCAAGGTGCGGTCACCTGGTCTGTCACCTTCCGGATCGTCTGTCATCCGCCAGCCATTAAATTGTGGATGTACTGGAAGTTCCAAATGTGCTCGTTCTCAGTCAGTTCTGGTCCCATTATCTCCGGAGATGGCGCAAACGAAAGCTAAACATGTTTTACTTAGAAAATAAAATAAAATAAAATGTGTTTTCAACAAGCAACTAACGAGATCCTGTGCCGAGGAACACAAATCCATCAAAACCATTGATTTGGCTTGCAAATTCCGTCAAACTCCTGTTTCTCCCAGAACATCTCTATGAGATGTGCTACAATGCCTTTAATGAATGTTAAAATCATCCTGAACAAAATTCTGGCCCGAAGAACGACCGGGAAGAGAAGATATTCACAATTCTACGTGGAATTGCCGAATTGGGAGGTGTGAATGAAAGAACACGTCGCGCTGCCCTTGCCCGTACTGCTTTCGTCTCGCTTTTTTTCTCAGGACTATTTTATCCCTTGCAAATACTAACCTATCAAGAACCAGAGTAATCTGTTGGGCAGAGCAGGAGTTTAACTCAATTTTGAGCCAAATCACTGGGAAGTTTGATAGACTCCCATTCCTTGCCGCAGGATCCCATTGGTTTCTCGCATTCAACCCCTCAACTTTTCTTTATTTCCTAGCTGAGGACATGTCTGCCTTTCGTTTGCGCCATCTCCGAAGACAATGGGGCGAGAATCGACTGAGAACGAGCGTGTTTTAAGCTTCTAGTACCACTCATCACTTGATGGCCATCGGGATGACAGATAGGTGACCAGGTGACAGTTGCATGACAAATCGCAGGTGACATACCTTTGTCCGCCGTGTGGTGTACTTAGCGGACAATCACTTTACATCCAGATTGATAAAACCGAATGGTGTCGTATGGTACCACGACGGGATCGTCACAGGCTCTAAATGTGAGTGGATGGGATGCTGCATGCTTTACCGGCTGACTTCCTTAACTCCTGCGACGTAGGGAATTCAATAAAAAAAGCGGTCGGCGTACTGTATGTGAGGGCTGATTGATTCGCTGGCTGCATTCGGGATGTCCTCCGCACGGGTGGCTTCCGTGATTTGAATTTCTGAACTCGAACTTCATTATTGAATCTCTGGAACTATTTTGACTGACCTGTCTCTGTGATTTTGCCGAAGGTCGTCAAGCGTGACTTGAGAGCTTATATAGTGCTGATGGAATATCAGTGATAGCAAAAAAAAAAACAAGTACGAGTTACCTGCCGGGTAAAGCCACGGCCCTACAACCCAAGTGGAAGAAAGAAAGGCCCGGGCACAGCCACCATCACTGGTATCGGTAGGTAGATTGACCGTTCTTTAACGAAATGGCTCCTTGGCTGTGCCATTTCTCCATATGTCCTTGCTCCTTTCCTCATTGTCTACTCGCACTGTCTGCGCAGCTGTCAGCGGGCGGGGAGCTTCGTCCTGTGATTCGATGAATTCGACATTCCGGCTGACGTGGATCCGCTTGGTCTTTCGCTCGTAGCAACGGTATGCAGGGGAATTTGGTGAGTACACCCAATCATGACACCTCATGACACATTCTACCGACCGATTGAAGATTTTGGGGTTAGACTTCTTCGGGAGTTTGAGCACAAATGCGCGGCAGCCAATCTCTCGCATATGCGAGAGATCAGGCTTCTCTGCAGCCCACGCTTCGGAGGGTGTTATTTCGGGATGACGAAGAGCACTTGTAAGTGTGCAGTTCTTGATGTACACCTCGGTGAGCATCATTTCTCCCCACATGTTTGGAGGGAGCTTAGCAGAGGACAGAGCAGCAACGGTGTGACTCATGAGGGTATGGTGGGTGCGCTCAATAAGCCCCATCTGCGCTAACGAATACGGTGCCGATGTCTCCTGCTTAATTCCCGGTTGTCCTAGATAGCGAATAAATCTCACTGAATCAAATTCTCCGCCGCCGTCAACTCGAAAGATGCCGACTTCCTCCCCGCTGTGGAAGTACGACTTGGTGTCCTCGTCGTTTCGGGTATCCGGGCTGGTTCCATGTGACAGCCTAATGCGGTAACGCCGCGCCGCTCTACTTTGCTTCCATCCTACGTCTTACCATCTACAACCCTCTGCTTCTTTCTCCCTCCTCTTTGCACCCAGGGCTCGTTTGCATCTGTGCAGTCAAGATCCTCTGCACTACACTGCCAAGACTCGGAATCTCCGCCGACGACAATCTCCGTGCGCCCACTGTTACGTCCTCACGCGAAGGGCCATTGCCCTGTTGGAATGGTCTGGCAATGTCGAGCGTCTTCTCCCGTACTCAACTCCTGGTTTCACCTTTCGCTTATCAAGGATGTATGTTTTTCTATTGTGTTCTTTACTTGTTTTGGTAGCAATCCCGATGCGACTACCATTTGGGACGCCACCGCTCACTCGGACTGCGCTGGGGATCGACTACGACGTGGACTGGGCACCCATCGTCAGCACTGAGCGGGGCAGCGCTTCTCCCTATCCATCTTTGTGCAACTCCCGGTGTGCGGCGTGCAGACGACTTGGTCTAGCTCACAGATTTACAATGGCCATTTTACGTACATTTATTTATATTCCTGTCACTCGCTTGCAGGCTCTGGTGTCGTGAGAGAACACGAGCAGCCGTCCCCTCATGTATATATTCGCTCGGCCTATTACCGGGGAATAGATTTCGTTTCTCCCTCACTCCTACACAAGTGCCGAGCAAAGAACCTGAGCCCAACAAATCCGATTTCCACGCATACTATAAGCTGAGTGAGGTACTTCTCTGCTCGACTGACTACTGTAGCGTTTCGACCAAAGGTTCAGGTGACGGGTGACAGAGGCCCGTGAATGAACAATTTTGGTCCAGGTGATGGTGACGGGGCAATTTTCGGACCCAAATAGGCCTAAAAACAAGAAAATTTTCAGTCCGGCAATTTCCAGATTGCCTTTTATGGTAATTTTATCGTGATTGCCGAGGAATGAACAACTAACCCAGTGAAAAATTGAGGTGATGGGTGACACCCCGTGAACCTTTGGTCGAAACACTACTGTACTCTACCCTAGGAGCTCTCCATCGAATTTCGGCAGAGAGCTTGGCCAATCCTGTGCACGACTGAGATGCCACTCGGTCCACGCCAGGACCAACCTTCTCTTCTTCAGTGGAGCCCACCACGAGGGGTGTCAGTTTTCCGTTGCACATAACGAACTAAGTCTTTTATATCCCCAAATTGTTTCATATTTATTGCTACCCAATTTCTTCTTCCAAAACGGCAACAGGGCCGAATACTTCGATCCTTCAAGTTCCCATGCCTATTCCACGCACTCCTAATCCGCCGTACTTCAACGGGAAATACCTCACTGACTTTTTGACCGTTTTAGTCCAGCATGGCGTGAATGCAGAGATAACGGACGCGGACGCGGACGCGCTCGTCCTGTACATTTTGCAGTACTCGTCCGACGAAGTCAAAGACCTCATCCGTTACGTGCCTGAGTTCGACCCGGACGAGCCATCTAAGACCTGGAGGGCCGCGAAGGAGACTCTGCATCTCTTGTATGGTCAAGCTGAGGAACCACCGAATTACACCGAGTCGATGCTGAGGGATTTTTGCCATGAACAATCAGCTAAGTCCATCTTTAAAAATAAGTTAGAGATTGAGGCTTACCACAAAGATTTCATGAAAATCACCATAGCTTGCCGACGGAGATGAGAGTGATAGCGGCATGCGGGCAGAAGAGCACATCCTTCAGTATGAAGTGACAGCCCTTGCCAACCCGGACGTGGACCTCTCTGATCCCAACAGCCTTGATAGATGAGCCTCCAACGCCAGAGACACTGCGCGCACACTGCTCGATTTTGGTGAAGTGCTTAAAGTTGGGGCAAATGGAGCTTGTCGCACTGGTATCAAGGTACAAGATTGGCTTGTCATCTGCGACGTGAGCGGTGTCCGAGACATTGGTGGACCAGTCGACTGATGTGGTCTCACGCGGTATCAAGGTACAAGATTGGCTTGTCATCTGTGACGTGAGCAGTGTCCGAGACGTTGGTGGACCAGTCGACTGATGTGGTCTCACACGGAGTAGTGGGAGAGTCGGAATCGGTGAAGAATGACTGATCTGCTGGTGCATCTGATTCGTCGCCGCTATCAACAGCAACCTGCGCCCGTTCCTTCTTTTTATGTTTCGGTGTTCATGCTTGGTGCCCTTTGGGGCGCTTGATGCGCCCGCCGGGGCCGTAGCAATGATCCCAATCATGGTAGTGTTTCACGCTGCCCTTGAACTGTGGGTTTGCGCATGGCCCTTGCCCATTTGGGTACTCAGGCTTGCCCGTGCCTCCCTGCACCTCGTATCTCTTGCTGAAGGCTGCGAACGATGCCACACTCGCAGCTGCCTCAGCATTCTCCGTGTTGATACGAATCTGTTCGTGATTGATGCGTGAGATGACTGCAGAGGGCATCAAGGTGCCAGCGCTAAGAAGGGTATCAAGTGCTGAGTGTGCCTCCTTGAATTCGGTTCCCGACATGGCATTGAGGAAAAGGAGAGACCTCCATTTGTCTTCAGTGGGAGGTTTGATAGCAAAGAACGAGTCGCCAGGGGCCTGGATCTTGTCCGTAGTCTGTTTCAACGGGATCTCGCACGTGTAACGAAGCACAAGGGATTCTTGGAAGATGGTGAGTTGCAAAAGCGTCCCAGATGGCAAGTGGGCCGCTTTGAGCTTTGCCCATGCCACAGAGGCAATCGTGTCGTCATGGATAAGTCGTTGATCGGTCTCGCCAATGCGAAGTCGGATACAGGATAGGACGATGAGATTCTCGCACCAGAGGTTGGGGTACTGATACATCAGCGCCCGAGATTTACCTATGTGTCCTGATACATCAAACCTTCTCATGAGAGATGTGCTCAATACATCACCTTAGAGAGATGTCCTGCAATCAGAAATGGGGCATGATATATCAGGAGCTCAAATTAGAGATGCACCTATCTACATTACACCCAGGATGGGGGGCCATCCGATCCATGTCAACCGTTTGCAGCCCCCTTTTGGCTGTGGGGTTTTTTCACCCTTGCGAGTCTTTTCCTCGCATGTGGCAAGTCACCACCATCAATGCTCACAGCATGCTCGATGCCCCCCCATCCTGTGTGTAATATAGACAGGATGAGGTCGATAGGATGGCCCCCCCCCCCCATCCTACTTATAATATAGATAGATAGAGATAGGCTGGTGTAACACCCTAACCAACCTAACCTAACCCGCGGAAACTGTTACAGCACTTCCGAAACCGGGGTGCACACATCACACAACAACTTACAAAACTGAAAATGGCTTGATAAGCCCTTCATTGCATGTTTTTAAGCGGACCATGTCTATTTGCTTGTTAAAACCTCGCAATTTAACATCAAAACCTTCCCCAGAGTACGCACATGAGAAACAGTCTTTCGCTGCAAGCCAAAATAATGTTAGCAAGGGCGAGAACCCCCGGGGGACCAAGTCAATAGGATGGCCCCCCATCCTGGGTGTAATTAACTGTTCTTTAATGATTTGCTCATTCGGCGGTGCAATTGCCCCATGTAGTAGGTTTACCTCCATTTCATCTCGTTCCCCTGTAGCTGATGCTCTGGCTTCATGAAACACAGCTATCCTATTGGCACATCTGACTGAACAGCTGACCGAGGCGCAGTATGTTTCGCAGTTCAACACAGTTGATGCTGCCTGTGGCGTAGTTCAATTATATTGCCCTCAAGCCGGTGGGCCACGCAATCCTCCCGAATGTCAAAATATAGAGAGCCCATTGCCTTTTGTTTGCACTGGTGAATCTTTTACCCGCCTTCCTTGCCGCCAATTTACAGTATGGCTGGGATTTTCCGCGAATATAAATCGCTTTCTCTTCCAAAAAGGCGCTGAAATTTCCTGTCCTGTGGGCTGTGACTGTCTTGACTGTCTCCCGCTCGTCGATGTCTGGCATAGCTTCTTCGTTGCTTGAGGTTTAATCATTGGAAGCAACGACATGCAGCATTATTTGTGTTGAAACTGAATCCATTAACTCTCTGCCAGTTCTCGTATCATGTTCTTTCCTTGGGCTGACCTTCTATTCTCCCCATCATGCGGGTGTGATTTTCTTGTTGAAACCTCCATCTTTGGGTACAACACCGAGGAATTCGCTTTTGGTGCTACGTTTGAGGTGTGTTTCTTACCTTGCAACAGGATTTTGCTAAATCGAAGATGTGTTCATTTTCGGCTTTCAGATGCTGGAGCGAAGCAGAGGTACATCTTGTAGAGATAAGGAATTAGCCACGGAAAAATCACTCGAGCAATCAATAGGATATACCATTGTCAACCTTCGAAACAGTAGCCCCGAAACATCCATTTGCTTTGATGCACTCTCTATAAGCTTCCTTGAGTTCCAAGTACACTTTAGTGAGCAATGGCATAGGATGGTTATGCAGGGTAGCATTAGTAATAATCAGTGCTTTGCGGATTGATGGATCCAGAGGCACATATATCGAGTGCTCAGCAGGGCAGGGGTATCGTTTGATAGTGCTCAGTGAATTGGCAGTTCCATCTGTGATGTGAGCGTGTGCTAGATTCATGTCAGAACGAAATGGAAAATATATAGCGTGGTAGATAACACATGGCAGAAACGGGCTTTGAACCCGACATTTGGATGGACAAGGCAGCTGCATGGGCACGGAATTTTTCGACGAAATACCTGGATTTGGATAAAGTTCAGTCCCAAGTAACTGCTAGCGAAGAACTCAAGAACGGCTAAGTCGATCAGCGACTTTTTTATATGTGGCAAAAGATGTTACCCACGGCTACCTGTTGCGCGAAATTCAAATGTTTTGAAAGGGGTAACACACTTGGCTCCATGGGGAGGGTGGAAAATGAGCTGTGCTCATAAAAATTCAGCTGAAACTCAAAGTAGGAATATCTCCAGAACCACTGAATGGATTGCCATTGGTGCTGGATCAGAGTGTCCTCTCGCAAAAGGGGTTGGTGCCTCACACCCTAGGAAGCTGTTAAGTGCTGAGCTGAGGGAATCGGAATTGCCGAGGAAGTCCGAAGGTAAGAGTTCAGAGAAGTCACGGAGTTCCAAAGGATCAGAAGGTCGTTCTCGCAAACACTACAAACAAGAGTGTGCAACTACCCGGCTTGCGACCAAGGAGAGTCAAAGTCCAGAGATAAGAATGGGAGGACGTGTAAGGATGCAGGAGGGCCGGAGGAGGCACGGAATATCCGATAGGTTGGAAAGTCTGACTCAGGTTGCATTGGGAAGGGAGAACACAATAACATATATAATTATCAAACTGAAGAACAGAGGCTAAACTACTTAGCTTAAATACTAGTAAGCTAATTGTTTAGTGAAAGACAATAAGATGTGAAAGATTAGTAAGTATAAGTCCATGGACAATAAGTCGTCAAGACAATCCTGTGAAGGATTAATAAGTATAAGTCCGTGGACAATAAGTTGTCAAGACATCTTGTGAACAATGAGTAAGTATAAGTCTGTGGACAATTAGTGAATGTCAGATAAACTCCGAGAGTGAAGTAAGGGAATACGAGTAAGAGGAATGCACTTGGTAATCCCTCATTGCGTAATATCCCTTGCGATGAATAGAAGTCCCCCTCGGAAATTCCGAAGTAAGTCCGATCGGAGCTCCGAGGAACTCCGAGTTGCAAGGATATAACAGAAGCACAGGTTCGATGCAAAATGTGCTTTTTAGGAAATTTACATGTATTCATATCTCCATAACCACTCAGTCGACAGCCATTGTGCATGGCTCGTTAATACTAGAAAATATGGGAGAAGAGTTCGCACATCAGGAAACCCATGTTTGATGCAAAATCACCTTGTTGGGAAATTTCATAAGTTCATATCCCCAGAGCCGCTTGACTAAGGGCCATCGTGTATTGTTCGTTAGTACCATAAAATATGGGGGAATAGTTCGCAAAAAGCACTAAGAGTTCGTGTTCGCACACCATGAAACTCATGTTCGATGCAAAATCACCTGTTTGGGAAATTTCATAAATTCGTATCTCCAGAACCGCTTGACTAAGGCCATCGTGTATCGCTCGTTAATACCATAAAATATGGGGGAAGAGTTCGCAAAAAGCGCTAAGAGTTCGCACATCAGGAAACCCACGATCGATGCAAAATCGCCTTTTGGGGAGATTTACATCAATTCATATCTCCATAACTACTTGGCGGATTGAACATGAAAGTTAGATCATTCGAAAGGCCCATTTTACGGAAACCGTTCGCAAAAACTAACGCATGTCCAACATCCAGAAGTGGTAGATTCGACCAAAATTTCCTTTTTTGGGTATAAAAACCTCCATACCCGATGATCGGCTGAACCGATCACTGAACTTTCTAAATATCCATGTAACCCTCGAACAGGGCTACCGTTCGCAAAAAAAACGGAGAATTATATTTTTAGAATCCCTAGGGGGGGGGCTAGGGAAGGTATAAAATGGGTAGATTTCCCTCGATCATCTTACCCGCACTGCAGGAGAAAGAAAACACGAAAACGAGAAGGGCATGATCACACTCGTTCTCTATCGCTGTGGCTCGCATCACTGCTGTAGGAATCATTTTGAACTACAATGACCCTGGAGTTAGCGTTCTACACACTGCAGATTATTCCTCTGACATAGCAGCAGCCCTTAAAATGGCAATTGGCGAACAATACGTGTCTTAGGCCGTGATATCGCAGGCTCCAATGCCACCAAATCGGTAGAGTACATATAACGAGACAATTATCTGAGGGGGAGCAGAGGTCCAAACAGAATGTATCTTGAGGATTGAGAGTGTAACCTGGATTAAATAACGGTGCACATTGGTCAAACGAGGAGCCGACAACATAGCGATAGTCAATGTCCGAGCTATCAGCGTTCGATCCCAGACACACAAAATCTCCGCTCAAAAGTCCCCATACCCATCGGGGTTCTTCGACTGGAAGTTCCACAAGTCGCGGCACATCGCCGAGAGCTCCTGGGTTGCCCTGAATCCAAACTCGTTCTCCGCGAGCGTGGGATCTGCGATCAATTTCGGAACATCGCCACGGCTGTATTTGACCGGTCAACCAACGGCCAAACGGAGGAGGTATGGAGAGAAAGGAAGCCCTACCGCCGTCCGATGATTTCGTACTTGAAATCGACGCCCGTAGCCTTGCGCATGGCCGCGATGATTTCCAAGACACTGACTCCTCTGCCGAGTCCGAGATTGTACGCCTTGAAACGGGCACCTGACGTGTCGAAGACCTTGCTATCTTGATTCAACGCTTCTAAAGCCAACAGATGTCCTTCGGCGAGATCGATAATGTGGAGGTAGTCCCGCACACATGTACCATCGCTGTATTCCACTGTCAGTTCGACGATTCAGTTGTGCACCTATCAGAAGGAACGTACGGAGTAGGGTAGTCGTTACCGAAGACTTGCAACGTCGACGCGTCGACACGACCAACTCCCATGTGCGCGAGGAGAGGAAGAAGATTCTCTGGCCGTCCCTTGGGATGCTCTCCAATCTGACCTGAAGGATGTGCACCCGCAGGACTACACGAATTATCGATGATTGAGGGTGAAGGAAAAATATAATCACTCACTTGAAGTATCTCAAAGAGATTGCAGACCATTTGGAGTCGGCTGCAGTGGTGGTTAGGGGATAAGACGCTGAAAGCCGAACCACAACTTACCACGGCAAAGGTCATGGATGATGGTCTCCGACATGACCTTTGTGTTTCCGTACGGGCTATCCGCCTCCAGTCGCGTTGTCTCTGGGATCGGAATAGTTGGAGGAGTTCCATAGACGGTCGCAGAGGAGGAATATATGATCTGAGTGCATTCGTATTCTTTCATCGTCTGGAGGAGAAACAGTGTGCCAGTAACGTTGTTCTCATAATATGTCAACGGGATTTCCACAGATTTGCCGACCGCTTTGTGTGCCTGTGGAAAATAAAACCACCTATTCCCAGAGACGTGAGCATTGGAGTGGACTTACCGCTATGTGCACAACTCCCCATATACCTCCTTTGCCGTGCTTCTCAAAAACCGCTCGAATTTCGTCCCGCCGTGTAAGATCGGAATGGTGGGTCTCGATCTCGGTGCTTTGTAGGTCATGTTCCGAGGCATCTGCGGGCAACTCACTCCGCAACAGTGCGGATACCCTCGACAGTGCGTCGGGATGTGAGTTGTGGCCATTATCGAGAGAGATGACCTTGTAGCGTCGAGTTTTCTGTAGCGTGTATATTACGTGCGAGCCTGGCAGGAATCACGGTTACTTGGGTGGGACAGGCAAAGAGAAGCTTGAATGACCGATGTAGCCTGCACCACCAGTAACAAGAACTTTCTATTGATCGGTTAGAAGAGGCGAGGATGGGTAGATAGGCGCTTACTCTGAGGGGCACAGTCTCAGCTGCTTGAGACATTGGGAGATGTGTGGATGGCAATCGGGCAGAGAGCGCGAGCTTCGTGTTCTTTATTCACCACATTCGAACCCGGCTCGGCTCGAGCGATCACTTGGACTTGTTGTGTCTGAACCTTGAGACGCCCTGCGGAGGAGTGGACGTGAAGGAGCTTGGACTCGACGAGCGCAACGTGTGAACGGCAGTAAAGACAGATCTGTCAGATCAAATGCGGGTGCAAAAGTTCCCAAAACAATGTGGCCAACCATCGACGCGGGTCTGGAAGCTAGAAGGGCCTGTGACGTCATGACCCAGACGCCTCATAATTCATTTTCACACCCTACTTCCATACTTAATCCGACGATCCTCTTGTCCGGGCGATCCTCAAACAAATGCATTCTCTACTCCTACTTGCCGCATCCATCTCTGTATGTGCTGCATCTCTCCAGAAACGATCCACGACAGGCCCCACTCAGTGTTGCATTATAATGTTAAGGGTTATCGATATTAAGCCCTTATCTTAATATAAGTTAAGGCCTTAGAATGGGCCCCGGACGATTATAAGGGCTTTCTAACCCTTAGGTACCGGGCAGCCGATAAAGCCGAGTCGGCCGATGACGGGTAAGGATAGCCGGTGCCGAGGCGGGATTGACTCGTTGCTGAGGCCGCTGCCCGCCACCCACATCCGCAACAATGGCTCCGACGCTCGGTGACATATGGGGGCCCTTCCATCGCAGCGAAGGCCACCCCAATGGCTCGCACCATCGCGCGACTCACTGGCGGTGCATCGACACATTCCGACCTGCAAATGCTCCAATCAATATTGACATTGCGGATAAATTGGCATTGATGAAAACGAAGAATGGTTTGACAAGGGTATGTGCTGGCTGTCCCGCGGAGGGCATGGGCTCACAAAGCTGGTAATAGCCTTGCAGGACGCGGTGGATGCCAGCAAGTCCTGCAACGGTGAAAAGACTGCTATGGCAGGTCACTTGCGTAAATGTCCCCACGCCACACCTGCCGAGAAGGCGCTCGCCGCAAAAGCCGCACCCACCCAATCAGAAAAGAAGATCGCTGAGAAGCGCAAGCTTGAGAAAACTGCTTGCGATGTCGACGGGAATACCGCGGACGACGAGGCCGGTGGCTCCAGCCAGCGGGGGGCAAAGCGCAAGAAGGTGGACAAGTCATTCACACAGTCCAAACTCGAAGTATTCCGTGGCCTCGACATCCCGTTTAGCGAGGTGCAAAAAGACGCAATCCACGAACAGTTTTTACGCGCCACACAGTCAGCAAACCTTCCCGAGCACTGGGTAGAGGATCCGGAAGTCCTCAAGCTATTTATCATGTTCCGCGGCCATGCTCTGGATGTAATTCCGACTTGTGCAGCATTGGGCGGGCCACTTCTCACGCGAGCTAGCGAGCGCGTCGACGCTGAGATTGCGGGACGTAGTGAAAGGAGAAAATGTGCTGATGAGGTATGTCACCGTAATATGTGCACGACTATATTAAACTTGTTGATCTTCAGCACCGATAGAGTACGGACCGTGGCAAAGGACAACGTTGCTGGGGTTATGTTGAGTCACAAATTCAAGGTGTGCTGTTAAATCTCTTCTGCGAACATTCATTTTTTATTAATAATCGCAACCGTACAGTCGCTTCTCATTGATACCTTACGCACCAACAACTGGAAAAAAGACGGGCATCCCTTGCGATCCGGTTCGGTGAAATGATTGACAAGGCAGAGCGGGTTCTTGGCTGCAATGTCGCCGGCTTTCTCACCGACAATGACGGTGGTAGTAAGCGAGGACGTAACGACCTCGGTGTGCTTCGCCCTTGGATTCTGCTCTTCGCATGCTGTGCACATCAAGGCCAACTCATTCTCGGCGAATATATCCGGGAAAATGAAGAGGCAGCAAAATTGTTTGAGGAGCTCATCGAGTTCGTCCACTGGCTCAACAATCACGACAAGGTCCACGACATCTTCGACGCGCATCAGCGCGCACTTGATCCACACGGCAAAGTTCTCACTTACCTCGTCGCCAATCTCACGCGCTGGACGACTCACCTTGTCGCTGCTCTTCGGTTCCAGCGCTTGAAAGAGCCCATCCGCAAAGCTATCCTCAACGATCGCGAGGACATCATCAAGGCTCAAGTCGGTGCAGAGACTCGCACTCGCCAAATGGCAGCCCTCCATTGGGATGCAATTGAACATTGTGAGTCCCGTCGAGCTGCCTTCTTGGTGGGATCGTCTCGAATCCGTCGTGGTCGATATGGAACACATCTGCTACCTCACGAACATGCTCCAGAGCGACCATGTCCGCCCCGATCAATTCCTTCCGCCTTCGCAGGCCTGTACCGCCACTTCCTCGGCCATGAGAACACCTCAGTGGGCAAACACATGTGCAAGCGACTCGAGAAGCGGTGGAAGGAGATGGATCAAGCCGTGTCATTCTCGCGCTAGTTCTCAATCCGTTCGAGATGTTGTCGCATTTCGGCAACAAGGCGAATATCGACATATTTATTTTAGCTGCGGAAATCAGCAAGGTGTGTATCTGCTCGTTGCATTCTCCTTCTGCTTCTTATAAATCCCAGCTATATATCCGTGTCAACTTACGTCATCCACGACACCGCTCACTCCGGAGCAGGAGGCTAACAAAAAATCAGCTCTTGAGCAGTGAGCTCGTCAAGTCACGGCCACATTTATGGCCTATCTCAGCGGCACAGGCGCCTTCGCGCTCTGGAGTGATGCCTACTCTGCTAGTAAGACTTCCTACATTGAACTAAATGTAAGTCCCATTCATTGCAGATTTGACTGATAATTCTTCGAGGGGGACAATCCAATTCCCTTCTGGAACTTTCGCCGCGCAAATGCAGACACCGCAGAGCTTGCTAACTTTGCTCTTTTGTTGCTATACCTCGTCGCAAACCAGGCCGGTCTCGAGCGCTCGTTCTCTGATTTTTTGAACAAGAAGAACAAAAAACGGGCTCGACTCGGACTGCAAAAAAATGACACAACAAAGCAAGGTACCGTTCTAGTCTTGATTCTATTGCAACTCTGACGTTCACCCCAAGGTCACTCGACGCATCCGCGAGGACCAATATGCCGAAGGCTTACGTCAAAAACGCGACGGGCGGAAAAACCACTCAGAAGTTCAAATCAAAACACTACTTGCAGTTCCTCGTTATGCCGATGCTAATATTAGCGACACCGACAGTGACGACGCTGAGAGGCCTCGGGAATCGGTGTTGGTGAGCAGTCGCGCCGCATGGAGAAAGCAAGTCGCAGCATGGCAGAGTGAAATGCGGGATGCAGACGATTAGGACTCGGACACCAACGACACCCCGCAGACTGCGGCAGGCGGCCGCCGTCGGGCTGCTTGGCTCCCTATTCAGCTTGACAAACTCTTTGGCGGCGACCTCAAAGAGCCCATGCCTCGGCCCTCGCGGTGCCGCTGTCTCGGAAGAGGGCCTTTACATGGAATTGCTTGCCGCCGAGCACAGCGGCGAGGAGCCTGACGACGGGGACTCTAAGGATCTGGGGATGATTACTTGGGGTAGATATCAGTGTATCTACGTCTTGTACTCTTTCCCGGAAAATAACCCTTATTTTACCCTTATAATGGGTACCTTAATAACCCTTATCTCATTATAAGGCCTTAAGATCCGCGCGCACCCTTATTAACCCCTTCTTTTGCAACACTGTCTCAAAGTGTGTCTATTGCCCATCTTCCCTCATTGTTCGCGATATCGTAAGCTAGTACATCGCTGGACTGCTCTCGCCGATCAGCCTCTTCTTTTCCTTCGGCACCGCGGGCAACGATCCCTCATTATTCGATGTCCACTTGCTGTTAATTATCACCGCTATTCCGGTCCATTCCAATCATCAAGACACCGTCTCTGCTGTGGTTAATAGAGCAATAGCCTACACGGTCAAGAGTCGCCATCGGTACTGTAACTCGCAGTTCAAACACCCGGTAAGTATACCGATCTGTGCAGCATTATGGTCCCGGTCAGGTTCTGCGTGCATTTATTGGAACAGGTCCAAAGAATCGTAAGCCGTTTCAATAAGGAATGGTTAATTTAGGACCCTGTTACTCATCTCTGCCGTTGATAAACTCGTGGGAACCCATCTGCTGACCTCTGAGTGGGTCCCGGTCTTTGATCGGCCAGAGCAACTTGACAAGGCCCCCACACGCCCGATGCCCTCCAAAAAGCACCGCAAAGGGTCCAAGCCCGCACCTCGCACTCTGCCAACCCAATGGTGTTCCACGCTCCTGGATGACGAGGTGACCCGTTGCTCGGCGCCTCCGACCCATGGCCACCCCATCGAGCGCTGCGGTGTCCACCACGAGCAGTACCAGACCATGACCAAGCGGTACAAGGAAGCCCAGAAATTCGTAGATGAAACGCTTGTGGGGGTCTTGATCCCGACGAAAGAGGAGGTACTGGCCTACAGTCCCCCCGGCCGTCTTGGACAAAGCGCGCCTGATAAAGAATTATGTGATGCTATACGAGAGGAACGCACGGGCGCGACATTCACCATACCAGATTTTTCTTGAAAGGTGCGTGATTATTTCAACTCGTTTTTTCGCTACAACTATGGCTTGCCAGTGGATGATGGCCACAAAATTCGAATTAATCTACTCGCTAAGCAGATGACTAGAGCAGTCGAAATTAGGGATGCCCTGGAGGCTCGGGCAATGACCCTCCACCTGGCGAACGATCCCACAAAGGATTGGATGCACGAGTTTCAAACTCTATCACCGGAGAACGAGGAGGAGAGCAGCCTCGACCGAATTAGCTCCTACCTTCACCTGAGCGAGAAAAAGTGGAAACTTGAGGCGGCTGTCAATGCGGACGATGATCTCATTGCATTGAAATTGAGATTGTGAGTTTTGCTTCTCATCGCAGAGGTAGTACTGACGAAACCGCAGTCGGCGCGAAGTATATCTCAAGATGTTAGCGCTGTTCATTGACCCCGACAACTTTGGCCCGAATATGATCGCTTAGCCAATCTCCAGCGACCACCCGACACCGAGGAACTACGGAAGCTCCAAAAGATCAGCAATACTGCATATGCGCAGTATTTCCGACGAATCGTATTCCATGACCCTAATTTATTCGCCAAGTCCTTGAACAAGGTGTCATTCAAGGACTTGGTTATGGATGAGGATTTCGGGATGGAGGATGTCAAGCGAGTTCTACGAATGCTGGCAGGACGGCTGGCCTTTGGGTTGACTTGGTGGAAGGATTCGTTGACGGAGGCTCTATATATCAAGGATAGAGCGGAGGCTAGCGCTAATATGGGCAGCGTCGGTGAGATTTGTTGATACCGATGAGAGAGACCGAGCATTAATTGTCCGATCACAGAGCACCGCGTCAAGATCTTGGGCGGCTGGATTTACAAGAGTTCCCGAAATACACCCGCTCCTAATAAGGTGTGGTGGGTCAGTTGAATAATCGTTTTTCCAGTCCACATCTGATTGATGGTCCAGACGCTCTTGACCTCGGAAGAAAAGCAACAAGATATTGAAAATCGTTACGTCCGCCTTTGCTGCAATTTCGACGAGTTGCATCTCTTCCTCACCATGAGCGCATATGTAATGCCGTCGCCTTCCTTCTGCACAACTGGAAACTCGGAGAATCCGTCTTGGGACTCTAGCGCGACGAGGAAACATCTGAGTATTTGTGGAGTGGTAGTCACGGGCATGCTCAACGGCAGCAGTCAACTGTTCAAACATCTTGGGCCAATGCCGAGTCTTATTCCCGCCAGACACCTAGGCTACAAAATGTGGGTCGAGACGGAAGTACGAGCATACATCTTCGGCGCCATTCGCGACGAGCCGGACGATTTTACGGCGGCATTTTTGAACGAGCTCCGCGCCCGACCCGATCTCTTTTCCGTCGTCACTCGCTCCGATACGGATCCGCCGCGCATTCTCGACAGCTTCGGAGGGGTGACTGACCAGGTCCGGATGCGGAAGTTCGAGGGCCCGCCCAGTTGGTTGATCATCTACCCACAGGGAGTGGGGAGTGGGAGGTTCTACGGTCGCCTTCAACGTTTTGTATGGCGGTGGAATGGATCTCTACAAGACGGCTGGATACCTGTCGGCCAACTTTAACATGGGAACCGACTCGACAGACGCGGTGCAGCTCGCGGATTCTTTTCCACAAACGGTTCCCAGTCAAGTACTTTCTCATCTTGGACGCCTCGGCGAAGAGCAATGTCCACGACCTCGCGCGGCAAGTGCTTGGGCGGCTTTCCGAGCTCGCGGTCTCGTCCAGGGTGATTACGATGAGCGCAAGTACGACAAGGCATCCGATGTGCTCTTATAAAAAGTGCCAGGGAGCGCTTGTCGTTTTTGCCCGAAGGTGGCTATGCCGTGGGGAATTTAGCGTCCCAAAATTGACGACGTGAACTGTAAACCTTCCCCAGCCACTGAGGATCCTTGGTCGTCCAAATTCCGGAAGGTGCAATATCTACAAATTTCAAGTACTAGTGACGCCAGGTTTATGTGTATTCGTTTAGCCACAACTCCTCGCAATGAGAAACCCTATACAGTTGCCCATCCGTTCTATTCAGCAAAATGGTGGCTATTGCATGACATAGCCGCTGGGCTGTGGCACAGCACAGCCACGTTCATTCATACGGGACATATTGGGAACGGTATAGGGCCAGGCCTAACTAATTGCTGAACCTTTAGGTTTGGCTACTCAGGGGAACATCGATTTCGTGCATCATTTTGATCTGTTTGTCATGCAAAATTGGTCATCGCGGAAACGAACACAAAACAAGTAAGCAAGGAAACAGCGAAAACAAGGAATTCAAATCTGCTTTTTTGTTGAACCTTTAGGTTGCCTACCCAGGGGAACTTGGGTTCGGTCAATTTTGCTACATGTACAAACACAGATTTAGTCACGAAACATTGGTCATCGCAAAATTAAATTAAATCGAAAGAAAATGTGGCAAGACATAGATCAAAGTGCAAGGACATGTTCTTCAACTTTTTGCTGGGTTGAATCCTGTACTGCACACCTCTTTCATACTCTGGGACCAAAGAGATCCTCTGAGTTCATTTTTCTGTCATTAGTCATTTCTGCTTTATGTTCGGGCCGGTGAATATTAACAAAGCTGCAGAGCCTACCCACCTAGATTTTGCTCTCATTCACATAATTCTCACTCAGATGGACATGCCTTTTGCCTTTGTTGATTTGAAAACAATGACTGCATATTATATTAATCTTATTTTCAGTGAATTTACTGTGTCCATCGGGGACATAAAAAACAAGCTGCATGGGGGATTAAATGCGGTCCATAGTGTATTGGGTGAGCTCCAAGCGCTCTCTGAGGCCGTGGAAGAACTTTTTGTGCCTTCTTGGTGGAAATCCCGAAATCGCGTATTCGCGCGTTGGTGGTCGGATTTGGGTGGGGATTAGACCAGGCGTAGACGTGTTATCCGCTTCTTTATAACATATTTTGAGTGATGTTGCAGCGGAACGCAGCTCGGGACGACGCTACAATGGAAGGATCAAGAAAGGAGGCAATGTCACGAGCGACATAACAAGACCAAACACGGCCCTGCTGTCCATGCACTCGGAAGTTTGCTCGCGACCTCCAATCAAGGGTATGGCAGACCGTGAATCCCGGACCAGTGCCGGTTGGCCTTGAGGTCCGAAAACATTTTCCCTAGAAGATTTTTTCTGGCTCAAAAGGACATTCTTTGCGATGTTTCTGAGCGTAATATATTCATTCAAGGTTATACACACCTCGGGAACACCTTCTATGCCCAACTGCGCCCCGCCTGGCCCAATATGGCAGTGTGATCGCCAATCAGATCAGGCACAAATCATCGGCAATCACGACAACATTTTCGAAAATTTAAGACCATGAGTCCGATGGAGGGGAACTGGTACGTGTCCACGGGTAGAACCGAAGCTAACCAACGAGAGCAGGCCAGCGCCGGGGACTGGATACTGTCTGACATAAGGACGTGCACAAACCAGGGAGCACGACTTGCCCCAAGTGCAGCGCCCTCATCTCGGTTGCCTACAGGTGGGGAGTGT
This sequence comes from Mycena sp. CBHHK59/15, assembly GCA_029204085.1. Classification (NCBI taxonomy): domain Eukaryota; kingdom Fungi; phylum Basidiomycota; class Agaricomycetes; order Agaricales; family Mycenaceae; genus Mycena; species Mycena sp. CBHHK59/15. The sequence goes on from JARGXW010000426.1 coordinate 115,460, forward strand.
TCCCAATAATTGGATATGTGAGGCCTGCTTGTCTGTGAAAGAACCCCCCTTGAAACGCCCTCGCGGCGGGCGATAGAGTGGAAAACCTACATAGAAGGAAATATTCAAGTTTCATATCGTACATAATTAGAACTAGTTCTCTGAGGACACATTAGAACAGCTTTTTAAATCCTATGTAGGGTTGAGGCCGACGAGCGACAGTTTTGCAATTTCTGGTGTGGCCTGCCTATTCCTCCCGTGAATAATTGCTTTATTAGGACGTCACGTGGTATGACGTGGTTGGTTGGTTCAGCCTGGGGCCATCAAAAACAAAAACCGGCATATGTTCCGGGAATCCCAAAAAGTATACCCTTGCCTCTAATGGACGAGAACTATTCATATCACATCGGAAGAGCCATACATATCTTTGGGATCAAGCCATAATGCTCACCGCACTGACTTGCTCGCTGAGTTCAAATATTGAACCTGTGTTCCGAGTCCAATATATGTTTGAACCACGATTATCCAAATATGCGGCCTGAACATCTGTTTCATGTGATTTCAAAAAAAAAATCGGAGTAAATACGAGGTAACAAATCAGCAAGTTGAGGGTAGAAAAAGTCAGTCTGTTCACACTCACATTTTAGCACGTTTGGTTGAGCTCCGGTGCTCCGCGACGGCTGGATTTTAGGTTGGTTCTCTCAAGTGCTGCCTTCTGAAAGGACGGAAATTAGATCCAGGGAATTGAGCACAGACACGAACTTAGTTTTGCAATCACATCCTTTGACTCAGACTTGACCTTCGTCTTGGTTTTCAGGGAGGGTTCACTTTTTGACTTGCCGAATTGACTTGCACCCGCGCAGATTGACTTGTTTTGACTTGCACGTGGATTTGAGTGCACAAGTCAAAATGTTGACGTGCATGTCACAAATGTGACATGGGACAAGTTAACTTGTCGTCGTTAACTTGGGCACAATGCTGATGTCGGGTAGGCTCAACATTTCGTTTTAAGTGAGAATACTATCCTAAGAATGCACTGACCAAGTGAGACTTGTTGCCAAGCATATTCCGGGGACTAGCGCCAACTTTGGCATGTTCAACCGGTGATGAAGGTATCATCATGTGCACCGATCACTGACTTGCGCACCTCAAAACATATTCACACTCATGATATTGCACCCACCCAAATATCATCAGCACAATAGGATGTGCGCCGGTCACATAATTTGAGGTTGAACACTGAAATCAGAGTGAGGATTTTGGTTTTGATGCAGGCACATTCATTCCCGCAGGTGGATGGATAGCATGGTAGCGCCTATTGATGAACAGAATCTCACTACTTGTGTGTCTCATATAGAGATTGACAGGTGGCAAGTTCCAAGTTATTTAGGACGTGTTACAAGTCACTCCCATGAATTGACTTGTATGAACAAACTGACATACACCATGCTGGGTTCCACCGATTACTGACACCATTATCCATACAGTGAGTGGAAATGTTGTATCGGCGACTGACAGCATCAGTTGCGGCCGGCTTTTCCTAATGGGTTTGATGCTCAAACTATCAACATTTGTGGTCAGTCCTATACCAATTATTTTGCAGCCAAACCATCAACTGCACGAGACACCCAGATGGGACTTTGGCTCAGCAATATTTGCTTGTGCCCGACACCCAAGCTCGAGTCCCTCATGGATGCACTGGTACAAGCACTTTTGGCATGGAAGTTGCTGGGGGTGGCGCTGCTTGAACGAAAACAGCGGATTTTATCAGTGGGATACGCATTATTGCACCTGCTTGCAATTCAACATGAACTTGGAGTTGAACCTCAATGGCGACACACTTCCGGAGCTTTTCGACAAACCATAGTGCCCTGCAAACTGAACGCCACCGAGGCACTCAGGGCCATGTTTCTGGCAACAGATCCCATTGACTTGAAGCACCGTAAAGGCTGGAATATAGACCAGTTCAGTCGACATATGCTTCGCTTCCAATGCTGACCACACCATATACGATCTCTCGTCCAACCACCAACATTCAAGCACCATCAGGAAAACCCGAAACTCCCAAATGGTCCCAATTGACGCCAATTTGTCAATGTCAACAATTATCTCCGATTATCCAATTGGTTATGTCCCCGTAAATTTGTGCCAATTTGTGCCAATTGGCGACAATTATCAGGGAATGTGAGGCCTTGTGAGAGTTTTGGGCAGGTATTTCAGATTCTTGTTGCACGATTGAATAGAGAAAGATGCATTATATATATTCAACAAAACTAGCAACTCATACATGCCTCGAAACGCAGTCCCAAGTGTCGCTACGACTGGACCGAGCAGTGGAAGTGCAGTCATTCCAGCAAATATCACGATGTATATAATCTATCTAGTATATAATCTCAGATGATACGCAGCACAGAACAAGACAAGCAGCATGAAGCAAAACTATGAAAGAGGTGTCAGTAAAGACGTATGAGTTGTATTACAAATGTACGTACCGCTAAGGGGCATTGGCCGGTTACCACTATTGACACCAAAAGCCAGTGCCACGCCACATAGTGGCCATCAGAACAAGGCTGTGAAGTTGGAGGGTGGAATGGGCATACCTTCAACACATACCCATCGACCTCAGCCTGTTCTGGAACATGTCGAGGGCGGGATCGGGATCGGGGAACGCACTGGACGAGACAAGTTAGCCACGGTGATATGGAACACAGAGAGAGAGAGAGAAACTCACCCTAAACGAGCTATCAGATTGCTGACTCTGTGTTGAAGCACCACCGAGTCCTGCAGCCAATGATGGGGGGTGAGACGAGGAGAACAGCAAAATGAAGGGAGGGAAGGTGGGGGAAAAGGAAGAGAGGGATTTAACGTTCTTTACTGCCCCATCAAAACGAACCACTTTTTGTGTTCACGTGTCACGGTTACATGGACAGTTGATGGGCCGTTGACAGGCTGTCACTGACTGTCAGTTTAGGGCCGGCTTTGATTCCGGACTTGGGCAACATGAATCTTGTGGCACATTCACCAGTCCAACATGTTTCCAAGAGAACAAAGCTGGGACCAGGTTCTATGTTCTTAAAACAGTCCCTGGGGCCCTTCCATGAAAAAAAAAACTAGATTCCCCGAGAATTAGCTTGAAATGTCTCTGATTATCATCAAATATCTAATTGGTGCCAATTGGGTCCAATTGGTTGCCAATTATCAAATCCGGGTTTTCCTGATGGCGTTGAGCCTCCCATTATCATTCCAAACCACCCTGTGCTCTTCGATATCCATCCCGCTGCAAACACCAGTACACAAGACGCCATTCTTCCCGATCTTGTGGTCCCAGAAAAACAGGGCAAAGAAACTCACAGGTACTCCAGAGGATAAGGGTGAGGTGCAACATTGTCCGAAGGCTCAGGCAAAATCCAATGGGAAAGCAGCGCAGGGGTCACGTAGAAGTAGTCGTCTGGCTCATATGTAGCAGTATCTGTGGTACACGACCGTCTGAGTCAACTGTGCAAGTGCGAAATTAACAAATGACTTCTGTAACTTGTATCTTAGGTTGAAAATTGACTCGTGTTTGCTCATGTTCCAAGGCTAATATATAGTAATAACATCCATGCAAGTTAAACCGAACATAATTGACTTGTGCAGACTTCATGTTGAGTTTTGAACAAGTTGACTCGTATTGCAAGGCTAATAAATATAGTGTTCATCATGGACATCCATGCAAGTCAATTCGAACTTATGAATCATAATTGACTTGTGTAAGTTGTATCTTGAGTTTTAAACAAGGTGACTAGGCTAATATATGGTAGCACATTGTCATGGACATGCAAGTCAATTCGAGGTTATCAATCATAATTGACTTGGACATGTTAACTTGTCAAGTTCAACTGATTAACTTGGGTAACTTGTATCCTAAGTTGAGCAGTTAACTTTTGTCCCTAGTCATGCTTGGGCTTATGGCCAATATCGACTCAGTCAGCGATCCACTTTCATATTTATAGCACAGAGTTGCCCTGCCCTTGTTCATCAAGGAAAACAAAGTCAATCTCACCTCAATTGACTTATGGACCTATGGTTAAAATTACAGCCGTTTTGGAAACAATATACGGGTTTAATCGGTGGTGCTCCTCGATCTTTGCTTACATCTGTTTGTGGCCGCGTCGGCTCCACCACTGCTCACCAGCAGCTCTGTGAGTCGATCTCACTGTTTGCCTTCGGGAATTCCTCTACAATGTATCACTGCTTTAGAGCACTGTAACTAAATTTCCTTGATTTTACCATGGGTTTTGAAGTAGACAAACATGTTCAGATGTGGATGCCAGTTGTGGAGCGCTGGCCCACCACTAAATGTGTCGACAGAGGTAAACAAAGATTGAACAGCACCACTCGATCAAAACCCGTATATTGTTTCCAAAACGGCGGTAACTTACATTATGATAATGAATGGCGGGATTATAGCATTGTTCAGATGTACAAGTTGTGTTGTACACCATACATATGGTGCTCCCATGCATGTATGACTACTGAACTACAAGCCTTGTGACCCCTGGTAGAATTCCTCTGGGTCGTTGAAGTGAGATCGACAGCCAGATTGGGCAGGCTCTGCTGCCAACATTGCCAATGATGACAACGGTGGCATCAATGGTGATGATGCCATCAAACGGTGCCGAGGGCAGTTGGATGTCATCCGAGACCCTCGGGGGAGTGTGGAGGACATTTGGGAGGGGTAGGGATGAACACTGGGATGTTTATTTATGGTGGGCAGACTGGGTGTAAATGGGCCACAAGCACAAGTTAATCCATGTGCAAGTCACGCAAGTCAACCCTGCCAAATTCAAACTCCGCCCGTGCACAAGTTAATTTGGCAAGTCAATTGGGTAACCCTCGTTTCAGGCACTGCACGAGTCTAAATACAGAAGTTGGGCAGTACAACAGGACTCACCAGGAAAAATCATCAAGAGTGAGCTCTACAGTTATGGCACCTTTCAACTTGAGATCCTTGGAGTCATTGCCTAAAAACAAATTCAGTGCAGGCCGTGTTGAGATCGGTAATGTGTAATGTGGTCAACAATTTGAATTTGAATTTCTGCGATCCACATGAACATCAGGGCCGTTCAAATTTGGAGATTGGGGAGGAGAAATCGGCCAATCACAATGAATTTTGGGGTCAGCTTCACGGGCCTAGTGGGGCCCCCACTAGGCCCCGTGAAGCTCCAGCCAAGGGTTGTCCGGAAAATAAGCTTTTTGAGGGCGAAAATTTGCGATTTCCTTGTCCGGATATAAGCTTTTTGAGGCCAAAAATCGCAACCCTTGTCCGGAGATAAGCTTTTTGAGGTGATTTTGGGCGGGATTCTCTCAGATTTTTGTGAGATTTGGCCGCGGCATGGACCGGAACAATCAAGGTTTGTGGCCTCTCACATTCCATTCCACGTCAACATCCTTTGATCCACCAAGTCGTGTTCCAAGGACGCTCTCATGTCAAGTGCGCTTACTACACATCGAAGCCAGAGCTTCAATCACAACACCACCATCCAATTCGGGACCCTATCTTTTCCACACTCTTGCTTCAAGTTCATGCCCTCTCGCAGGATCTGAGTGTCAACACTCACTTCTTTGAATCATTATCAACTGAACTCTGAGTACATACCTATTTTGGCGCCCTGTATATTTCCACATCCCGCTGGAGCCATTGTTTTCTGCCTGCTTTCTGCCCTTGAATCGGTGGCCGTGCACACAGGCTCTGCCACTCT
>JARGXW010000427.1:0-121137 GCA_029204085.1 Mycena sp. CBHHK59/15
CCTCGTATACCTCTCCCATGGTCACCCAAGTCCCGCACAGTGAATGGCGAGCTTTCTTAACGTCTGTTGGGTGGAATTTGACGTGTGGATCTGCATTCTTCCCGTTCCCCTTCTTGCCCGTCCTGAGGGTTTCCTGCCATGCCGCATATCGTGTTTTGTCTGCGGTCGCAACGGTGAGCTCCCCCGATTTCAGAGCATCTCGAGTCTTCTGCGCTGAGGCGGCAGATTTACTCGTCCCCGTCCCATTTGCCTTTTTAGGCCGTTTCGCCGGGGCAATCGCATCGATGTCTGCCGACTCATCAAGGTCTGCGTCGACGTTCCGTGATCTTTTCCCCAAGGTCCCGGGTACCGCGGGTTTAGCCTTTCCTTTCATCCCAAAGAACGCGAGAAGCGTATTGCGTGGAGCGGGCACGTCCTCATCGACATCCATCATGTCCTTTCCATCGTCTTCATGGGGATCTTGTTCATCGGCGCTCTCGTCATCGGGAACAACATCCCCGTGGTCTCCGGCATACGACGATGTGTTTACAGAGGGTATGGCATCCGGCATCTCGATGTCCGCTGGCAGCGGGTCAGCAATCCCCGCCGTCGCTGGAGCCGGATTCATGAGATCTGCCAGTGTCGGTCTGCTCTGACGCGCAGGGATGTCCAGGGCGAATTCCGCGAGGTCAGGGAAGTTGTGATCACCCAACGCAACAGCGATGCTAACTTCTGCCGGGGTTTCTGCTGTGAGCTCTGGCTGTGGTTTGGAAAATACAACGATCTGAATGTACGTCAGAAGCAGATCCTATAAATTAAGGATGACTCACTTTTTTTTTGCGAATAGCGGCACTGCGCACGAGTCGTATAAAGCAAGTGGCTCGAGCGCCTGCAGCGTGTTTCTGCTCCCACAGCGCTTCTCCGAACACATTCATCGCAATTGTATTGCGGCAGACTACGCTGCAAGACGACGTGTCTTTTTGATCTCCATGCTCCAGACTATCGCCTTGGTACACAAAGTCCCGGCCGAACTGTTTTTTAAGCCAACATTTCAAATCTTTGATAAATTTGGTGGGTGGTCGACTCGAGTTGACGCGGGAGTCACCTAAAATCGGTCAGTTTCTTACCGATAAATATGAATATCTGACGTACCGGTGCCAATCAGACCCTGCTTAAAATCTACAAGCCCCGCGATCCAATGATTGTTGTTGATATGAAGCGGAAAATATAGCTGCGCCACCCCGGTGCGTTTGATATGCTCTTCATATCGAGCGAGAAGATGAGTATCCTCTCGTTTATATGTTTTTTTGTTCGCTCTATCCTTGACAGCATTTGAGAAAGCGAAGGGGTGATGAGGACTTTGGCCGCCAGCTCAGGATCGGCTTCTACGCGCGCAGAGAGGTCGGCCATCATCATGTCGATGTGGTCGTCCGACAACCAGGCATGGCTCAGTATCAGCGCCAATTGAAGGTCGTCCACCCGCTGCCAATTTTGTATCCCACCCTAACGTGTCCAGCAGGGAAACTCGCCGTCATCAGGGCTTCCTCATCAACGCTGCCCAATTGGGTTTCGACAGTTCCGACGTAATCCAGTCGCGACTCTTTCGCCACATCTTCTGATCATCGACGACCCGCACCATTCCTTCCACAAAGTCAAGGACCAAAACGGCAGTCTGTCGTGGCCGTCATTATATCGGTGATCCACGATGGACGTGCGGCCATCAAGCCACGCTTGACCGGCCTTCTTGTGAGATCATCTAAAATTGACGAGCGGGATTGACCGGCTACGCAGGCAGTCCACCTCGGCGGTAGGCGCGTCCTTGCTAAACCAAGACTCGGGCGTGCTGAAGACCATTGCGGAAGATTTTTGAGGTAGGGCCAGTTCCAAAAATGCTGTAATTGGCAGGTTGGGCCCGGGAACCAGGCTCGCGTGGCTCTCTGGCATTTTTAGGAATTCGGCAAAAGCTGCGTGGACTTCGGGATGTGCATCTTCGCAGGGAACTTCTTGTTTTTTGCCAATCCAGAGGGCGGGATCAAACGGACGGAGCGGAGGGTCATGGATCTCGAAAACCTCGGCGGCATTTGGGGGCGGGCAGGCGGCTGCGAGCGGGTCGGCGGCAAAAGTTGATGATAACCTCTGAAAAATATTACGTGCATACAAAGTACAAATACGGGAAAAATGTCTTCTTGGCGGGATTGAACGAGGGAACAAAATATCATGACTGCAAAGCACAACAGATTATTTCAACTTAACCTCTCCGCCATGGTACCATGTCAGACCTTCCCACAGGCCTTCTAGTATCCTCCTGAGATTCAGGATTTGGGACCAGGCCATCTCGCCTCCAAGGTGGATTTTGTCAGGATTTTGACCAGGCCGGACGCCAAAATCTTAAATTTTTGTCAGGATTCGCATCAGGCCTTCCCACCTATTATCAGGGGTCCTGCTATCCCCCCCACGATGGCGCGCAGTTTGATGGCCGTGATGTTGATCTCCCACGTCTCGATGTTGAACACAACAACAACAACAAACAACAACAACAACCGCTACCACCACACCCCGGTTTTTTTTCGTTCCGTTCCTGCTGAGCCTCAGGCAGTCTGCAGGGACGATAGTTCATCGCCTTGTTCCACATGGTCGCCCCATTGCCCCTGCCCTTTGCCCCTTGCCCAATTGCCCAATTCGCCCCTCGCACTTGCCATTTTGATCATCCTCATCCGCACTTAATACCGCGCATCCAGCTCATGCTGCCTTTCCGACGCTCACAAACAACATCACATTGTTCCCATTCACCTACTCTTCTATTGGACACCTCTACGAGTCCGCAGACCGCCGGCGCCGTCACTTTGCCCCCGCTACCTCGTCTTGGGTTTTCGGTCGACGGATTATGTAATGGGATCAACTGCACGGAAACACCCGATATCACGCGCACTGGCCGGTTTAATCCGTCCGATTATGCGCCTTTTCTAACTCCGTTCTGACTAAGTTGTCGACCGGATTAGCATAGGCACCTTTTCTTTCATAAACTCTTTTCACTTGGGTTCGTCGAGGTACCTGTACCTAAGTATTAAATACGTAGACGAATATCACATTGTTAAATTGTTAAACAACAACAACAACAACAACAACAACACAACAACAACAACAACAACAACAACAACAACAACAACAACAACAACAACAACAACAACAACAACAACAACAACAACAACAACAACAACAACCGCTACCACCACCACCCCGGTTTTTTCGTTCCGTTCCTGCTGAGCCTCAGGCAGTCTGCAGGGACGATAGTTCATCGCCTTGTTCCACATGGTCGCCCCATTGCCCCCTGCCCTTTGCCCCTTGCCCAATTGCCCAATTCGCCCCTCACATTTGCCACTTTGATCATCCTCATCTGCACTTAATACCGCGCATCCAGCTCATGCTGCCTTTCCGACGCTCACAAACAACATCGCATTGTTCCCATTCACCTACTCTTCTATTGGACACCTCTACGAGTCCGCAGACTGCCGGCGCCGTCACTTTTGCGCCCGCCACCTCGTCTTGGGGTTTTTCGGTCGACGGATTATGTAATGGGATCAACTGCACGGAAACACCCGGATATCACGGGCACTGGCCGGTTTAATCCGTCCGATTATGCGCCTTTTCTAACTCCGTTCTGACCGACCGGATTAGCATAGGCACCTTTTCTTTCATAAACTCTTTTCACTTGGGTTCGTCGAGGTACCTGTACCTAAGTATTAAATACGTAGACGAATATCACATTGTTAAATTGTTAAATCTCCCACGTCTCGCTTAGCACTTCAACACCGTCTACAAGTCCAGGACCCCTGATAATCCCTTTGGAGGCTAGATCCCGACCAGACCCGATCGGCCCATTTTTGTCCGAACAGATTTTGTCCGGATGGGCCAAATTTTGTCCGAACCGGTACTAGCCTCCAAAAATCCGTTTTTTTTGCTCCGCACGTCGTATATGGCCTACAAGTGCCCCCAAAAAGCGTTTTTTACAATCTAAAGTGTATAAAGAACACCTGGTTCCGTGCCAAGAATTTATTCTGCCTCCTCACCAGAATCACCCTCTGCCTCCGCGGCGCCGCCGCCTTTTTGCCCTGCTTTCTAAATAGTGTCATAGCGGTATTGAATTGAGAAAGGGTCGTCCGCAATAAATTATTTTTCATTGTCGACCACGATGGTGGCCATGCTGACTCTGAGCGCCCGGCGAGTGCGAGAAGATGACGAGAAAAAGGTATTTATATTTATGTGGCTACGCCGTCTGAATGCAAATAAATCTGAAAAAGGAAGGCGATTGAAGGCAAAAAATTGCGCTTGCCTGGGCTCGAACGCGCAAAAAGACCGGAAAATATTACATGATAAGGAAAGCAAGTAACCACACCAAGTAGGCTACGAGGGTAACACAGATCCTGCGGGTGAAGGTGCCCAGGGCCCGAAGATTTTGTCCGAACTGGGACCTAGGCTGTCGTCGTCGGACCCCCCATTTTTGTCCGAAACGGACCTAGGTTTAAGGTCCAAATCGACGAAATTTTGTCCGAACCGGGATCTGGGATCCAAGGGTATTATCAGGGGTCCTACAAGTCCTCTCGCCAACCTCCCGCCGACTTCTTTGTCACCGTTGCGCCCGTCGACGTCGGCATCATTAATGCGAAGTTTTTTAAGCCTTAAAAATAAATTGAATTACATGATTTGTCTTAAGTTCAATAAGTCTCTCTTGCTGCCCCGTCAGCGTCGGGATCGTCGGCGGCATTGCCGATGGGGAGTTTGATAGAACGCTGTCACATCAGCTGCTTCGTGACTTGTCACGCTTTTCTCTTCGGAATTCCCAGCATCAGCCTTTGACATCGCCGGCCTGTTTTAATTTTACCTCGACGCGTCTTGTAACTCCGCGATGGAAGGAACTCGAGAATGTGGCAAATGCCATAAACATAAAGCACTCACACCAGAAAATTGGAAGGTTCAATTCCGCGGAGGAGGGCTTCACGTCATGTCGAATTGTCGTGTCTGTTCAGAGCGTGACAGGGTTAGGAAGCAGCAGAAGCGAGATGGGAAGGATCCTGAGAAGGAGAATGTATCCACGGACGCATCGACAAAGGACCCCGGTTTTTCCCACCAAAGGCCTGATCCCAATCCCGACAAATTTGGAGAAAATTTTGAGAATTGCCTGTGTCAAATCCCGACAAAATCATCCAAATTCGCTCCGAGCCTTGTGCCAGAATCCCGACAGATCCTCCGCCAGTCAGGTTGGCCTGTTCCTCATCCCGACAAAGTCGGTTTGGTGGAACGGTTGTCCGACATTTTCTTATCACTGCTTATCACTGTATGTTTTCACGACGTCTCGAGTTCGTTTTGCCACAATGGATTCTTTTTACGCTTTTTACCACTACCGTGACGCTGCTATTTGTATGTACATGCTATTTTCCGTGGGTGATCTGACAATTTTCGCGCTGCAAGATCACTACTCGGGTGCATCAAGAAGACCAGAAGCCATGCCACCTCCCGTGGTTGACATCACCGAAGACCCACCTCCATTCAATCCGGAACTCTTTATCGGGCTTCGTAAAAAATTCCCTTCGGGCGACGAATCCAGGACACGCAAGAAAAAAGGGGTGGAGGAGGAGGAGGATGCGGACGATACTACAGTTGGTTTTTGATAGTCTAATACATGTCTAATTAAATTTGTACCTCTCGCGCGACCTCTCCCGCGTCTCCTGACGGCCGGCGGCATCATTCAGCGATTTTTGGGCCTGTTCCGCGATTCCTGACAAATTTCAGCCAAATTTAGGCCTGTTCCACGTTTCCTGACAAAATTTGGAAATTTTTCAAAGACCTGTACCAATCCCGACAAAATCCCCAGAATCTGGGATCTGGCGTCCCGACAAACTGGCCCAGCATGGGAACAGGCCTTTGGTGGGAAAAACCAGGGTCCTGTCGACAAAGCCGGACGCGGACAACGCTTCCGAGTTCTTGGGAGTGGATCCCATATCCCTCGACGCGTTTCGTAACGCATTGGGGGCCGCCGGATCTGCATCTTAGCTTCCGTGTAAGGTAGCACCTCGACTGCTATGAGATAAACGAGCTGATCGAGGCGAGGATGAACAAAGTGGTGGAGGGTTTCGTGCTTGAGGTTGCGCCAAAAATTCTCCACAGACATTGTTGTGCGCCAGCACCCGATATATTTCGGCTCAGAGGAGCGCACCCAGAGCCTGAACTTCATGGACAGTACCACGCAGTCCACATGTAGCCCCAGACCTCGTGCAGTCCCCGTTGAAAGCAGAATTGATACATCTCCCACACAGCATCATATCTGATCTTCTCGGAGCTGCGAGTGCTGCCTGCGCGATCGGGGAGCAAGGGGTGCTCGCAGAAATGGCGAACAAAGATGCGGAGAAGCTGCTTTCGATGGGGTGCCGGGCAGAACACGTAGGTTGCGGTAGTTGCAAAAGCAGTCTCGCCTGGCTCGAATATCGATGCAGGACCATCCCACCTGTCAACGGCATCGGGATCCTCGTCGAGGTCTTAACAGACACGACAATTCGACATGACGTGAAGCCCTCCTCCGCGGAATTGAGCCTTCCAATTTTCTGGCATGAGTGCTTTATGTTTATGGCATTTGCCACATTCTCGAGTTCCTTCCATCACGGAGTTACAAGACGCGTCGAGGTAAAATTAAAACTGGCCGGCGATGTCAAAGGCTGATGCTGGGAATTCCGAAGAGAAAAGCGCGACAAGTCACGAAGCAGCTGGTGTGACAGCGTGATATCAAACTCCCCATCGGCAATGCCGCCGATGATCCCGACGCTGACGGGGCAGCGAGAGAGACTTATTGAACTTGAGACAAATCATGTAATTCAATTTATTTTTAAGGCTTAAAAAACTTCGCATTAATGATGCCGACGATCCCGACGTCGACGGGCGCAACGGCGACGAAGAAGTCGGCGGGAGGTTGGCGAGAGGACTTGTAGACGGTGTTGAAGTGCTAAGCGAGACGTGGGAGATCAACATCACGGCCATCAAACTGCACGCCATCGTTGGGGGGATAGCACTTTCTTGATCTTTCACCTCGACCACCACCACGCCGTCCTCCTTCCGCCTCTGTCACTGTGTTGTTGTCCCTTCTTCCTGAACCTGCATCGGACGGCCTGCTGGACCTCTGGTATCAAGATCTCCCCGACTGCTAGGTTATCTCTCTGGATGGTCCTGGCTGACTGTTCCGGGTTCTACGCAGCATCCCCCTCGTTTTCGTGCTGCGTCGCATTTTGGTCGCATGTGACCCTCTCCCTCTTTCTGCGACCTGCAGGGCTCCTTTGCCATATAAAGCTGTAAGGCCGACGGCAGAGCCCGGTAACGAGTGAACCGACATATCAGACCAAAGCTTATCTTCGCAGCTGAAGAGAAGGAAATACTTACACACTTCATATTAATCACAAGGATCTCTACTCTGTGGACTGCACTGAGTACCGAGGAATTAAGCACATAAGCACAACAAGCAGAATTGCTCTGCAAAAGACTTACTCTCACCATAATCCACAGAGGATTCACTTCGAACCCTGATGCTACAATATCTTCAATGGAAGAAATCCATTTTGAATACACTTATACATCCAGGAACGTGAGTCAAGCAAGAAACATGGCTGGCAATTATCATGTTTCATCGTGCAGGAGGCAAAGCCCATCCGAACTGTATTGAAGGTCAACATGGTTGCGAAGTGGCCCTGCAGGTCACCAATTCCATTGGCGCACCTTTTAATCATTGATTTTTCGACCTTTGTCTCTCCACCTTCACTCCGACATGTAACCGCACTCGGTTGATATCCGGACTTGTACTTAGCCTGTATCTCTTCCTGTGGACCACTAGCCCACCTCGTCTCAGACAGGCAAGCGGCGAGGATGTGCAGATCGGAGGATTTGCAGGTCGTGGTGCTTGGAAGGAGACAAAGACAGGAAAATCCCAGCCAACAGACATGTGTTGACAGGACCCCGGAATACCCCTTGGAGGTTAGGTCCCGACTGACCCAAATTGCCCGTTTTTTTGCCAGGAAGATTTCTGCAAGATGGGGCAGTTTTTGTCCAGACTGGACCTAGCCGAGCCATCCAAAATGGGGTAATCTTCTGTTCCCACGACCCTCAAAATGCAAAATCTCCTCAAACATACCCATTTGTGCCGTTGAAGCGAAATGCGAGTGAGTTGGACACATTCTGGATGGCCCAAAGTCGTTTTTAACCCAAAATTTTTCGCTAAATATGGACTCAAATTTATTCCCGGTAACGTAAGTTACTGGGTCTTAGAGAGCCTGATTTTTGGGTTTTGGCCGTGCATCACATTTCGTCAGCAGTTTTCGCGTAATCGCTTTTCCCTCCCAGCCAAATTGTTTCGGCTTGACCTAGCCGCTCCCTCTGCCGCGATTGCCGTTGCTCAATCTCATAATCATGCTTATGAAAACATGGAATCTTCTGGATCCTTCCTCCTAGGTTCGGATCAAGCCTGCCGTTCATTGTTTGCTGATGCGAGATCAGTTCGGCGGTCAACGGCTTGCCGGACGGGAGACAGCCTTGCTCCGAACCTGGGCTGGTAGACTAGCTACCAGCCGTTTTAGTAAGCAAGAACCTGTTGATCGCGAGACGGGCTGAGGGATCAAAGAGGCTTCCTAAAACCCGTGAAATGCGCAGCCACTGGCCACCGGCAACGTCGCAGGATTTTGATCCCATCACCGTGCATGTCCGGATTTGGAAGCCCTGCCATTTGGCTACATACAATGGCTAGACTCAGTGTAGGCTTAAGGAGCCAATCGGTTAATTGAGAGAAACTGCATAAAACATCATTCTAAATGTATTCTTAGCAACAGATTTTCTGTCCCGCTGACACGGCTCCGAATCGCATATACATCTCATATTTTTTAGTGGGAATTCTCGGAAGATTTTACCAAGAATACATGTATAATCGGATAAAACCCTTAATTGCACACGAGTTTGGTCCGGATTGGGGCCGTGCGCCGTGGCAGCGCGTGGTGAGGTGATTTGGATCAGTCTGATCCAGGCGTTGCAAACACAGCCAAACAATCGCGTCGCGTTTACTTTCCACTCCACTACTGCTGAACCTCCCGACGCGTAATATGCGAGGGATACCTCACGGCTGCAGGACTGGACTTGCAGCTTGACTGGCATATCGCCAATGCCGTCAAGGAACTGCCGGATTCCCAAGAAACATCTGCATCAGGCATACCCAAGGCCAAGTCAAGCGCAAATGGGCGCGGCAATCGAGACACCTGCTATGCATATCTCAGGGGGCGATTCCCAGGCATGCAGATATCTTCCACCGTGTCGAGAAAGGACCAGCAGCCCAGTTGAAGAAGCCCCGCCCAAGTCGAGCTCCATGAACGTTGATGACAGGAGATACGACAGTGAGGAAGACTGGTAGGATGTATTGGCAGTATATATTACATATTTTGGTGATAGTTGATGGCTGCCGCAGGCCGATACTTACATGAGCCGAAGCGGTTGGTCACGAGCCTACTATTTGGCACACATCAACCCATCCCCGAAATCATGTGCCTGCCTCCCATTAAGGAAAAAATTCGTTGTGGAGGGTAAGTTTGAGAGAACGGCACCAGGGCAGAGTTGGCAGAGAAAACATATATCGGGCGTGTGGTACACCGGCTGTTTCTGTTGCTGTGAAAATCATGTATGTCAATACAAGGTGCACGGTTCGAGTCCCATAAGTGTTCTTTTTTTCTTCTTTGTCTTCTTTTGATTTGACGGTGGGGGAAATGCCCCACGCAGTGGGCCCAGCGGCAAGTGGTCTCCCCCACGTAAGATCTTCATTGAAAGATTCGGATATACCTGCGGCAGACAAAAATAGCCCCACGCAGTGGGTCCTGCGGCGAGCGAAAGCTCCAACCAGTGGGCCCAGCAGACCCCAGCACAACCCTGTTTCACTGGGATTCAGAGGTTGTGTTTCTCAGTCTAGTTATCCTTTGAAAATACTAACAATGCTGTTTCAACTACTCTTGGCCGTGTTCCCTCATAAAGCCGCTAAGGCCGACTCGAGGCAATGCCCGCCATGTACCAATTTTGAGCAAGGTAACCAGCAATTACATAAATCCTTGGACGTTGGACGACTTGGCCGGCGTCGACCAGCTGTGACAACTGCAACTCAGGCCGGATTTCTTTTCTGTCGGAGTTCGGATCCAACACATAATTTCGACTGATCTATACCTCATCCGCTTCACTCATATCCGACTGTTGAGTTGCTATTTATGAACTTCGGAGATTTTCGCACGAACGGGCCGACATGAATGAAGGCGTTAAAGTATTCCGCCATAAACGGTGGAGAACGTCTCGAATTTACCCATGCTGATGCGCTGGCCATTGTTCTTGGCCAAGAATCTGCCAAGGTGGCAAGGCCAATTTACCGAGGCCGTCTAGCATCTCCTGAAAATATTTTGGTCGAATACCGGTAGTGTGCTGCGCCAATCGTCGGCCTTCAATCTGATCCCCAAGAGCTCGAAGAAAGCCTACCCGCTTCATATTATTTGAGCTTCACCTCACCCAAAGGCATGACAAAGTTACCGGGCTCTGCCGCTTGGCGGCCTTACCCGCTTTATTCAGCAAAGTGCCCCGTCATGACGGCCGTAACGGGTGCAACGGACGGGAGCCCAGGTCTGATAAAGTTTTCTATTATCCGCTGTGAGTAATTTTGTCTTGAAAAAGTTTCATTTGACTCAATGTTCGTTCCAGCTGCGATATGCCCAAGGACAAGCTCGTTCGGCTCTGCCACGACTACGGTCTGGTCGCCTCAGAAGAGGAGCACAAGCAAGAAATGGCCGATCGTTTAGTCCAATACGCCAACACCTGGCATACTGACTCCGTACTATTTGGAACCACCTTTGATTTGAGCACGCGCATGCCCCTCGGCTCCACCACCTTCCATCTCCTCCTCCAACGGCCTTGCTCTATCAGATGCCGCAGCATCCGCCGCAGAGCACGTCTTCGGGGCCCGAGACCCACTGGAGGTGTTCGCGACAACAGCTCCTCCGGCTCCCTCAATCATATCGACTGCGGAGGCGTTCGCGCCCTTTCCGGTGCCTCCCAACGTCGACCATCTAGCACCATACAGCTGGCGTTCACAAGTCCCGATGGATGCCGAAAGGCGCCGCCTTGCGAGGGACACAATGTACACCTCCCCTCTGCCGTCCATGGAATTGGAATTGGGATTGGGTTGGAAGTTGGGTGATTGGATCGGGGAGATGTGATTGGGCAGTCTGCAAGATTGGGCGGACTTGAATTCTTGAACATTGGGTTTGAATTGATGTATGTATATAGAATCTCATGTGTATATAGAATCCCGTTTGGCAATGTAGATATTGTTGTACTCGTCGCCGATGTCGCCGAAATAGACCGTTTTCCCTCCAGGCGCACTACATAGTAGGTATCAGCGACTTGAGAGGTTACGAAGAGTGCATGAGAATCGCGCTCGCTGAAATGTGCATTTAGACAAAATCGAGTTGGAGATGTAAGAGACCGACATTGATGCAGATGGATAGTCGATAAGATAGCCTGCCCATGGTTGGCGAGTTTGTGCATCAGCTGGCAGATAGACCAGGCCGTCTGCGAATCCAGTCCTACACGCAACGGCTTAACGCGCGATCGGAAAAACAACTGGGATATTGCTCACCACTGGTAGATTCATCGAAGAACACGAGGAATTCCGGCTTGGCAACAAGCTCTACCGCAATGGTGAGCCGCTTGCGCTGCTCGACGTTGAGCCCCTCACCAAGCACACCGGCGACGGACGACGGACGACTTCATTTCCAGGGCAAGCACCTCCTCGACGTACGCCAGCTTGTCCTTGTGCTGGCGGAGGAGCGCGCTGAAGATGAGCGACTCGCGCACCGTCGCTATCGCCAGGTGGAGATCCTGCTGCTGCACGTACTCGGTCCTCCGCTGGAACGACTGGCCACCGGTGAGCTTGGCTTTGGAGAGCTGGCTGTTGTGAGACTGGCAGGAGAGGTATAGTCCGAGGACAATTGAAAGGGGGGAGAGGTAGTTACTCTGGGTGATGAAAAACGGGAGCGCACAGGTGTACTCATGGCGAAGCTGTTTGATAAATGAGCTGGAGAATCGACGCAAGTCGATGGCATTTCTGACTTTTGGGTGCTTCCGTGGCCTCCATTTGAGAAGGCCGAATTTGGGTAGACCAATGAGCTGTTTGCCGTGAAGGTCTCGACAGTCCTTGTTGGTCCAAAAGCACACGCCGCGCGAGCACGCCGAGGTTGAACTGAGGAACACGGAGCCGACTGTAGACGGATAGGTGGCTGTGTCTGGATACGGTCAAAACAGACGTGCGCACCGAGGATGTCCCGCAAGACGAACCTTCTGAAGTCCGTCCCGGCGAGCGGTTGTCTAAACCAAATTGGCACCAATCTTCGAGGCCCTGATAATCTGCACACCACCGCGCGCCTCATCGCGCTCCAGGTCGTGTACGGTCTGTTCCATATCAGCTACATAGAAAGACAGAAGAGTAGGGAATACACATTGTGCGCTTGTACTGCAGCATGCACTCCTTGTGACCCGGACCGATTCCGCGTCCTCGAGATTCTAGGCGACGAGCGCTCCCTGAGCGCGACCCTCGGCGCGAACTTCCAGCTAGCCTTCACCCATGATTGTAGAGAATAGCGATTCGACCAAATTAGACCAGATTAGACTAGATTAGATTAGACTAGTGAATAGATTAAATCGATCAAATAAATGCAACTTGCGGCAAAATTTGTTGAAACAAATATCAACTGCCCGCATAGATTGATCTACAACAGTGCATACATTGCTTTAGAATCCTTCTAACCAATAAGAATATAACAAACCTACTAAGGCTCTTACAGCGCTTTCGGAATACCTTGACATGCGCCGTTTTTGGAATTTTTTTAAAATAAATCCTCACGTGCCCCGCCGACCAAGCACGCAACAACACACCTGCTGGCAACTCGTTTTTTCCTTGTCTTTTTATCGTCGTTGTAGCTTGAGCCTCTCACTTCCTATACTACGATGTTGCCTGGTTATACCCCAGAAGAATACAGTGATCCTCCCCCTACTTATGAAGTAGATGGTTCGGTCCCTTTCAACGCAGACTTCTGGCAGTTTCCCAGCCCGCAGCCGGACGGCGGTTCAGTGTATGCTCCCTCAGGTTCCCCCACAGAGTCCTTGGATAGGACGGAAATAGAAGCCTTTGGTATGTGTTGCTTTTTTTTTTTTTTTTTTTTTTTTTTTTGGAGCGTTTGGGATAATGAAATTCAGTCTGCAGAAGCATTCAAAAAGTCATCCGCTGGGTCTACTAGAAAGTTCTAGTTAATGCCGGGAAAGTTGTCCAGGGAGGAAATGCCATTACGCACAATTACCAGAGTGTGGGACTCCAGCCTAGTAAATTTATCCTATCCCATTTCTTGAGTCATTCAATTTCAATGGCTGTATACCCACTAAAACCCCCACTGTGTAAGTCCAATCGTCCGGCAGAGCAGCTTCATTCATTAGTAGACCACTCCATGTTCTTAGGACAAGATCTTTTTTCAGCGCAAGATTACCAAATTTCATTTTATTGGTGAGGATTCGATCTCGTCCCAGTGCTGAATTCACGGATTTCAGCCATCTGTTGTGAATCTCAATGTCTGTAATGCTACGGTGTGGGTTCTTCAGAACCTTATCGTTCCGGATGTTCCAGATCGTGTGCCAGGCCGTAGATACCAGAATGGCAAATAATCGTCCCATAGCAGGGATAATTTTCCCATTTGAGTGTTTGAATTTAACAAGGTTACAACCGAGGACAAGGCCCCAGCTGAGGGAGGGCCACATGGGGTATTTCTTGGCCCAGAGTTTCTTGGTCAGTCCCCAAATTAATTTTGCGCCCGATGCATCACACTCCATTGCTATGTGCTCAAGGTTTTCGGGGATGCCACATGTGTGACAAACAGAAAATTCTTCAAGATTATTCATGTGTGTCCAAAAGTCACCGACTCTGAAAATGTTGTGAATCGACTTCCAGAATAATTCACGGTGGGTTCGTCTCAAATTTGTGGAACGTATAGAGTTCCAAATCATTTCGTCTGTTGGAGTGTACTCAGAAATTTCATATATGGAGCATCGGATGCGGTCTAGGTTAATGAAAGTTGCCTTTCTAAAAGGTTCAGAGTGGTTGCCTTTGATAATTTTTGTAAAGATCCGTTGTGAGCCTTGTGAGATTAGAATTCCAGGACAGCTGAACATTAAATCTATTTGGGTATCAACCTCGAGTGGAGGGCATATATCAGTGTCCAAATTTAAGGTGACAGGAAAAGTGTCTGTTGTTTGCTTGAACTGTGTTCGTGCAACCCGCTCGTTCAGCACTGCAAAAACCGCTTTAAAGAGGGGGAAATTAGGGTCTAACATGTTATTTTCAGATTTTGTTCGCTCCTTAATCAGTGTTTTGAGCAAAAAGTCAGATGGGGAGCATAGCAGTAATGGGGCATTATTTGGAATTTTCTGGAACAAGGAGAGTGCAGCTCCCAATATTCCGGATTTAAAGTTCATTTTTATCGTTGGGTTGTCAAATGTGAGATGTACAGTTGTGTCTTCCTCGAAGTCATCTGAAACAATTTTGAATCTTGCCATAATTTGAGGGTCATACTGACCAGCCCGCATGACCTTGATATGCACAAAAGCGGTTGTTAAATTTGGGGGTGGTTCAAATTGGCCTTGTCGTCTTGCAGCAATATCATGCATTGAATCGTCCCCAGCAAAGATGCGGAAGCCATTTTCGGCACTAGACACTCTGAAGTTCGGATCGTAGGTCATTGGTTGATCAATTTCAACTTGTTGCAGATTTGCATCCAATTCCACAGCTGTCAGTTTTATATCATCACAAAGGTCAGTCATAGGAGCCAGTGGATTCCACTTTGGCATAATACAGTCTATCAATATCTGCGCAGTGTCAATGCATTTGCCTGGATGTTCGCAACCAAGTTCATTTCGATCCCTATTACAAGGTGGACATCCACAATTTTTCCGTCCAATGCCACTAGGGCTTATAGTGTGTGGCCACCTAGGCACCGTAGTTTTTCTGTTTGCAATTAGCAATGCATCCCGAAGCGTGCGAACTCCGTGAATATTTCGGAGGCAGGTTGCAGCACCACGAAGGCAGGCATTTCTGTAAGTTGGATCCCGTACAGCAGGGTGTTTCCATATCGGCATGTCGAGTTGCACTTCACGGTCAATCGAGAGTGCTGTAAATTTCAGGTTGAATTCCTGAGCTGCAGAGATCATGTGCTTGAGGTCGTCAGGAAATTTGTTTGATCTAGGTATCGGGAAATGTATATCATTCACAAAAATGTTCATGATTTGACCGGGCCTAATGTTTAGGTAGCTAGTCTCCAAGTATTTTCGGAGTATGTAGTCAACAAAATAGCACCACAGTGCTCGATCCTCTCCTTGCACAAGGTAGCATTGAAGATTCCAAAGATCAATGGCTTTGTTACGAGAGGCGATGTCCAAAATTGCTTTGCCTCCTCGATTGACTGGTAGGATCATTGCTTCCAGTGAAACTCTGGCTGTTTTTCCTTCCCATAGGAAGGAGCGTATCAATTTTTCAAGTGTGTCCTCAATGTCTTTCGGCATTCCTTCGACTCTGGTGAGATATTGTGTTCGACCTCCAATCACCATACTGATGATGTGGCGCTTCCCTTCTAGAGAAGGGTTTGTTGCTTGCCAACGCATGAGGTCTGCATTAATTTTTTCGAGGACTAAAGGCCATGGTGTGGTATAAGGGATGTCATTTCCGATCCAAGCACCTAACATCCGGCAGCTTTCGCCATCAGGTACAATTCTAACAGTTCGGTCAATGTCGCCGATCAGGGACTGATTGTTAATTCGTCTTTCTGTGATGACTTTCTGGCGATAGGAAGCCCTCCCAAAGGGGAGAAGCACAGTTTTATGTTCGTTGAATTTTGCGGTAGAGGCACCACACCAGAGGCGTAGAATACCCCACAGAGTCTTCATGGAGTCAGTGGATTTCAAGTAGATTGTTGTGTCATCAGCAAAAAGTGAGACCACGAGATTTTTATTTGTTCCAGGAATAATGTGTTGCATGCGGGTGCTCTGTCAACTGTCATGTGTGTTTATGATCTACAGGCCATCATATCGCTTCGGCTGTGACACACGACAAGAATCCTGTTCTTTCTCGGCCACGCGGTAGGCCTCCTAAACCGAAGGAGCCGGCACCCGCAGGCGACACTCCAGCCGAATTCGAGCTGTTGATTTGGGTCTTACAGCCCGATAAAGTTGCTCGTACCATGCAGCGCAAGTCGAAAACCACGAAGGTGGATTCGTTGAAATTCGGACCGCTAGCTCTTCAGGTTTGTGTTACCTGGGATTCTTTTCTTGAATCGGTGGCTATTGAAATCGAGGCACCGGCGGGTACTGAATCATTGTTGGTGTCATCTTTTGAATGGCATTTCTCGAAGCCGAAGCCCACGAACGCTTCTTGGGTTCCGTTGAAGACAGCTAAAACCTTCACTTCTATGATCAACCAAATCCTTGCTAAACTGAAGAAGGATCCTTCGACGTACATCATTTTGAAGATGCAACCACCCACGCCCCCGCGGGCAACTGTGGTACGTGATTTTGTGCTTCATCAGTATGCCGTACTAATTATGCGGGATTCCTATCAGCCCTGGGGTGTTACCGTAGATAAAATCCTGGGAATTCCTGTGGACGAAGATGTACTTTCTGATGATGGCGGCGGACCAATGCAGAAGAAGGTGAGCTCCTTCTTTTGTTCATTGGATAGTTATACTGAGCCGTCTGGAAATACAGGCTCGTTTCGACGATGAACTTGAAGAATTAGTTGAAGAGATTCGTAACATGTACCCACCTGGAACGTGAAAATTACACCCGGACCTGGCATGCTTCCACCATCGTGTATTAGACCTTCACTTCAATTTGGACCGTGCTAAACTCCTTGTATGGCCGCACAAATTGTAAGAGTTTCACGGCTCACATCGGAATTTACTGATGTGTAATATGAATGCAGCGAAGCGGGAAAGCTACCAAAGAAAAGGCACCAATGGGTTCAAACCTGTTCAAACCACAGCACGCTCTCAAGAAACCGACAACCGGGAAAACTGAATCCGGTCCGGTAGCCACTGATGCAAGTAGTTAAATCTTGTGTGTCTATGCAAGTGAAAATATGGCGGGTACTGAAAGAGGGAAAGATGAATGGACCTGTTTTAAATGGCTCAGTGAATTTAAGTGGCCTTTGGAAGACACCAAGAAGGAGTAATAAACGAGACGAAACAGAGACATAGGGGGAGATCAGTGGCTGTACACTCCGGTCCGGGTACCGACATTCGACCATTTTCTTCTTTGCACAACAGCCCAAGCAATTAAAGATGATCTGAGTTCAGTTTTGTCGGATTCGTTCCAAATAAGTTGTAAACTACTAATATGTCTTGTTGCTCAACGTAGGGATGGATACGAGTCTAATCTTTGACCCGGACACCGGTGGTAGTTTCATCTCGCTTAAAATCACAGATATATTTCTGGGCGCAGTAATGATCTTTCAAAGTTTCTTCCCTTTTTCTTGGGAGTTTATGTCGGGGTGCCTAATATCTTTCATCCGTTATTCAGTATCGAAATCTCACATGTGGACTGCCGCGAGCCGACGGGTCAGACGTGCCGAGTGCCGGAAGCATCCGGGAAGCTCTTATCAAGACCAAAGATTGCACAAATATGTGCATATTCTATTATCTTTATTATCTTTATTTCTTTATTTTCCCCCACTTTTACCAGTATGAATCAGGACCAAAAATTGCACAATATGTGCATATTCTATTATCTTTTTTATTTATTCATTTCCCCCCACTGCTACCAGTATCGAGCCTGAAATTATCCGGAGCGGCAGCCGTTTTTGCGGCCACTGTATATATCACAGTTGGTGAGCGGTGCTAAAAATTAGTACATAAGATGGTGATTTGGCCCACGCCTATGACGTTGCCTATGGTGCGCATCACCTAGCTGCCGCCACCAAATTTAGTGGCCAAATTGGCCGGAGAAAAAAATTTCAATTAAGTGTACCTCTGAGTGGATTCCGGAGCCTACTTTGTACATTATATTCACCCTCGGCGGTCCGCAACAGCGTGTTTACAGCGTGTATCGTTTGATCTGATGGCGGCAAACGATAATCAAATCTCGATTAGATTAATTCCGCTTACTGTAAACATCGACGCTTTGCTTGTCAGCCGCATGAATCTCAACCCTGGAGGGAAACAAGCACACATGTGCAATGGTTGGTGGATGGATGGCAGTGTTCGCAAGGTCTAGAAGATGGATTATGCTGCAGATCATCCAGGATTTCCAGGCGAGCCAAAGGGGATGAACACAATTCTAGAAGAACGTGGCCTTTGGCCCTCGGGAAGATTCGTGAAGGAGTGCAATAAAGGGCTGCACACTGCGGCCCGTGATTGAGGCTGTTGGAATTGCAGCCTGACATCCTCGAGCAACAGTCAATGGTGGCAGAAAAAATCGAAGCAGCAGGTCATCTACCCCCAAATATCACTGCGAGTTGAACTTTATCGAGTTCTTCTGGGGCGCCATCAAGAAATACCTCCGTGACCACTGTGACTACAGTTACGAGGGGTTGAAAACAAACATGCCGGCTGCACTTCCCTCCGTTCAACTCTCCGTGATTCGCAAATGGGAGCATCACATGATTCGTTGGATGGAGCTTATCGCAATAACTTGGGGCCGAAGAGGCTCAACGGGTGGTTCGTGCCTTCAGTTCGACTAAATACACCTCCCACCGTCGTGTTTTCGAGCGCGCTGCATGGCAGTTCGACCAGTAGAACTCTCCTGTAATTTAGCGTCATTTTAAGCCTACTTACGACTCTGACGACCGATTTTTGAATATATTCGAGAATGTGGCCAAATTGGGTCTGGAAGAAATTTCGAGCTCACTCAGTTTTGATCCAATCGAAAATCCCTCTAGCAGTTATCTTCCTACACTCAAAAGGAACACTTCTACTAGACGGATAAGAAATATATGTTTTTTTGAGCCCGGAAATTTTCAAGCACGTGGTGGTGGCAGCTAGGTGATGCGCACCATAGCCACCGTAGAAGGCATTCTTCGAAGCACGATGAAGGAATTCCGTGTGCGACATATTAATTGGTGCACCCCAATTCCACTTCGAATGGAAGCCGCACTCTACAGAGTTCCGAATGCAATTAGCAACCCAATGCAGATAATAGGTATAAATCTTCTGCGCAGCTGAGATGTACTCCTTGCGGCCGCAATGGTTTGGAAAACGACATCGTTGAGGTCGCGTGAAGTGTAGCCACGAAAAAGGGAAATACCGGGCATCAGAGTCCCGAGTTCCTTGAGACCCTGCTTGGGAAGTGACATAGGAATATGAAGTCCATCGCCGTTTCGTCGTGGGCTGTGGTTATTTCCGGCGCAGTGAATCGCCGCAACGAGCTTGTCGAAACTGTCGAAGATGTGCTGCAGGTATGTGTCACGAATATGATAAACCGCGGTGCCGTAATTGATTTCGGGGACAATATCGTCCATGGTGGGAGTCCGAAGTGTGATACCTGGGCCTAACATGACGCGAAAGAGCAACCTGAGCGTCGGATCGCCTAAAATAGAGTCCAGGGCCAGCCACGGGTTGTTGATGTCAAACGTCGGAACCAATGCACATGCGTTGTCAACGGAAGGTGATGTACGACTCGGAATCGAAGGAGTAAAGCCGAAGGTGAACGGAAGATCCTCGGAAGAAATAGAGCCAAATTGAAGTGGAGGGTCGGATAAAATAGAACGTACACAATTCAACGTGGCTGATACTGGAAAGCCAGAAGGATCAGGGGACGACTCTGGATTCGCGAGAGGAAGATGAGGAATTGGAGAATAGCGAGGCCCGAGGTGAGGGATCGCACTTTGGACGGGTAAGGCGTGTGCGGAGTCCACCATACGCGAAATCTAGCGTGCTCGGAAACTGACATGGAGCACGTGATTCCTGTATCCAGTGAATAAAATAAGTGCCACGGATGTAAATGATGGAAGTGGGATACCTGAACTCGTTCTGGTCCGAGTCGGAAGTCCTTGTTGTATTTGCGAATCTCCTCGGGATTGCTACAGCTGTTCGGATAGAGAAGCTGGATGACCATAGCGGAGATAATAGAGAGATCAAGGAAGCAACGATAGAAGTACAAAACGGATGCAGACAGGGAAGTGATGGCGAAAAAATAAAATAAAAGAGGGCGAAGAATGAATGCGCCAAGGACCGGCGAAGGGGCCTATATATATAGATGATTATCGCAGCACGGGAACGCGGGAATGCCAAACTCTCTATGACAGGATCTGCGGCCTGTCGGCCTTGTTGATTCGGATTTGTTGGTGCGCCTTCACTTTCTTTGAATCCATCCAATCTTGGAGGATCATCGGTGCGTTCCTAAGCCCCTTTTTAGTCAGCCATTCATCGTCTTCGGGGCCAAACCCTTTCCATCTAACCTTGAATTGTTGAATCCGTCGTCCACGAACTTTCCTGAAGCGCTCGGCTAGGATACATTCAACGTCCACTTCAGGTTTAACATCGAAATCATCGCGATTTAGATTTTTTGTTGGGCGCTCACCGAATTCAACAGGTGACTTTTGGTAGGCTTCGAGATGTGCTATATTCAGAATAGGGTGAATGCCATACGAAATCGGAAGCCGTAATTGATATGTGACTGGACTGAGCTTTCGGATGATTTCAAATGGGCCGTCGTACTTCATCAACAATTTCTTCCCCCTTCCCTTCTCATTTCTGAGGAGGTCAAGTGAATGTGGGTTTAAAACCACCAAGTCACCTTCGTCGAATTCCGTTGTGAGTCTGCCATTGTTGTAGGATCGTTTCTGGAAAATTTGCGCCAAGAGCAAAGCTTCCTTGGCCCGACTTCGATTAGCTTCAAATTCCTCGGTCATCTGCTGAGCTTTGTCATTGATCACCTGTTTATCCCCCTTCAATTACGGCTTCGTTGTGGGCCGTGGGAGAGCCGATGCAGCCGAGAGAATTGTCGAGGCCGTAATTGGGTGGTATCCGCGCAATAGAAATGCGGGTGAGAATCCCGTGCTGGTGTGTGGCGTGGAATTGTATGCTAATTTTAGACCGTTGAGATGGTCAGCCCAGTCGTCTCTAGATGGGCCTACATACGCACGCAAGGCTATCTCTAAGGTTTGATTGAGATTTTCGGTTTGGCCATCAGCTTGTGGGTGATACGCTGTAGTCAGAGCACGTTTCATCCCCATTGAATGGCAAATTTCCGACCAAAAATCATGACGCCATCGCGTGTCGCGGTCCGAAATTATTTGCTTCGGTATGCCGAAATCAGAAATGACGTGTTTGAAAAACAGTTTGGCAGTATCCACTTCCGTGATCGAAGTTGAACAGGGGATGAAAATTGCATACTTGGTAAGTTTGTCGGTAATCACAAGGATATTTTCGAAACCATTTGAAGTCGGTAACTCAGGAATAAAATCCATTGAAACTACTTCAAAGGGCTGAGTCGGAATAGGAATGGGCCGTAACAGGCCTGTGGGTGCGTGGCGTCGTGGCTTCGATTTCTGACAGATGTCACAAGTCGAGGTGTACTGTTTGAGATGGCGGGACATCTTCGGCCAATAATAAGTGGCCGCCAGTCTGTTGTAGCTTCGATGATAGCCGCTGTGCGCACCTTCTGTGAGTGTGTCGTGAATTTCTGACATGACTGGAACCCTGTACTTCTCCGGTACACACAAACGATTATTTCCTTCCCAATCTTCGAAGTAAATGAGCCCTGACTCACTGTAGTGGTATTGTGGATAGTGTGGATTGCTCCAGTCGCTTTCCGCCTTCCATCCCTTCAAAACCTGAGAAAAATGCGGGTCTTCCTTATATGCAGTTGCCCAGTCTTTTAATTCCGACTCAGGAATGCCGACAAGGACTGAGAAGCATTTAGAAGTGATGTATGATGCAGTTACAGATTCATCCGTGCTCACAGGAATTTCACCAATGGTGATCATACTGCTGCCAGGAAATTCTTCCTCTGATCGTACAAGTCGTGTCGCAACGGTGAGTAATTTCTCCTCAAATTTCGGGCCGAGTTCATCGAACATATTTTTAATGGCATCCTCGGTCTTGAGTTCGACTGCGGTAATATTATCCGCAGCCGGGCCAACTTGAATGGGGACTCTTCGTCGAAGTCTGGAGATCGGATCGACGTTTGAATGGACTCGTCCGGCCCGATGCACGATTTTGAGTCCAGGATATGCTGCGAAAACGGTTCCCCAGGTGAGAAGTCGGCGGTTGACGTTCTGGAAAGTACGACTCCATGTCAGCGCGGCGTGATCGGTGATAGCAAGGACTGTTTCTCCCTCGAGAAACGGTTGAAACTTGATCAAGGCCTCTTTGAGTGCTAGAGCTTCGCGTTCTGTAGGTGAATAATTCCGTTCCGGTGATTTGAGAACTCTGGACCAGTACGAAATAACCCGTTCAATGTGCACCACGGTATCTTCAAAATTCGCAGCCCATTGTCCGGGATGATTCTAATGAGAAATCCGGCTTTCAATGGAAACCCCACTAGCCGAGAGACCCCACCAAAAGGTCTAATTGAAAACCCCTCCGGCGGCGCATCAAGGCTACCGGATCAATTGATCCAAATCAAATAGTCAGGTGACCTCAGAAGTTGAGCAAAATTTGAACCAACACCCCATCCCTGCCGTCGAATTCCCACCAAACTCCAGAGGCAGCAGAAGAGGCTTACGAGTCTGTTGGACTCTGGAGACAATTCATTCCATGTTCCAAAAAAAAATACTGTATGCACTTTCCGTAAGTTCCGACCAAGTACGTACTTCCAAAAATGGAGTTTGGGCCTGTTTCTGCTTATCTGTCGCGTTTTTTCGAGTCATGAATTGAATCATTAGCTCAATGCTGGCATCGGGTCATGACTAACCCAGAACCCGGTTCCAACCCACGGCTCACATCGGACTGTCGGATCCCGCAGAGGCTATGATATATCCCCATTCCTACTTACTGTTTCTGGTGTTTAAACCTCCATTATAGTATGGGCTATAGATCAGTGCATCTGACCTTTAAAGTCACAAAACATATATGCCTCCAATATTCACTCATTACCGTGATAATTGAACATTACCCTGGTTTTTACATGTTCTTTTTGCGGGTGCCGAAAACTTTCAAATATCTAAGCGGATGCTGTGCTTTCTTGGTTGGCCGCAGCACATTGCCTTGGTCGCGTAGAGGTGACTCTATAGCAACGCTATACGCAGGTAAGTCTTTACGGATCTTACACAGCCTACAGAATAATATTGCTGACAATAGTCTGCCCACAGCAAGCTATAAAAGCCAGCCTGTTCTACCAGTCAATTATCCAGCAATGGCTACAGGTCTCTCCCCCTTCCTGAAATACTCAACCCCTCACCACTCTATGCTGTATTCCTCCACGTTTTTTGGTGGCCTTACATTCAGACAGGCCGATAAACTCGTCCTTCCCACCATTTACCCGCCGAATACCATCTCACAATGGACTTTCATGAATGAGCTTCCTGCCGACTCTGATTGCGAGGTTCAACCGGGAGAGGGCATTCCAGATATCTTTGACCTTGTTCCTATCTTGAGAGACATGGAGGTGGCATTCTTGGAAGGATCTCGTTCGGTTTCCGTCTCGATCAACCTCTCAGGCAGAACGATCTATCGGATGTATGGATTTTCCAAGGTAAGTTTTGTTTTGTGTTCGTCGCACTTTTGTTTACCAAGGGCACACTTAGCTCCGACTCTTCAGCCACCTAAACAATAACAAAAGCGCGGTTCACTCTGCGCGTGCTCTCGTGGCGCACCTTTCCTCCATTTCACTTCTTAATTCGTCAACATTGGATCATTTTCTCGACCTGCGGATCCGGCAGCCCATTTTTGGGTTTTGTGTCACTGACTTTCCCCTTTGGAAGCTGGGGTGCCTCCTCAATGAGGATTGGTTGCACGAGGACGTTGTCAATGCGCTCGCAGAGCTGCCGTACTTCACTGAGGCGGCCAATTCAACATCCGGAACACCATCGACTCTTATCTTTCCCACAAACTTCCTGAATGACGCCAAATATCTCTTCGACCAGTCACCCTCGTTCTTCTCTCCCAATCTGTCCGCCCTGCGCCGCAGATTGGAAGAGACAGCAGTGGACAAGTTATTTTCCTTCAACTGTCATTCGAGCCACTATTCCGTGTACAGCGCCTGCGACGACTCTACCACACTCAAATATGCAGATTCCATGCACCCTTCACCCGACTGGAGTTTGTTGTCGATTTTCCAGTGGGTTTTGCGTGGGACCGGGTTCCCGGTGCCCTCGTCTGTTGGCTCTTCCGATCTGCCTCTTCAAGGCTCTGGCTCTGGCAGCTGCGCGATTGCTGCTTTGAACTTTGTTGAAAGTAATGTCAGGACCGATGTCGGGGCATGGAGCCCATCGACGAGCCCTTTGTTCCGCAACCGCGCTCTTCGTGACTTGATTCTCTACCATGTGACCGCGTCAGAGCGGTGTGCAAAACAGGTACAATATACCACTTTGTCCACTTGCACCCAACTGACATTGTTTAACTCAGACTTACGACGATTGGGTCACACCCTGCCTTCCGCGTCTTCCTGTGGACCCGAACACTGACCACGGACTGTTGGATACAACGACTTCAACCTCGATGCTCCAAACGTACAGTTTTACTCCATCCTTGCCTCATTTAATCCTCTGATATACTTCAATCAGGCCTTGCATCCAATTCATCACTTTTTGGATATTCCAACACTGCAGTTGAAGACGGGTGAAGCGGAGGCCATGCGGGAGCCACAGGTTCATATTTTGCTAATTCAATCTTGCGTTGCCTGTCTGCCTTTGCATCAAATCCTCTGGACACGACATCACATGATACAACTCCTCCACCTTCCACGCAGACGGTTCCGGCCCGCGATGTGTTCCACAACGTCCAGGCTGCAATCAGGCCCCTTATGGCCGGAATACAGACTCGTGAACAGGTTTCAGAGCTCATACATAATCTTGAAGATCTGCAGTATGTGTTGAACTCGTTCTTTGAATTTATTGTGCTCATATCAAACACGCAACATGAATGTACGTAGAGTAGTTTGGGTGCGTGCACTGGACATTGCACGCCGTATCCAACAGGGCGACATTATTTAGACTTCACTTGTATCTATTTCCATCCTCCCGACGACTTCAAACCGCTCCCTGTGATATTGACCTTGAGTAATTTCAGAGCTGTGATAAAAGAGCATGCGCACAGGAAAAGAGCAAGCCATTTATCCAACACATCCAACTCCGTCTCCGAAAGGAGCGAGTATCCCCTGACATTGGCGTCTTCCGGGAGGTTGCTGCATTTTGTCAACGTATACGAGATATCCTTTGCTGCCCAGCTTTTGAATTCTCCGTCGTTTGTCAGAAACTCGGCCAAGGTTGTCACATTAAACACATAGTCTATCAATGAAGTCGTCGGTGTGAATGACCTGAATCCAACCGCGGGCACTCGGTGCGCTCGCGAACGGGTCCATCAATGTACTGAGAATCGTAGCCGGCAGGGGATACATAGTACGGGACATGCTGATATGAGATAAGCTGAGCTTAGTGTTGCCACGGTTCGGCTACGGCTGGCTCCCGAGCCGAGCTGACTAAAGCCGGCTTAGACCGGCTGGCTCATGCTACAACCTACAGGAACAGTAGTTTTCATCCCCGCCTCTCGTTGAGAGAGCCACTCGGGGCTGCACACCGTTGTGAGGATTGCACGCAGATCGGCGGGGCCGGCGGTGCAGCTGCGGAGCAGCGCAGAGGCGACGAGACAGGATCAGTGGCTGTGCAGGGTGTTGTTAGTGTTTCTCTGTCATCCTTTCTCTATATTCTCCAGTCATCAATTTCCCGTCGTCTGCTCTCGACGTACCAGTATGTCTTTCTCTCTCTGACGAGTCGTCAGTGACGACGGCTGGCTGTACTGACAATATCAGTGTCCTTGGCCAGGGTGGACGAGACCCCACAAACTGAAGACGATGTTGTTGACCTAGGTTTCATCCTGAAAACAGCAGTCCCTGTGCGTCCTTCTCCGTTCAATATTCCGGGTCTCTGAAATTAGAAATGCAAGGCTTTTCCCAGCTTCCAATATGGGTATTTCTACGGAACCAACTGTGATTCACGACGAATGGTGCCTGTACCCATGGACTATGGTGTCTTGAAGCCAGCATCTGTGAACGATCTTTTCACGGAGTGCTGGGTGCCGTCGTTCCAAGCTCCCAATGTGCACAACATGAACATTGGGAGACTCACAGTGGATTCGTTCCCCCCTGGTTCGACTTTCAAGATGCCATTCGTTTATACGCTGTTCTGGGTTCCTCAAGATACCCTCCCGCTGCAGCCCCGCCGCAATACTTGCCCAGCTGTGTTGCTAGCCGGTGTCCCTTGGTATTGCAACATATTGGTTGTACGCCATGGTACCCGGAAACCCATCATCAGCATGGACCGATGGGATGCGCATCTCGTCGACATCATCGTTGCCAGGTAAGCCTGCTGCTGGAATATTTGGTTTGTTCGCTCATAGGTCTGTTCAGTTTTATTTCCACTGGCGTTATAGCCTGATACTCGGTATATCTGCCTCTCTCTTAGTGCTGTCCACATTCGTACCAATTCGCAACCCTGCCACACATTCGCTACCAGCTACCATTACTACCATTACGTTACGATTTGAATTGAATTTTAATTTTGCGATCTACGCAATCGCTACCCGGATACACATATGTACACAGTCACTGCCTTGCTACACGCTCGCTACCCTTACATGTTATGATTTTGACTGAATTTCGTTTTTGGAATCCCCTAAGCGCACCGAACAGCACATAAACCCGCATTCCAGGACTTGATGGGACGATGGCAACTGATGACAACCGTGGAATGTTGCAGGGTCAACTAAGTTCAACTGCTTGTGGAACCGGTTAAACAGCCGGTCAATTGCGGCTGGTTGGAGATGGCTAGTTGCACGGTGGAATCCAGGTAAACATCCGGAACACCTGGCGGTGTTGATTGTCGTCGGAAACTAGGGAAAATCAGAAATGTCGGAAACGAAACCGTGCCATTGGCAAGTTGCTGTAAACTGCCACCAAATCGGACAATCTATAGCGTTCTCACGCATGACAGATCTCCATAGTGCACTGCGGGGGGAAAAAAAGATCTGTGCCGGAACGCACGCGACCTGCGATTCTAAATAAGGAGACTGCTACTGGCCCAATCGTCTCACCCCCCCGTTTTTCTCCTCCTCCTGAGGTACCTCTCATCCCCTTCCCTTCCTCCCCGCGATATCCACGCACTCTACCCGTTTACCTACCTGATTATCGACATCGACATTGACGTACTGACAGTCCTGGCACGTCAGATTTACCTCTTGTCTCGTGCTCGTCTAATTGATAATACCCACCTAGGACGATGGCAAAAGGCCACAACCACAAAAAAATGAAAGCTCAGCGCAAGGCTAAACGTGAACGGATGGATCGTCAATATAATCTACGTTCCACAGCATCGTAAGTATTTGATTCTTCATCTTCATCTTCGCGACTGAGTTTAATCGCGACAGGCACATCAATACGTCTAAGTTCCTGGCTTGCAACGAGTTGATCCTATACCACATGATGGACGTCTGCACGCTTTCGACACTTATTGCGCTGAGTCACACCTCACAATTATTTCGTGAGCTGGTCAAAACTCTGTATCGGATTCGACTCGTCGCCATGATTAGACTTTTCGTTGGCCACGACAACATCAAAACCTTCTTCGATGTTCTTGAGGCTACCGAATCTGCCATCGCCGGATCAACCCTCGCCTACATCCTCGCCCCTCCAATAGACGATGTTGAGGAATGGGTTCCCTCGAATCTCAACATTTATACGCCGCTCGGCCAGGTTGGGCCATGGGAAGAGTTCTTTGCTCGTCTTCAGTTCCCCACTTGCACTCACCAGCCTGGCATTTCGCGAGCATACAAAACGGTAACCACCTCGCACTTGGAGTATGAGTCTTGTTTGGTCGTAAGTTTTGCCACCCTCCATCCCGCTCTGCTCTGTCTCTGATCTGACATTTGTCAGGACCACCCCATAATGCTTTTAGAGAGCATTGACGAGTGTGTTATCACACCGGCCACTGCAGCATCCACAACGATGGGTACATTTTTTCTCTTCCCTGCTGTCAACCAGCGATTTAATACATCATCAGAAATGATGATCGCTACAAGTTCAACGATCTGCGTCTTGTATCCCGACCTTCTGATGCAGCGCCGGGCTCTTGAAGCATGGAACCGGCACACCATCCAGCGTTGCATCGAGCTCGGCGAGTGTGGCTATCACCGCAATCTATCAACTATGAGTTGGAGCCGTTCCTGTGGATGGAACTGTCCCGCTATTTGGCGTCAGATCCAGGGCCTCCGTGGCATAGGGGTTTTTTGTTGGGGCGGATTCAGCAGAAATATGGACGACAACGGTACTGTCGGAGTTCCACGGACCGCTTTGGCTAACATGAAGTGGCAGCTCAATGACACATGTTCTAACGTGCATTGCCCTTGGTACAAGTCGACCCATTATGTGAGCGCAGTTGGTTCTGACTCACTAATTACTATGGCAGCCCTTGCCTTTAAATTTACCTTTTTTTACCTTTCACCGGCAGCATTTCTCCGTCGTTAGCATTTCTCCGAACTTGTGACGGTTCAAATGGTTAGAACTTGACTTTACGTTCTTTTATTTTACATTATTTCTTGTCTGTTCGTAGCTAGCTGGCATTAACAATTGTTTAATTATCAGTTTTCATTGAGCAAATGCCAATTGAGGCTGTTGTTGTAAGTCAATGCCCACTAACTTTAGGTAGTGGGTCCTGAGATGCGATCGCTTAACTAATCCCAGCCCGGTGTATCGAAACCGTTCAGAATGGTGGCCAAGTCCCACGTTGATTATCAGTCTCGTTTTTTGGTGTGTCTCATACAATGACATTTATTCTTTATTTTAATTGCCGCTCCTAGGACCACCCTATAAAGCTCACAGAAAGCATCCACAAGTGGTCTACCTTACAATTAAGGAGCACGTGCCGCCAAGAGCGGCAGCCACCATGACCCCGGTACGAAAGCCCTTGCAAGTGTTGCTACCCTGGTGGCAAAGGCTGGAGCCCTACACGTCGAGATGATCGAAGTGCGGAATCCAGCTGGCTTTTGAGATCACTGATTACCGATGTTCGGATTGTGTATATCGGGTGGAAATTCAGTGGTTTCCAGGCGCCAAGTAAATCACATGAGGCGCGGGGGTGATGGCTGGTTTCCAGCGGTGGGGAATCTGAACGCAACGGGCTGGCACGTGCAGCTGATGCGGGTGATCCGAAAGTGATGCGGCCTTGATGCGCGAAGACAGAAGAGTGAGAAGTCCCGCTGGGAGTGTAAGCAAGTACGAGACTCCCTTCCCAGGCCTCAAGCACAATTGAAGGGTTGAAAACCACAGTTATATTCTGTCACTGAATGCTTGACCGAGGCGAACAGATAGGATCTTGAAGATTTGAGCATTTCGGTCAGCAAGATCAATACAGTGCGCGGCATCACATCACGCCTCCGGATTTGGCAGTAAACAGCCAACAACATTGCAAACGTTTCTACATTTTTCCGTCACTAGTAGTTAAGTAGAAAACACATTTAATGAGCTCTAGTATACCTAAAGTACCCGTGGTGTGGTCCTCAAAGTGAACAAAGAACATTTTATTTTTGAGCCGCCGAAAAAATGAAACAGCCCCTATTGATGCCATCAATTTCCTTTTTGGGTAGGGTTATCGCCAGCCGCTGTCGCTCGGGCGATAATTTTGGGGTCCGAATGGATATTGGCGGGAATACGGCGATGGGAACTGTATGTTTTGACGGCATATGCAGCTTGTCGGATGTTTAAACCCACTCTAAGGCCAGCTCAAAGTCAAACCTCCGTGCAATCAAGCAGCCGACGCTCACGTACCTATATGCATCCATATACCTGTAACAATGTTGAAAATAGCGACGAATATTGTCAGTGGAGACGAGGTCAAGGCACTCTGGCACAAGTTGTTGTGCGCGAGCAAATGTCCCATCCGTGAACTCACGGAAACCTAGAAATAGGTATTGAGTAATGAATACCGGCTGAGCGAGAAAACCCACGGCGCTTTAATTGACTCCAAACCATCTCGATTGGATTCAATTCGCAATGGAATTTCGGAAGAAACAGGCACTTGTGCCCTGCCTTCTCTATGATAAGCTGCAGCAATGGTTTTTCCGTCAGGAAGTCAGTTTGAAGGGACATGATCTGTTGCATGCAACAGTCCGATGGACGGTCAAGGTCCGCATCTTCCATCTCTGAAACCCCACGGCCCAAACCTGCAAGCCCACCGCTTTCTGCCTCCTCTTGTTGTGATTTTGCGTCCTTCAAAGCCTTCTCGCGAGCAGCTTGCGACAATTTACATGTGGAACAAACACCGACCAGTTTTTTCCCAGGATGCTCGACCTCGAATTGTCGGAGTATCCCTCGTTCCCGCAGGACCTGCTCCATGCCTTTTGGCTGGCCAGCAAGCGAAATCCCATCAGAATTAACCCCGGTATAATCCTCGGGGAAAACCATCGCCTGAGGTTGACCTGTCGAAGGGATGATGGTGTCGCGCATCCGCGGTTGCTTCCCCCCGGGACCGCGATTCATTTTGTGCGCCAGAAGGGCATCAGATGCATATGCTTCATGAGCTGAAGAGCAGTCGAAGACAAAAACCGCAACACCGTTGGGATATTTGACGTTGAATATCTTGATCACATCCTTGACCTGCACAACATTGAAAATTATTCGGCATAGATTGAGAAGACACACCTGAGCAATCAATTGAGGCATATCCCACCACGGATCGTGTTTTGCTCCAGGGTAGATAATGCGACGTCCATCGAAGCTGGGGATTTGATAGGCTGAAAAGGGTGCAGGTGGAGGGGGTGGAGTCCAGTCATTTTCGGCATAAGTGCGACCTTGTGCAGGAGTTTCATTGGCAGGTTTTTTTGCCGTCCCTTTACCCTTGCGTTTCTTTTCTGTTTGAGCGCTCTCGGTTGTCTCTGTAAAGAGTTCTGGGTCAATGATGAGGGGAGGTACTGAATCGTCCGGAGCAGCGGCCTGCTTCGACTTTCTCGCTCGCTTTGCAGGAGCAGGCGCAGTTGCGGTGTCAGGGTTCGAAGTCGAGGCAACAGTGGTCGGAGTGGGGTTAGCAGCGGCGTCTTTAGCAGCTGTGAGCGGGTTCGTCGAAGTGTTGGATGCTGGAGGACGAGGTTCTTTGGGAAGGGCTAGCTGTGCTTTGATTTCCTCGGCGTTCAAGACGAGTCTGCCGCCATGCTCAAAGATAAAATCCGAGATGTGGACGATTCGTCCCCGACTCTTTTGACGTAGAGGCTGCTCTCCCTCCCTCATCCACTCGAAATTCGCCATATCACCGGCGTGAACGCAGCATTCATCGTGCGATATCACGTAGTGTATTTTCTCACCAGGTTTGAGGACTGGTGCGATTTCTTCGAGGGTCTTCTCGTCATATTGGTAGCAGAATCTGGTTTGTTCTGCGTTGAGAAATCAGAAAAATAACAGATATTGAAACACGCACGGCAAAATCTGCAGCCATAAATATTCAATGAACTTATTCCTGCTTTCGACAACATCTTTTCTCTCATGCCCGTCGACGTACACTCCTTTCTGGACACGGCAAAGATTGAAGCCCATCTTTTTGAGCCAACGAACAGCTGTCGACTCGCTGATGGTCGCATTGATCTCGAGATGAGGAAGTAAAAAATCGTTGATGTATCGACGCATTTTTGCGGGCCTCATCTGAATATCGAGATGATGATTTGGATCTGTGTTCCAGACAAACAGGGTACGTACCGGCCCAAGGAACCCACCCTCGTCGACTTCAAGTGTCCCTTTTACCCACTCTTGAAGTGCGTCCCGAATGGCGGGGTTGTCGAGGAGAGACTCATGATGTGCCCCTGCACCTTGGTGTTTCTCCGGCAAGGTCCCATCGGCCAAAAGCTGTGCTGCCATCTCGATAAAGTTCAACTCGCAGTGATATTTGGGGGTAGATGACCTGCTGCTTCGATTTTTTCTGCCACCATTGACTGTTGCTCGAGGATGTCAGGCTGCAATTCCAACAGCCTCAATCACGGGCCGCAGTGTGCAGCCCTTTCTTGCACTCCTTCACGAATCTTCCCGAGGGCCAAAGGCCACGTTCTTCTAGAATTGTGTTCATCCCCTTTGGCTCGCCTGGAAATCCTGGATGATCTGCAGCATAATCCATCTTCTAGACCTTGCGAACACTGCCATCCATCCACCAACCATTGCACATGTGTGCTTGTTTCCCTCCAGGGTCGCGGAGAACCCTGGCATAATACGAACCCTTTCCGCAGCGGTGAGAAATAGCCAGACTCGCCTCTTCAGAAGGGTGAGAAAGTGAAATCTTCTGCTTCAGCTTTGGGTGCAAAAGACGGCTCGTAGTTTTGACACTCGCAACAAGCTTGATCTTTTTGAGGGACAGCTCAAGAAGTTTGTCGTTGTATTGACTGAGAGCTTCGAGATCAAGAATGGAGCTGGCGGCTTTCTTGTTGCTGATCAGAACTTCCTTCTTCGAAAGTGCCTTTCTGTGCTGCTTGATGAGAAAGCGAATTTTTACGTGATTTCCCTTGACCGTAGTTTCCTTGAGTGCTCCGCGGGCAGTGGGTCCCAGGTTGTCGAGGACGGGGGTTGGTTCTGCTGAAGCCATGGCCGAGGCCGTGGCTGGAACACTGTCAACTCCAATAGGGGCTGGGGCAGTCTCGGCGGCAACATCTGGCATCTTCAAACCGTTTCAATTAATTCGGGGCTAAAAACCGAAAAAGAAAATTGAAACATACTAAACTATCTGTGTTACTTTCAACGCCGTCAAGTGGCGGAACAGTCTCGGTAGCAACGACTGGCATCTTTAAACCGTTGCAATTAATCCAGGTCAAAAAACCGAAAATGAAAAACAAAACATACTGGACTATCGGTGTTACTTCCAACGCCGTCAAGTTGAAATGGCGTGGACACATTGACAACAGTCTGCTTATTTTTTTAAAAGCTGAGCATGGGGAAAGGGAATTCAACAGAATTACCTCGGCCTGCAGGGTTTCACCCGGGGCTACAATATCTGCCTGGGTTTCAGGCTCAATTATCTAGGACCCAATGTAAATATGGATGGTTGATTTAATATGGTCTTTGTACCTCAATATCCGAGTCTGGTTCCTCGGACTCCTTTCGCTCTGCAAGAACGACTTTCCGCGGGTTAACCACGCACTGCATCAATGTGAATTTATTGAACATCGTGAATGTGACCCAAAACAAACATTAAAAATTGAGGCTACGCTCGACTGCATATTGGCGGCCTTGGCTTTCTTTGTTTT
Organism: Mycena sp. CBHHK59/15; assembly: GCA_029204085.1. Taxonomy (NCBI): domain Eukaryota; kingdom Fungi; phylum Basidiomycota; class Agaricomycetes; order Agaricales; family Mycenaceae; genus Mycena; species Mycena sp. CBHHK59/15. Next base: position 33,486 of record JARGXW010000427.1, read on the forward strand.
TCCCGTTTTCTCGCGCCACTCAGTACTGCGTGATTTTTCTGCTTTTCCGAGCTTGCGATGCGGGATTAAATCTGCATCCAAATTTTGTTTGCGCTTGGCCGGGATAACCTGCAGAATGGCATCAAAGGATAGAATAAAATGGAATGAAAAGAAATTGTACCGGCTTCTCGTGATCAGCACCTGCAGATGGTCCGACCTCGGTATCGGGCTCTGCATTTTCTGGCGGTACGTAGCTTGGATCCGTTGTCAATGACGGATCCAGCGGGAGAGTGACCGAAATAGTCTCGTTGCGTTTGACTGCTTCTCGCTGTAGAGCCGCGGCTTGCTTGCCACTTTTTTTAGGCATCTTCTACGAAGAGTCACTGATGTGTCGTCGGAGGAAGTGCTGTCGCCCTGTGGCAGTGATCGATTTGGTTCTGATTGTTAGAGTTTGCCTGGAGCGCCGAAGAGGTACACACAATTTTTTTGGCAATTTTGGCCGAAAAAGTGAAACACCGTGCGAAAAAATGAGATCTTGTGTCAAACACATTCTTTTGGCCAGTTTCCTGGCTGGAAAAATCAGAAATAAATTACAAAAATTTTCTCGGCATAGTTTGACAGGTGTCGGAGAGGTGGCGCTGCGCACTGTATAAATTGACTCTATCTTCAAGTTGCATAACACATTGTGTCATGCCAATACATAGGTACTGCATTGGGTCAATGTGGTGTGAGGCAGTATGGCGGGCCCCAGATGGGCTTGAAGGACGGCTGACACTCAGCCAAAGCACAGGTTGTATATGCCTGCAGATTAATCTTGAGAACATACACTAAAAATGGTGGCCACCAGGAATATGAAACGTAGCAGCGGGCTGAATTCACAGCCGCGCGCCTCAGCTGGCCGCCAGGTCGTGCACACATCGGTTCCAGCCGAATTGATTGATCATGAACGGGTGATCAATTGGTCTAGCCGACATCTTCGTGAGAGTTGGCGGTGTAGCCACCTCCTTTCTTCTTAACATGCCGTAGTGCAGAAGCTCTAAGCTCATTGGAAGAAGCATGGCAGTCCACATCCGCAATGACAACATTTTGGAACGGGATGTCGGTTGGCCGAGATTGACTTGTTGATTCCCTGGGAGTTGGAGTTGAGTCATATCGTGCGGTAGAAGCTTCGTTCGCGGCACTTGGTTGAATATGTTCAATTGAGAAAGGTAGTACAGGATTAGTCTAGAGTTGTTGAAGACACTCTTTGTTTATGTAACTTCACATCTTTGTAAAGAGGATTGTGAATCTTGAGCCATTGCAAAGCCTTTCGTACCCGATGCGCATTAACAGCTAGTGGTTTTGCACGTTCACGTAGCCGTTCTGCGGTGGGCGGGGATGATCCAACGAAGAGCACACAAACTGGGGATGTAATTTCTTCAATCGGTGGTGGAAGGATGGTAGCGACTTTGGATGGTTGTTGGGGATAAATTATTATGTGGCCGCGAATTCCATGCTGCGTGTTGGCAAGAACAAGATCTTGATTTTCTTCTTTCAATTGAATGATCCAGCATTTGGAGCGACATCGTGCGATCATAGCCTCTTCGATGACGGTTAAATTTTTCAATTCTTCGGGAACAGGACCAAGAAAGGTTTTGTTGGCTAATGACAGCGGCGGAAGTTTCCCTTTTTTCAGCAACGACTGACATTCGGCACAAAGAGATAGAACAGGCTGACTGCCATCAGAAGGGAAAGAGACACCATCACGATCTACAAGAAGGTCACGCAAAGGCCCGTCATCGAATGGCATTGGTGGAGGAATAAAATCTGGGTGGAGATACTTATACTGATCTAAAAGAACAGCCTCATTTGTTTTCAAATCGGGCCGCTTTAGAATATTGAAGTCAAATTCTGACAGCGATAAAGAGCAGTGTGATCGCATAGAAACGGCTTCAGCGCACGATGCACATGTGAAGGTAGCTAGAGCCTCAGAAGATGTCTGTTCTCGAAAGAGGTTGATGATTTTATCTTTCAACTTTTGTGACACAACCTGCAGCCAAGACGAGAGTATTTTTTGAAGTTCCTCGTTAAATCGAGCTTGGGCCTCATCTTTTGCTTGTTCTGCTCGCTCAACGTGTTTTCCTCTTCGCAGGTCCAAGATGTATGATCGGAGCTTTTTACGCAGGTTTCGCAAGGATTCAGAATGTTTGTATGTAACGTTGAGTGAAGAGAGAAGGCGTCGTAAAGGCACAACGGTAAGTTTACTTCCATAGAGCGCACTCAGAATGTGTACTTGTAGGTCTGGGTCAATCCCATTGAATCGCCATTCACGACAGACGTCAGCACAGTCGGGCAGTAATAAATCTTTAGGTCGGCTGGTGGGCGAATCCGCATTCGCAAATTGAGCGCAGCGGCCGGATGTGATATGCTCTGTTATCTTGGTGCGAATCATTTCGATTGTAGCATTGCTCGGTACCTCGATGCGATGCAGAGCAGTAGGGTTCACCAGGGGTAAGGGTATACCTCCACAGGTATGGGGGAGGTATGGGGCAAGGTAGAGGTAAAGGTAGCAAGATTTGTACCTTTTTCCAAACCTCTCCCAACCTCGAGGTATGGAGAGGTACATAATTTTGAGTCTCAGGACCACCTTTTAGGTATTTTTCTTCTGAATTTTTGTATGTTCTCAATTCATTACTTGCCTCAGAGACTGTTGATACAGTAATGCGGAATGTCAAGAAATTCCGGTCACATCGTGGTGTTGGCACCAAGGATTTGAGTGTTGCAGAGGCAGAGTGGAAAGCGAAGGCAGAGGCAATGGCTCAGTGGGGATCAAGAGTCAGGGGAAAGGGGAAGCAGCAGGCAGCACAACAGGTACATCAAGTTTGGAAATTTCCACCCGAAATTTCGCGCTTTTTTAACCCTAGGCTAGGGTTACCCTTTTTTTCTGAAATAAAAATTTACCTATAAACCTACCCTATGTTTCTTCAAAATCTCGAATCTTGAAGAGTTTTGGCCAAAATTGCGACTTGACATAAATTTCGTCTGCTATCATACTCTTCGGTGCAACATCCTGAAGTCTCAATGTCAGCCTACACTCATCCGACTCTTGCCAGTTCTCTGCTTTGTCTTAACTCCAGCTCACTAGATACTGCACGATACTGACAGGTTTTGGAAAGGTGTCGGCTAGCCTAAACAGGAACATGGCTGACCTGTGATTTCCAGCTGGCAGAAAATTCACGGTGTACACCTGTTTCCACAGCCCCGTAACGTGCGGGGGATGTGTTTTGCTATGCGGAGCATCCCAGTTTCGGAAGAATTACCACAGCCTTGGGATCAAGCTTGGCAAGTCTTTGATTCACGGCATGCATGCGCCATTTTACAGCCTTTGAGGTGCTGTTCATCTGCGGTCAAGTGATGCCTGGTTCTGAGGCAACGTATCTGCGGAGAGTGTGCGAGCCATCTTATTATGTCGCATACTTAAAATAGTAACTCAATTGTGAAAAAGCTGTGGAATTGAAGCACCAGCACACAGAGAGTGAAATCGAGGTGACTTGAAGGAGATGAAACTAAGCAACACCTGAAGAATTTGAAAACATAATCTTAATAGAACGGTTCATACGACCCTTCTGGAGGCACACCGACATCTTCACCTGTTTTACCCCCGACCTGCTCCACCAAATCCACCAGAATCAGCGACACTTTCCATATTCATTTCACTCAGCCACGTCCTTTCTAGAAGTGCTACATAGATAGCCCGAAGGAACTATACATATCATGGTTACCCTCCACAGCTGGAATCTCCCAGACCTAACTCCTGTTGAAGCATAAAAACTTGTTGATCACCGAGTTTCTTCGGAGTCATGGTGTCTATGGTCCACTGTTCACACGCTCCGGGTGCCATGCCTCAATTACGAGGACGGTGTGCCCTCCGCCATACAAATAATTGTTTTTAGAGCCATACAACATCCCACACAACCTTCAAATCACGACACAAGAGATGATCTCCGCAAAACATGCAAAATAATATATTATAATTACTACCCGCGGTATGGAAAGATTCTGAGGACGTCATGCCCTGCGGAATTGTCGTGTAATTCTGCTCATATAGTTTTCAGAAACGTACGCTGAGAATTGAGGTCAGAACAGCTGTTCTGGCTGAAATGATCAAAAACAGCTCAAAAAGGAAAAAAAATCGGCCGCGCCCTAAGTTCCGCAAAGAGCTGTAAACACTTCCTCCAGACCCTGGAATCACCTGCCGGATTAAATCCACAAGCCACGAAACGGTTCGTTCGAAAGGCCACTCATTTCTTCATACCCAAAGACACCACTCACCTCTACCGCAAATATCCACCACTGTTGGTTATCACAGACTCCGCAACCCGACTAACCTTGCTACAACAGCTCGGACATAGGGGTGTACAGGCCGTATTTGAAACGCTCCGCCGCCGGTTCTTCTGGCCTCACCTTCGTGGAGACATTCAACATCATGTACGTTCCTGCCTTCAATGTCAGTTACGCAATCCAAAACGAATCGAGGTCCCGTTAACAGTATCCCTTCCAGTAACTTTATTCAACAAAGTCTATCTCGACATAATGTTTATGCCTCGGACGCACAGCTACCGGTACATTGTCGCTGCACGTGATGACTTGTCTGGAGTCTGCGAGGTAAAAGCCTTGAAAGAAGCGACTGCCAAGAAACTTGCAAAATTTATATGGACTCAGATTTACTGCCGTTATGGAGCCCCACTACAAGTTGTTACAGACAATGGAGGAGGATTTCAAGGCGCCTTCAAAGACCTGGTCCATCGTATGGGAATACCTATGGTCAGCATATCACCGTACAACCATCATGCTAACGGAGTGGTTGAACAAGGCCATCATACACTTCGCGAGTCATTAATCAAGTTCTGCGGCAACAAGATCTCAGATTGGCCCCGAAAATTAGCCATCGCAGGCTTCTCGGATCGAGTCACGGTCAGCCGAGTCACTGGATTCTCACCTTACCAGTTGCTCCATGCTACGGATCCCGTATTGCCCTTTGATTTGACTGAAGCCACATTTCTCGTCGATGGGTGGTCCCTTCAGAATCAATTTTTTGGCAACTCAAGTATCGTGTGAATTCATGCACAGCCACTTGGCCGGGCAAGCAAAAAAATGCCTCAGACACTCAATTTTTTATGTTTGAGAGATTCATTGAGGAGCATACCCATTTTCAGGTAAAGCCATCTCCTTTACTTGGCCAACGCAGCGTTGGTGAGGAGTATGTCTTGCATTAAGCTCCAACAGAAAATTTCCTTTTTGGTGATTTCCTTATCCGGAATGGCGTCTAACAAGAATGTCCACGAGTCAGAGGGACCTCGCGAGAGGAACCGTCCCTCTACTTCAATCTTTCAGACGGATGCTGATATGCAAGTGGCGACACCAGGCAAGTGTATCACTTTATTCATTAGATTCTTTCTGCAATTATTGTTTCACTGACCTGATGTACAGCACGCAAAGTCGGGGATACATACGACCCGGACATGTTTTCGGAGCATCGCGGCGACTTTTTCGACCATAGCCCTGACATCAAACTCGTGCAACGAGACCACCAAAATGTCGACAAGAGTCTCATTGCGCCGTTTGAACTCAAGAATGTTCTTACGGAGGGCACCTTTTTCTCAGCCCAAGTCACCATGCACAGATTGTCGCTATGAATAAGTGAAAAGTACAGCACGGCCACCCACACGTGCCGCAAACTGGGTGTCTCCTCAGACGCCCAACTCTAACGCCGCAGCCCCTATCCGGCCCGTTCATGCGGTCACGACTCGCACCGCCACAATTCAGTCTGTCGAGCGACCAAGTGTTAGTTATAACCTAGAGGAAGGGCTTGTAAAAGCCACATTTGCAGAAAACCCAGTTGCTGAAAAGTTATTAGCTCCAATATATTGTAGTGTGACTTTTTATTTTATTGTTCCTATGTGATTCCCGCTACCGTAAGGTACGGGTCTTAGAGAGCCTGATTTTCAAGTTTTTGGCAGTAAATCACGGTTTTGTCCTTCTTTTTGTGTAAGCGTTGATGCTCTCCGCCAAATTTCTTCGGCTTCCCAGCGGCAGCAGATGTTCAGACTGCCAAAAATCACGGTTTTGTCAGCGGTAGTCATTATTTTATTTGGTTCTCCAAGAGGACTGATGTACGACAATAACCACATTTTAGGGCCTTTCGCCACATCCTCGCCCAGGATCAAACCAAGCACGGTGTCAAGGACTACGAGATCACCGAGACCGGCGTCAACGAGTTCCAGCAGACCGTGAATGATCTCATCGACACCGGCGCAGCGGATGTGGCGTCTTCCGTGCAGGGGGACGCCGAGGAGTAGACTGGTTATCTGTCGTGTCCGTTTTTGTACACGTATATCAAAATTCTGAATGCCCACATTTTATTCCTGTTTTTTACAAACTTTGAGCCAGGAATTTGGAAAGCTGTTACAACCTGAGCCGGTCGCGTGGTCACCATATGGGTCAAACAGCTGGCTGCCAGGCAGAGCTGGTCCCATGGTGGACCCATTTGCGATAGATGCTGGGAACCAGGTTCCCGCCAGCTGGTGAACAGTCTCCACCGACGTCTGGGGCACATGCCAAGTCCAGGCCGTGACCACATGAATGCCCATTGGCAGTGTAGGCATCCATGTATCGATAGCAATGACCGAAGTAGCGACGGATGTTATCATTTGAGATGAGGTCAAGTGATTCCGGGACAAGGGTTTTGGCAGTTCCGTCGGTCAATTCACGGAAACCTGGCAATAATCAGATGGATGAACCAAATAAAACTGAGAGACTCACGGCGCTTCAATTGGCTCCAAACCATTTCGATAGGGTTCAGTTCGCAATGGAACTTCGGCAGATTTTAAGATCGAGCATTGGTAAAAATATCTACTTCCACTGGCACCGAGATTTCTGGCTGTCCGGCTTCCGACTCAGGATCAGAATCCACAAATGTGGGGTCCACCGTCAGTGACGGATCTACAGGCAGGCGAGGGACGACAGGTGCTTCATTGCATTCGGCAGCTTCACGATTGATTGTGGCCCGTTGTTTTCCGTTCGTCTTCTTCGGCATCTCGCCCGTGGACTGGAAGGAAGGACACGACGTCTGACGTGATGGTCTTGTTTGACAAGAGCCCCACTCCATTACCTACTTCATCTTTTATCTCCTGACACGGCCTGACACACGGGTAACTCCTTCGGATTCATCTCAAGACTGAGTGAACTCGGTGGCACGTCTGTACATCATTCCCCATTCCTATAGTTTTGCCATTCCTTCCTTTGATGCTAGTACAAATGGTGGCAAAGAATCTCGTCTTCTAGAGGGTGCATCTGGGTCATCATCGTCATCACCAGTGTTGTCTTGCCCTAGGCCATCACCCATACGTTCCAAAGGATCACTGGGGTCAGTTTCATCATCAACGTCAATGGTTCCGTTTGGCTCTGCATCTGGAACAACATAGTCTACCCTTGGACCTGTGGGAGCAGCTAGAACTGAACCTAGAATAGTAGCTGCTGTTCGATTAACCCCAGGAGTAGCTGCCAGAACAGAAAAGGTGGGCACTGTATCTGGTGACCACTCTGTTAATTTTCTCTGACGCTGAGGACCACTAGTCCCGGTCTGTAGGTGAAAAGCTTCAGTAGAAGTGATCTTTGGATAATCCTAGATTCTTGGTTCACAGATTGACAAAAGAAAACTTGACACAATACTTGCACCAGGTGGACCAGAATATGGCCGATGCTTGCTTGTGTCTTGAGGTCTTCCCACAGGCCTTTTTGAATTCTCAGTAACAGATTTCTGCCTATTTTCTGGGTTTGGAGGACGACCTCGTCGAGGTACAGGAACTTCTAGATAAAGAGTAAGACAGAAATCATCACAGAATGACAAACCTACCTGTTTGGCTGTCAACAAATGTTATGGGCTGTAAATCGACATGAGCTGCCTCTCCCATGGTATGGTCCAATCCTATGCCAGACACATCCAGATTAATTCCAAAAACCATACAATAAACACTCACTGTGTCCAACTGAAGCTGCAGGGACTACCAACATAGAAAATGTTTGTGATATCACTGGGCATATAAGACACATCATGTCGAGTAAATACGGCACCCGTGCGCAAACGACTTCCAGTCCCGCCTAGTTTCCCACCAGGAAACCAATAGGGTCATTTGCTCCCGATGATCCCGCAATAGCGGCATGGCGGGCAGAAACTACCTGGAGACGTGCTTCCCGCTACGCGATCCTGCTCAAAAATGGGCGACACTGCAGACAAATACGAAATTCCGGCCGGCCTCAACAACCATTTTCGCCATCCACTTGACGCCGCCGACGACTTCATGGCAGCATTCGAGCGTGCCGTCGCATTCTCTGCCATCCTAGGTGACGACCGTGTGTCAAACCTGTGGCAGCGCGCCCTCGAGATCGGATTTCTTGCCAGCCGCGGCGCTGGAGACCTCCGGGGGTCTCTGGGTCGGAGATGAGCCAACGGGGCTCGCAGCGGGATGGGAGGAAGCGGAGAAAACCCGGCAAGGGTGAATTGGCTGAAGGTGCATCGCAGTGGGCTCTCGAGGTGTGATACTGAAGGTTCGGCAGGCCCATTGTCTATGACAATGTGGGTAGTTTTCCGGTGCCATCTTATACTCTGAATGTGCAACATCATCTCCTGGGAAAGGCCAAAAAAAAATCCGATCGATCTCATTAGATTCGAAATCAGCTGTAATTCATGTCGGAAAAAACCCAAATCGGTTGGAAAGGCGTAGAGGGTGCGGGTACGAACGGGCCGGTTGGGATTTGGAACGTAGATGGAAGAATACCTACGAACTGGTGTGACGAAGTGAGATAAAGAAACGAATGAGGGATAGAAGAATAAACGCACCCGACGATCGGGGTGCCGCATGAGGAAATAATTCATGAGTCCTACGGGTTTTTCCCTGTTCGGGTACGCCTGGAAGGTGGCGCGCAGGGTACCAATTGGGAGATAAGTTTATTGTTTAGTTGAAGAAATAAGTCTACTCGGCCGTAAGGCGATCACCGCAGGCTGGAAATCCAAAACACTGCCCCCTTTTCGCCCGGCGTACGAGCTGATGATTGATCTCGTGCTCCCTGCCACCATTCTTGACGGCTTTCGTCTCTTCTGTCCATGCGATACTCTTGAGGACTGGGTCGATTCGTTGTTGGACTGGCAGTCGGTGCGAGACGTGGCAGCGAAGGTGCATCAGCAGCTATGCTCGGCGCGGCGAGTGTCAAAACTTCGACGACAGCCTGCCACGAAACGTGATCCCATCCTGGAAAACATCAGCCTGTTCAACCGCGATGCTCTCACACTGCTGGCGCTCCGAGCTGCTGTCAAGCGCGGGGACGTTGGTGGCGTGTTATGTATCAGCGCTCATTGGATGGTTATGTTCCGCGGCACCGGACACATGCCCAAATATGCCGATGCGGTTTTCCGCGTCTTGACAGAACTGAAGTCGATGCACCCCAAGCTGCGGTATGGCCGTCGTTCCCTTCCCATTTTATTATGTAATTCCATTCTAGCGAGGCGTACCTCATGAACTGGCTCGCAAATCTGAGCGGCAAGCTTCTGCGATTCAAAGAGATGGATCTTTTACAAGAACATCAGAACTTCTGGTTGAAGGTACGTACACTCCGAATTTACGGCTATCTGAAACTGGATTCTGATACTGGTTGCAGGTCATTTATAACGCGAAAGGATCCAACCGAAGCTGGGATGATCTCTGTCTCAATATTCGCACTCCGAGATGTGATTCGGCGGGTGCAGTTGGACTACAAAATCCCCCACAACGGCGAGACACACACTAACCCGTCGAAGACCGAGGATGTTCGCGCTGTCCGCGACTACCTTGAGCTGTGTGGAACGGTACGCATCTGGATTCAGAATTATTCGAAGTTGGTAAAACCGCTCTCGGAATTATATCACATTGGGAAAGAATTTGACTGGGACTCTCGCCGCCAGGAGGCTTTTGCCAGAATTAAATATCTTGTTCAAGCCGCCACTGCATTACGATCTATCAATTACGAATCTGAAGAGCCCGTCATACTCTCCGTGGATTCAAGTTTCGAAGCCACGGGAATGGTATTAGCTCAAAACAACCTCGACTGAGAAACCTGTCAATCAATCATCAATGGTGGGCCCACCGAGTTGCACATATGTAACTCTCAGACTCTCTGAGGAAATTCATGCCTCTTCTCAATGCATTATCAATTCAGAGAGAAAGAATTTCCTATTTTGATTGAGCTTCAAAAAGATTTACAGACCGGGCTTTATGTTTTCCAACATTTCCGCCTACCCCGACCTACCATTATTGATTGACAGGTTTCTCACGGGCACACCGGGTGGGTTGATTTTGATGGATAATGCAACGGGCTCCCCTTGCTGGACCCCATGCACCGGCCAGATAGAGGCCCGATGGTGGGATTCTGGACCTAAATATGGCTCAGAGTCACCATACTATGTGAGTAATAGCAGAATAACGAGATACTAACTGTATGGTGTGCTATGGACGGGACTGGGTTGGGATCGGGCGGAGGTTTCCGAATTTAGTTGTGATTGATGGTGCGCGGACATCTCCGCCCGCCACGCGCCTTGCATCCCGCCCTCATCCCGCCCCCGCCATTGGCACCCCAGCTCTTGTCAAAGTTAGTGACGTACAATTGAGGTGTCGAAGTGATGCTGTGAGTCCATTTCGGACCATGATTCCCGGTCAGACAGCCCTAGGATATCTTTTCCAGATTGCCCTGCCAAAATACCATTTATAAACTGTTTTAAACGGTTTATAAACGGTTCCCAACCGTTTCCGTTTAGTTTACGGGTTTCCGTAAAGAAAACTAAATGGTTGGAGCCTTAGTGTCGGTTCGCGATGTCAGTAAAGCAGTGCGTATTTTCCCCCCTGCTTTTCAAGTTGTTCAATGCCTGCCAGGTTCGCGGATTCAAAAGAGCAGCGACCCCACGTGAGTATCTGATTTCCTTTCACATGTGTATTCTAACTGGACCACATTACAGCATCCAGAGAAAGAAGAATATGCGACCCAAGCCAGCGCGGGAGATTACAGGAGCTGAACGCGAGGCACTCTTGTTTAAAAATATTGTCACGTTGTCCTTGGGTGTTTCAATTGGTCCTTTGGAATACTGCGGCATCGGCCATACTGTATACATCGGCAGGGCACCTGTGTAGGTTTCCTTTTTTCTATCTTTCAGTGTTATCTAATCAGTTTCAGTGTCGCTGTATGCAAGGGTGACCCAGCGATCCCCGAATTTAACGAGAAGCGTGCATTGCGTGGCTTGGATCGTATTGCTTCCCATCTGGACTCCAGTGGTAAGAGCAAGCGAGCACACTCTCAGAAGGAGAACAACCAGGTCGGAAAGAAGATCTCGGCGTTCAACATGGGTTATCACCGCGTGGGAGCGAGTATGGAGGCGACTGTCGAGGATGAAGATCAGCCCCCCAAACCAAAAAAACGAAGGCTGAATGCTGATCGACGGCTTGCACTAGGTCCAGTTAATTGATTTTTGTATATCTATGTTGAGTACCAAACAGCGGCTTTTTGGTTGCAAAAATGGTCCGGGGATCCCTGGGTAAGGATGTAGGAGTCCAGATTCAAGGAGATACCCTATGTACGGTGCTCAAGTTGGCTCGAAGTTGACCTTGGAGTCATGTGTTGAGGTGATCCGATAAGGGCCAACCTGCCCCTTCGATCTCTTGCCTTTGTCTCGCCCTTGAACTCTGTACTTGTTAAAAAAATCATTCATCTCCACTACTAACTGCTGCTGCAATAATATTTGCTTCCCGGTCTCTCTCTGTCTGGACCCTGCTCACGATACTGGCATTTTCTGCAAGCAGGTCCTTGTACCCGGCTGCTGCAATCAGAGCTTGCACTTGTTCTGCTCTCCTCTGGTACATTGCGGCTTTCTGCCTCGCATATGCCTGATGTCCAGCCAGAGGATTGGTGGAAGCTAATGCACCCCATGCATCTACCATCCGTCGGAAGCTTCGGTTAGCCCTCAGCAGCTCAGCAAGTTTTTGTTCTGCCTGCTCCTGCCACCGCTGCATCTCGGCCTCAGCACGGAACCATTGAACTCGGTCACCTATGACTGTTTCATGACGGACGTTTCTACCTATACCAGAGCAACACGTACAACATTTGTCCCCATTACTCAGTGTGGGGGAGTGATTTGGATCTTCAATACAGTGTCTGCTTGGTATAATGAAAAATTCTGGAGTCCTCCCTGTGTCCTCAAGCTCTCCGCTCATAGTACTACTACTCTGTTGCACACCGCGCAGCCTAAATGCTGGTCAAGCTTTCTCTAGTTATAATCATGGCCTCCTTTTTGTATAGACACTATTCTGGAAGTAAGCTGGTGAATTTATATATATTCCAACAGGTGAACAGAAGATGTGCTGGTAAAGATGAAAGATGGAATTGTACAAGACAAAAGATGCTCAAAGATGTCTTTCAAAGACAGAATATCTCCATCAAAAGACAAAGACACCAAAAGATGCCTTTGAAAGACAAAAGATGCCAAAGACAAAAGTGTAGTTTTACTGATGCATCAAGTCCCCCACATTTTCTCCTGCATTTACATATGACCTGCCCGGGTTTTAGAACTTGTGGAACACCGTCTCCAATAGTGGACACCGTCTCCAATAGTGGCGGACTCAGAAGTAGCCATTGTCGGAACTGCAGAGACTTCTGCAGGCAGTTTGCTGTCAGTGGACTTAGAGATATCTCTTAATCTTGCGGAGTCGAAACAACGGGGATCTATTTGCATCAATTACACACGAAAGCAGAGCTACTGTAAGACTCGGACCGGGTTTTTGTCACCCATTCAGTGGTCATTTTCCCCATTCACCCACTAAACTTGCACTAAACGGGTGAAAACATGGTTAATCAACATCTGGTTACATTCCCCCGTTTTGAACGGGTGATTTGCTGTAACCCACTTACATACATGGTGTATTTAACCCAGTGTCAAACACCACATGGAAGATGCTGGTTCTCCTATGACTGACATATCCTTTCGTGATGGTAAGACTACATTCAGTGAAGGTCTAAAACCATATAACTCACTTCATTCAGCCTGCGCCGCTGTCGCACCTACTCGTTCTGCCAAGGTGGCATGGATTGCACATCTGATTGGTGGGAAGTCTGAGTGTGTGAACGCCTCCGCCGAGGCCAAGGCCAAGGCCAGGGCCAGGGCCCAACGGGAAGCCTAACAAAAAGAAGCGCCCTCGTCCCGCCACACCGGATACAACGGAACCGCAGCCAAAAAAAGCACCAGCCCACCCAAAACTGTCGGCGAGGGTGATGGAGGAGGTGGAAATAGCCATGGAGCAGCTGGTCGACGCAGCTGTTGAAGATGACATTCCGGACGATGGGCGACGAGTTCCGTGCTTAGAAGTCTTGTTTGAGCGCGAATAAAAACTGGCGGTTGGACTGCGTGGGAAATTGATTGAAGGCCTTCGCCTTCCCTTTGACTAAGGGCCTTCACCCTTCCGAAGGCCTTCGGAATTTTCAGGACGAACACTGCCTGGAGGAGCTCGCCAGTAGCGCTCATTTTTGCTGCGTAGACTTCGTCTTCGTCGTCGTCTGATATAGCACTGTGCATGGAGGCGTCCGAGCCAGAAGAATCCGAGGAGCTGGAACTGGAGTCGGAAGAGGTCGAGGAAGTATCGGAAATATCGGAGTCGTCGTCGCTCTCGTTGCGGTGGTCGAGGTCGAGGTCCATGTCATCGTCGTCCAGCTGTCCTTCGGCCATGTACTCGTCCAGGTCTCTTTCCGTCTCGAGCAAGACATTTTGGATCAAGAGCTGACGCTCGGAGAGCGTAGGCATGGTGGTGAAAAGGTGTATTTGTGAGCTGACAAATCGGCAAATAATTCGATGGACTACTTATACGAGATCGGGCAAAGAATCCCCGTTGCATTCCTCTCCTGGTGCGCCTTCCACCGATCTATAACCTTCCCCCTCGTTGTGGCCTCCGAAAAACACGCTATTTGGGCCCCGGGAGTGGACCTGCACATTCGAGGAAATTCTCAGTCAAACTGTCCGTGGGGCCGGACACACAACACGCACCATAAATTCCCTCGCTGAGATATCCCCCAATTCGTAGTTCATGATAGGCTCGTTTCAGCCTCTCTAGTATCCCGGGCGTGAAATCTGAAGACAGTCGTTCAGATCACGTATACTAGAGAGGCTGGAGTTTACGAGTACAGCCGAATACGAACTGCCTCGGAGTTTGAAATTGAAACGTCACGGAAACGCTGAGCCATCAGCTCCATCAATTAGTGCCTCAAAGTCGCAGAAAAGAAATGCTCAAAGGTCGTTCATTCCTTGGGTTAAATTCTACCGAAAAATCTGGTGGGTCTCTTATTGATCCAAATATGCGCCTGCAAAAAGTACGGCGCGAATAGAGAACTTGAGAGGCCCGAGGGACATGCCATCAAATGTTTTAAACTCCGAGGCACTTCGTACTAAGCTGTACTCGTAAATCCAAGCCTAAGTTCATGATCCGAAGCGTGGAATTTGGCGACGCCCGGATTGTGCACGCTGTTACGGTGGAATATTGGCTCCGACGATGAAAGTATCGGGTTGGCGGCGGAGTTGTGAGCGGGGTCACTGTTCCTAATACGTCTGCAGGGGACTGTGACGCGTCTGGAGAGGGAAGGGTCCAGGGAAATATTCGTCGAAGCCAGTGCATGACGGTAGCAAAAGAAGTGGCCATATCCTATTTTGAGACTCGATCATGATCATACATACTAACGGAAACGACGCGCCTCAACTTGGGAGCTGAGGCAAAAATTCTACTGAGGTGTTTCACAAACAAGGCCCCAACTCGTGCCCCAACTCGTACCTCAACTTCACAAGTTGGGGTCGAGTTGGGGTACGAGTTGGGGCACGAGTTGGGCTCCGAAATCTAATTATGAAACACCCCCCAATTTACGGTCCGTATGGGTGCCGTCTACGGCCGTATTCATACGGCTTCCTACGGCAGTACGTACGGCTGACAGCCGTAACCGTAAAGGAGGGCGCCGACGGCCATACGGGACGGTACGGATCTGCCGTGTAGCCGTATGCCGTATGCCGTATTATACGGCTACGGTGCCGATCCCTACTGCTATGTGGGCATAGGGGAACGGGCGGGCCCGTTCTCAATTGGAAGTGCCGCGCCGGATTCGGAATCGCGACACAGTGTCGACGCGTTTAACTCGACAAATCGCTACCGTCCTTCGACCCTCATAGACGGTCACCCAACGGTTACATACCGGTCGACATGGGACGCCTCAGCTTACTCATCCGTCACACGTGGTATATGCGCGGTGAAGGGGAGGCGCAACTGAACGCGCGGCAGCACTCGTAGCATTGATCCAGCCACTCGCCTCTGCAGCGCACACCTCCACGACACACCGCTCGATGAATCAAACAACTTTTTTGGATGACACCCTGAAACGAGATCTTTTCACAGTCGACACATGTTAATTTCTGAATCAATACTCTCCCTAAGTAACTATTTACCTCACTAATAGGGCTCAAATCGGTTACGAGCGCTCAACGGTCGCAGTTCTTTTACCGAATGCTCATCGACGCAGACCTTTTGACGAGAAGGGCTTTCGGTCGGGATTTCAAAATCATGGTGACGCGGAGGGCAACACAGCTAAATAATCACACTGCACCGAGCAAAGCTATGGCGACCACAACTTAGTCATGCCTCATTTTGGGACATAGAATACAGATGTTTTACATTGGTATGAGACACAGCAAATTGAATGTCGTACAGTAATGAATTTACATCGAGGGCAGCACGCGATGGCTGGATTTGCAACCAATCTACCTCTTCCGCCAGGGATGGCTGACTAATCATATTGTTCGTGTCTTCCATAGGTATCCTTGCACAGTTGTGAATTGCACTCATATAAAAGGTGTCAGGCCTCTCATCCCCCATTGAACAATTTGATACACAGCGAACTTGCAGGATAATAAACATCAATAGAATACTGTCCCGTCGTGTATGGAGGCCACCGTAACGTGTAACGGTGCCTCATAAAAGTTGCCTAAATCCACCATAGTAACGCGTAACGGAGGGCTGGTTGCTAGCGTGGATCCAGAATTTAAAAATATTTTTTGGGCGATAATATTAGTCAGCAATTGCGCAGATTGCGCAGATTGCGTTTTGGCCATGTTTGTCCTTGCAACCATCATCATTCGGATTCATTCCAACTCACAATAATGCCGCACTTTCAATACCCAGTTCAGGCACCAATGGTATAAATTTGCATTCAGCATAATAGCAACCGAGCGGGATTTTTTTTTTTTTTTTTTTTTTTTTTTTTTTGGTGTCATGAATTCAATCGTCTCCTATGTCTAGTGAGGCTTAGTGCGTCGCTGCTCCAACGCGTATGAATCATGCCTGTCTACGCATGCTGTGCTTGCATAACAAACAATACACAAAAATTCTAGGGCAGAGTCCAGATGAACCTCAAGTGTGCAATAGTATATGGAGCAGGCTATGGAACGTGATCGCATGAGCCCAGAGGACCACATAGAACCAGAAAGCCAGGCCAGGGCGAGGGAGCAAGGTCAAAAAAACAATTGAAACAACCGTGCTTGATCCGCGCGAGGTCTTGTGACCAGAGATTGTGCGTCATCTTCTACGTCATCCAGGCACCGTAGCAGCATATACCGACCGAGCAAACGACTCACAAAATGGGTTGGAGTGCAGATGAACGTCGAGTGGAAAGCAGTATATGGAGTGACACGCGAGCTCAGAGGACGGCATAGGACTAGAAAGCCAGGCGAGGACGAAGATGCAGATTCAAAAAACCACAAGCCGCGACAGATCTTATGACCAGAAGTTATGTGTCATCGCCTACGTCATGCAAGCACCACGGGACACCGACGGAGTGGGGCCCCAGAAGGCGGGAAGACGAGCAAGATACGGGCAGTGAGACGAACCTGAAGTGCCCCACTCTAACAACCACCACAGGTATTTCAAATTGGCAATAACCAAGGCCTCACGGCCGTGCCGCAAGGCACAATATAATATTGTGGTCTGAAGCGACCTGCGACTCACGTCGCGGCTTAGGCGCCATGGCGGGGGTCACCGTGGGTGCAAACCCGGGCTGCAAAGCCCACTCCTACCCGCCCCCACCACCGATATCTCGCCAGTCCCACCGCCGACTAGCAACGGGAAGCGTGGGAAAGTGAGAGATGGTGGTGGTTCCGGATCAAAGAGCCCCCCACTGTACCAGTCCCACCGCCGACTAGCAACGGGAAGCGTGGGAAAGTGAGAGATGGTACCATTTCGTTCAATTCTCATCGGCTGTGACCTGTGACCGCGGCATTCGAACTTGAGATTTCGTACATGGTCTGGGGTCGCCGTGACACCGATTTTTTTTCGTAAAGTCCCCCGAAACGAGTAGTAGATATGAATCACATTTGTATCGTCGCAGCCTAATACTCAGTTCACGAGCCATGCATGAGAGGAGGGGACTATGGTGCGCATCACCTAGCTGCCACCACCACGTGCTTGAAAATTTCCGGGCTCAAAAAAACATATATTTCTTATCCGTCTAGTAGAAGTGTTCCTTTTGAGTGTAGGAAGATAACTGCTAGAGGGATTTTCGATTGGATCAAAACTGAGTGAGCTCGAAATTTCTTCCAGACCCAATTTGGCCACATTCTCGAATATATTCAAAAATCGGTCGTCAGAGTCGTAAGTAGGCTTAAAATGACGCTAAATTACAGGAGAGTTCTACTGGTCGAACTGCCATGCAGCGCGCTCGAAAACACGACGGTGGGAGGTGTATTTAGTCGAACTGAAGGCACGAACCACCCGTTGAGCCTCTTTCGGCCCCAAGTTATTGCGATAAGCTCCATCCAACGAATCATGTGATGCTCCCATTTGCGAATCACGGAGAGTTGAACGGAGGGAAGTGCAGCCGGCATGTTTGTTTTCAACCCCTCGTAACTGTAGTCACAGTGGTCACGGAGGTATTTCTTGATGGCGCCCCAGAAGAACTCGATAAAGTTCAACTCGCAGTGATATTTGGGGGTAGATGACCTGCTGCTTCGATTTTTTCTGCCACCATTGACTGTTGCTCGAGGATGTCAGGCTGCAATTCCAACAGCCTCAATCACGGGCCGCAGTGTGCAGCCCTTTCTTGCACTCCTTCACGAATCTTCCCGAGGGCCAAAGGCCACGTTCTTCTAGAATTGTGTTCATCCCCTTTGGCTCGCCTGGAAATCCTGGATGATCTGCAGCATAATCCATCTTCTAGACCTTGCGAACACTGCCATCCATCCACCAACCATTGCACATGTGTGCTTGTTTCCCTCCAGGGTTGAGATTCATGCGGCTGACAAGCAAAGCGTCGATGTTTACAGTAAGCGGAATTAATCTAATCGAGATTTGATTATCGTTTGCCGCCATCAGATCAAACGATACACGCTGTAAACACGCTGTTGCGGACCGCCGAGGGTGAATATAATGTACAAAGTAGGCTCCGGAATCCACTCAGAGGTACACTTAATTGAAATTTTTTTCTCCGGCCAATTTGGCCACTAAATTTTGGTGGCGGCAGCTAGGTGATGCGCACCATAGCAAAGCAAAGCGGTGAGCTGTCAATGCCGATTCTCACGTCAAAAATGGCATTCCGTGTGAACGCCGCGGCGCTGATCACCACACGCGCCGCCTAGGCGGAAGGTAGGTAGGTAGGTAGGTAGGATTAAAAATTGATTTTTTGGGGCCATTTTCCGCCAATTTTGTGACATGTTTTGAAGATTCGAACCTCCTCAAAAATGCCTGTGACACCCCAAAAATTTTCGTATAAAAAGGGCCCTGTGACCTGTGACATATGAATTGAATGAAATGGTTACGAGTACTTATGTTTACATAATACTCGTTCTTTTCATTCTTCCGAGGGGCAAAAAGTCTCCCTATTTTACTTGTCTCCGATTTTTTAAGATAGTCTCCTTAGTGGCTGTGCCTGACTTATTTAGTGGCTGTCCCTATACTTCGTTCTCTTTTTCCTTACCTCTTTAGCGGCTGTGTGACCTAGGGCTGTGCTATTTTTATTTACTTCTGTCTCTTTTCCCTGGTATTGCCGGCTCTCCACAGCTTTCGGCCGAAACGAGCGGTGTCGAAAGCCGAATGTCCACCGCCTTCTCAATCCGTACAGCGATCAGTTATATGTGGCATCAGCTACATAATAGCATACGTCCATTCAATTCCAAGTCTCTCCAGCTTTACTCTACGTGGTTCCTACTTCTTCCATGTCCTCTGTGGTCAACCTCTGCAGTTTCTTTCTAGCCGATCCGACCATTTCGTCCTCGCTGTCCTCATCTTCATAAGCCACCCTTTTCTTTGTGTTTTGCTTCAGCTTCTCATACTTGACCATTGTGGGCATCTTACCCTTGTCCATGTTTCGCGCAACGCGAGCGGTCTGTTACGTAGTTGTGAGTTTACCGGGCTAATTATTTGTAGTGCTTGCTCACCCTGGTTATAGTTCCATCCAAGAAAGTAAAAGAACGCACTACCAATTTAACCACATTCCTTGAGTCCCTTGGCCCTTTGAAGGCAACCACGGAGAACCCTAACTCGACAATATCTCCAATCCTAAACCCTGATGGGTCCTTGTTCAATAGCCTGTTAGCTGTCAGTTTATGTGCCTAATTGAGTATATGACACTTCATTGTCGATGCAGTGTAAGATTCCTTTATCTAGCATTTTTCCAAGAACTTTGGTGGGGTCGACTTTGCGGTGAAACTCTGCCAGCTGATCTGCTGGCGCAACCTTGGCGAAAGTAAAATAGCAACATGCCGCATCGAGTGGCTGTCCAGCGGCTTCATCCTTGATCGCAGTACGTTCCCAAGGCGTTACATCCGCCTCGTCAAAAGTGAGCTCCACGTGGTATGCGACATTGAAAATGCTCTGAATGGCTTTATTGAAGGTTTCAGTGTCGAAGCCGACAATAGATGCATGTTGTCTGATATAGTTAACGTTCCTGGCTGACAATCTGTCCTGATCGTCAGTTGCTACGCATTGTGCACCTGAATATACACCTTACTTGTTCTTTTTCACAGGCGGCAAGTCCATATCCGACAGTGCACCCACTACGGTGAATGTTGCCTCTCGCTTGACACCGTCTCTGTCCTTGAGCATCGCTTTCCAGCAAGTCGGAAATCCACTTTTCTTGATCGTTACTTCCGATGTGTAACTGAATATGGCAGGCGTGACTCGGCTAAGATCATCGCGTCCCATGCCTGCCCATAGGCTCATTCAGAGGGTACGAACATTAATAAGTCTAGTATATACCTCCTTCCAAGTCCCCCAGCAAATTTTCAATATTGCCCTGGACCTGCCGAAGTAAATACACAGCCTGGTCTGCCTGGGCCTCATTGAAATCACATCAATCATTTGGGTCGGTTTAAACGACGAGTGATGGCGAAAAGAAAATGGGCGGTGCAAATACACTCTATTTCATATTTTTTGAATGCAAGAAGTGGGCTTGATTAATAAAAAACAATATTTTCGGCAATCAATTTACATTGGATTCCAACAGTTTGGCAGATCGTTGGATTCTGATGACTTCCGGGTTTGCCGTGTATGTCCAGGTGGATTTAGGATGGCCAGCTTACTAAGCAGCGTAATTGGCATGATGGGAAAAAATATAAGTACGAGATCCTGCCGGGTGCAGCCACGGCCCTCTACCCCGGGATGGAGACAAACTGAAAGCTGGGGATGCAGTTTGAGAGAAAGGCGCTGGAGACAGCCGATGTTCTGAGTTATAAGCATCTACCAGTTCTCGAGCATTCCTTCAACATTTGTGAGTAAGTATAATGGCCCTTTAGAATGGGTATTAGAATACCTGAGTGTATCCAGTCCTTCCCACGTGTCATCTGTTGCACCATACCCTTTCCAGCGCACACGCCACTCCCGAAGTTCACCCTGAAGCATAATTATCAGGTTTATCAAACCAAATGCAATTAAAGGAGAAAACTCACAATTGTCCGGGACTCTTGAATGGATTCGACTTCATATTCACCGTCAGAGGAAGCAGCAGATTCAGTGTCTGACGAGAATGGAGTCCGATCTGCTCTACGTTTCTTCTTAACCGCCCCTGATGGGCTAGGCTGTGGGTCCGATTCTTGACCGCGTTTCCGTTTTCCAAGGTTCCGAGGATCTGCGGTAGGTGTATCTGCTCAGAGCTGTGCTGTATCACTGGTGTGGGCATTGGGTGTGGTATATCGCCCGGGCTCTCCCTGTAAGAGTGTTGAAGATAGAGCGAGACCAGAACCGGCACTCTCCACTGATCGCAAGGGATCTGAAGTAGGTATATCCTTTGAGAGCTGTGCCATGTCAATTGTGCGGCTGCTAGGTGTGGTAGACGGTGCGTGCTCCTGCAGGAGTGTTGAACTAGATGAAAGCAGACCAGAATCCTCAGCTGATCCCATGGGATCTGAAGTCGGCGTATCTGTTGAGACGTGCAGTGTACCACTTGTTTGTGTGGTGGATGTCTCAGGTTCCTGCATGACTGTTAAGCCAGATGCAGCCGGACCGGTGCTCTCAATGGCTACTGTGTTTGAGACAGCTGATGGAGGGTTCCTCTGACCATGCTTATTCATATACTCAACACACAGTTGAGCATTGCTGCCCAAATTGAGCCTGCAGGATAAGACTATGAGGCCGGGCCCAGAGAAGGAAGATAGAGATTTACCAAGGAGTTTTGCTTTGAAGATACTCCTCCTCCTTTGAACTGCCCTCGAGGATCACTGTCCAGACGCCCTAGATAAATATTTGTGAAGATCAAATCGAATCGGTCAATGAAATCACTCACTTCCCCTCCCTGCTGCCGACGGCTAACAACACTCTTGATAATTGGAAAGGATGTTGTTGAACGAGCTTGTCGAGACCCAAGAAAAACATTGTGCTCAGTAGGAAGGACAGTCTCCGGCTGTCCCAAGCCAGCCAATGCCGTATGGATTTCCTTCTGGCGCTCCTTGAACTTCGATTTTGAAATCCCAAGAGAATACTGGGAGCCGACAAGGTCTTGGAGCCAAGCATAATAGCGCCTATATAGACACATCATTTCATAGACCTGTTCATCTTCTATGTCAAGTGGGGCTCGTTTCAGAGCTTGGACCTGCCCACACTCGTCCTTGTAAGTGGTATTTTCCAGGAGAGTGTTGATGTCAAAGCCAAGCTTGAGCTGGCATTGCTGGAGATAGTTTTTGAGGGCGTAAATGCCTTCACGTGCTAAACGATTAGCTCGTGAGTCACTATCACCTAGAATGGTCTCTCCGTCTGTTATAAAATATCTCCGGTTCTCGTCCTTTTTATCTGGAGCAGGAGAGTAGAGGAAGTGAAGGGACCGAGAATACTGGATCTGTGTGCTGTGTGTGGTGGCAGCCTGGCTCCAGTACAGAACATATCCACAGCGCACTTGGGGACCAAAGCGCTTGAACAATTTCTGTGCAGTGGTAAGGGAAATCCAAGCATCCTGGATTTGCTTGACAAAGGCGGGCGGTTGTCCGCAATGGATATCATGCCCCTTGAAAGCAGTGAATACTATGTATGCGTTTAGCTCCCGCAGATAAATGCCCCCACGCATCCACAAGAAAGTCCCAAGGTCACTCCCAGGAGCAGCTCGAAACAGCAGAACAAAGAGAGTATAGCTGACTGTATCATCTTGTGGGTCTCCATGCGGCCGTCCTTGGTCTCCCAGAGTGCTGTCCAGACAAGCCTGAAGAAGCCAGTGGTAAATGGGCAAGAGATCCGTCGCCTCATCGGCGTCCGTATCAACATCTATAAGGGGATGAGGTTCATCCTCTTCGAGAAGTTCAACGCCCAAGTCAATAATGTTGGCAGTCGACGAAGCATTGAGTTGGACACTAGTGGGACCAGGGTCAAGTCCACCAAAGGCTATCACGTTGTTCTCCAAGGCATTGAACTCGATCATATCCCACTCAAAGCGGGAGATGCAGAGCGGCATGATGAGGCGATACAACTTGTGGAGGATTTCAAGTACCTCCTTGATTATTTTTGCAGCCTGTGGAACATTGGTCTGCACCGCGGGCATGAACATCCCATGGCCTTCGCCTTCCCCACGTGTCGATGCAATGTTGAAGGATCCGTTTCCATCCCCCAACTTCGACAGGTTGACATGCTTGGAGCGAAGGTTACGCTGCATACCGTCGAGATCGAATATGCCTGAGACACCCCGATCAGTTTCTGTCGCGGCAACACCCCAGGTGAGCTCCATGAGTCTTGGTACGAGCGCTGCAACGTCGGCTCCTTCGGGATACTGTGCAAGTGAATCTAGAGTATGTCCGCAAACGGCGGTGACAGGCTTTTTCGGATCGCCATTGATGTGATGCACAAGAGGAACACCCATAGGGAGGCGCACCATCCCAGGGATATCTTCACTGTGGAACGTACAGGTGCGTTTGTTGAACGCGGTCAGGAGCACCTTCGGCGGGATTCGGATATTCAGCATGCGGTCATGCTCTAGAGCGAAGTCGTTATCAGGGTGATAAGCCGCTGCATAGGCCCATCCGCGGCGGTAGGAGTGGTCCAGCTCCACATTCAATGTATATATGGGAGCCTGTGGATAACAGCCAACTGCGGGTTTAGCGACAGCAGGAGCAGGAATTAATTGGTGAGGCTCTGGCTTGCCGAGCATCGAGATTGAATCTGCAGGCCATACAAAGAGCTCGAGAGGAGGCTCAAGTGGCAGCACACCGGTCAAAGGCATACCAAATTGTTTGGTTGCATCTGGCCGCGAGTATGGTGGCGGACCGAACTTTGTGACAAGTTTGAGTCCTGATTTGGTAATCCCTACTACAACCTCAGTTCTAGTCATAATACTCTGTAACTGTGGGAAAAGCATCAAAAGAAGCTGGTCTCAACATCTATCGGAGCAGAATATTAAAAAACTTGAATTATGTTTTTGCCACTTCGATTTCGCCGTTTTGATTGCGGATCAGGCGGGCCGATGGCTGTGCCGCGCCATCAATTGCCATTTTGCGCCTCCCCGACGTCCACAGGCCTCATCCAGGATGCCCAGAAGTAAAAAACGAGCAGTGCATACTCAGAGGGGCTCTGCAGGCACATTTACATCAAATCAAATCCATCCACCCGACCAATCCTCTTCTGGCCATTACGAAGATGATGATCTGGCATGGGCGGCAAAAATCCAAAGACCTTGTTGAAGAAGCTCTCCGTGCCTGTCCACTGCCCACCATTCGAAGATTTTTTCGACGTGCAGATCGGTATGCCAGTGTCTATTGCCATGGAGTTACAGGACCTGTCGCCGAGTTTGCTGTTAAAAGGTACCGGTCTCACCGCGGAGTGCAGAAGCGAGAGATAGAAGTGGCGGAGGCAGAGTGGAAGAAGACAGTAAAAATGGGTATCATATAGGCCATGTTCCTACACACAAAAAAAGCAGTCTTCCAACCTCATCTTTCCTATACACAGAAAAAAAAAAATCCGCCCAAAATTTCGCCGTTTTGAACCCTAAATTAGGAGTACCTCCGATTCTTCTGAAATGAAGAATTTGCCTATAAACTACCCCCTAGTTCCTTCCAAATCTCAAATCTGGAAGGAATCTGATCAAAATTCCGGTGTGACATGAAGTTTTGGCTGCCACCATACGCTGTGAATCATATAATTATTCTCCAAAATCGGAGCGCAACCCAGTCAACGTACCAGTTTCCGACGGTTTCTGGCCATGAAAAGGAATATCAATCCAAGGGAAGGGTGATGCTACTGCCGGGGTAGCAGCGGCTGAGCTACTCGGTCTGATTGCAGTCAGCTCTGGGATCGAATGAATTTCTACGGTAGAAGATGTCCCTGGCAGTGAGTAGATACAAACAGCAATCAGAAGGGTAGATTGAACTCACCTGGAAATGCAGTTTTCTCTCTAGTACCGTCTCCAAGGAGCTGTCTGTCACCGTCGGTGTGTTTGTGAAGTTTTGCCTGTGTCGCTGAAGTCACCGTTTGCAGAGCCAGTAGGTGTTCCTGGAGCTGAGGGGGCGGGTCTTGTACATCGAGTTCCTGCAACTGAGCAAGGAGTGACTGGATCTGGTCGACTATGGGGGCTGACATCGCCTAGACGGAGGCAAATGCCGAGTGCGGGGAAGATGTAGAGATAAGCACAGCCTTGAAGCACTGCCACCCATAATGTGTCGGTGTCGAGCTGTCCTCGTGCGGGGAATATTCGATGCGCTGTAGACGAGATATGCAGCTATACACCATCTGATTCAATGATTTGGAAATCGATACGATCCACCACGCTGCAACGACGCTCACGGGAGTTTTACTGGAAATGTATTCATAACACATTCAGAGTGGGAAGTTTCTGGTCCCATGTTGAGCACCTGGAGCGAAATGGGACCTGCCAGGTGTGCAACGCGATCGAGAGCTTAGAGCACATTGCACTGGAGTGCAACTCACCGGAACAGAAGTTAATTTGGGCCCTCTCGAAACAACTATGGTTGAAAAAATATGATACTTGGCCAACCCTGAACTGGGGATTGATCTTGGGCTGCAACCTGGTGAAATTTAGGTCTCCGAGGGGCCGTGCGTTACCTGAAAAAGGGAGACTGTTTGCAATTTTAGTATCAGTGGGTTGGCATCTCATTTGGAACCTCCGCGTGAATCGTGTCATGAAAAATCAAGGTGCAACCCAGAGTCCAGCAAGCATCCACAACCAATGGCTTACCGCCGTGAATTCGGCCTTACGACGCGACCGCATTCTCACGAACAAAGTTAAATTCGGCCCACTCGCATTGAAGAAAGACATGGTGCTGAACACCTGGAGTGGTCTGCTTATGGATGAGGACGCTCTGCCGGATGATTGGACACTCACAGAGGGGGTTTTAGTGGGTATGTGGCCAATGAATGGTATAGGATAAATATTCTCGAAGGCCAGAGTCCCACACTGGTAAAAAATCGTGCGTAACGGCATTTCCTCCTGGACAAAACTCACCGGCATGACTGGCCCAAAACCAGCAACACAAGCGGACAGACTCAGAATGCTTCTGCAGACTTTGATCTCGTTATCCCAAACGCTCCAAAAAAAAAAAAAAAAAAAGATGTAGAGATAAGCACAGCCTTGAAGCACTGCCACCCATAATGTGTCGGTGTCGAGCTGTCCTCGTGGCAGTGCTGAGGACAGCTCGACACCAACACATAAAGCGGGTAGGGCCGACGAGCGGCAGTGCCCGCTACCTCGAATCTTCGTAAAGATTAAAAAATGATATGTATTGTTAGGCACAAGATGTCGTACTAGGACGAAACGGCTGTGGGTAGTAATTAAAGTGATGAAGAATGTATGTAGGAGGCAAATTTGAACTATGGAAATGATTACTCAAGCGCCGTCGCCTCAGTGACGAGACTTCTTCGGCGATATTTGGCCTCTTAGCCGCGGTAAACCTTACGTTTTTGGAGGCCACCGAAATTTGTAGAACCTGAGCGAATATTTGGTGTTTTAGGCGCGGTCGGCGTTCCTTTTTTGGGAGCTCACCGATCAATTATCTCCGCGAGCGGCGTGTCCGCTTCGTGTGGGATTGGATCTCCTCCACAGCGCGGCGCTTCTGCCCCCGGGATGAGGGGCCCGTCGGAGCGTCATCGACATCCATTGGATGAGCCGCAATCACGGGCTGCGTACGAGCATTACGCGGACGTCGGGGACGTCCCCGGACGTCGGGGACGTCGGGGACGTTCAGGAACGGAAGGCGGTCCGCCTATCAAGCGCGCTGATGAGGCTTGTAGGCGAGCCAGCGCTCGCGCGTCTTGTCGGAGGCATTCATTCGGCTGCTCTTCCCGTGGCAATGCGGGCAGAGCCGCAGGCGAAAAGTTCTTGACAAGGTACTCCTGTGATTCAGACGCTTCCTGTGCTGATCCATATTTCATCACGGTTTGGTGACTTAGAACGTCGAGGCGCTTGAATTCATTGCGGACGTCTTGGCTCTGGTGACACCGGATGACTTTTTCGCGGAATGGGCGCAGGATGAAGACACCATTGAGGGACGTGGCACGCGAGATCATGACGTAAGGCGATTCCGTTCCCTTGGTACTCTCTAGATCTACGACGATAACCTCCATTGTTTTCCCCTGAGCCTTATGGGCTGTCATCGCAAACGCTGGAACCAGTGGTAGCTGTGTACACCTCATCACACATTTTCTATGCGAGTCGGGATGCGTAAAGGTCATGTCCACGGTCTCAGCAAGCACAGCAGCGTGTTTGGGAGGAAGATTCGGTAACGCCGGCCCAGTCATATCAGGTACGTAGACAACGCACGACTGTGCACATCTTTCACCCAAGTCATTCAGGGTGTAACGTATCTGTTTCACTATTCCCGTAGTCCCATTAACAATCCCACTCTGGACATCGAAATTTTGGGTGATCATGACGGGCATGCCGATTGCCAGGGGTAACCGACCAAGTCGGTAGTTAGTTTGGCCCGAATGCAGTTTGTTCAAAAGATGATCACGAAGAGCTGCATCTGTAACCACGGTCCCATCCTTTCGAGCATCCTGTGCGTGATACCAATTCAGCTCATTTCCCGTTCTCGCTGCGTAGGCATGGGCAGCTTTCACGTTCAAGGCATCCTTGAGCTCGTTATTGGACACGATTATTGGGACATCCTGAAAGCGTGGATCTGACCACTGCGGTCGAGCATTTGTGATCAATCTAGAATTCAATGTCTCAAAGTCCTCGTCTGTGCACCTTCCTTCTCGCAGACGTGCGAGGAGGGCAACAAAATTTTCCGCTTCCTCATCTTGTTCGAGTTCCCCAGTCATCTCGTTGCGCTTTCGGCGGACTCGTTCGTTTCGCTTCAGAACAACGACGGTCTTGATTGACAACCACAAAAGCTTCCCCATAATATTTTGCTGGCCCTTTTTTCCAGATGCACTTTCTGATTGTGTGCTGATCGTTGCGAAAAGTTTCTGTTCCCCAACAGGCGGGAGCTGAGCAAAATCGCCTGCAAAAATGACATTGACTCCTCCGAACGGTGTAGTATTCCCTTTTGCCTCGGTGAGGGCCTGGCTGATTTGGAGTAGAAATGCACAACCGACCATAGAAACTTCGTCGATGAACAAATAATCTACTCCTTCCCACATGGCAACAAGGTCACGGCGAGTTCTTGTTTGCGTGGAGCTACTCGAACGTTGACTGATGCATAGTGCTGAATGCAGGGTCATCCCGTTGATATTCCGAGCAGCAACTCCGGTATATGCAGCCAAACGGAATCTGCGATCCTGTCCCCTCAATCGAAAGAAGTCCTGCAAAGCATGTATCACTCGTGACTTTCCAGTGCCCCCTGGTCCAGAGAGGAACATTCGAAGCTGTTCGGGCTGGTTCTCGAGGCTGTGTTGAGCAATAATTCTAAAGGCATGTGCTTGTTCGCGATTCAAAGTCCACTTTTCAATATGGGCGTCAAGATCAACCTCGTTGACGACCTCTGAAGCTGGGATATCCTGTCGGATTTCGGGGCTCTCATCTAAGTTCAAAAATGCATTCCTGAACGCAGAACCATCGTCCACCAAGGATGCACTGGGCTCGGAAGTCTGCGTAGAATTCGAGTCTGCTGGCGCCGAATGATTCTTGAGAGCAGCACTCCTTTTAAATTGATCGCGCCGATCCTCATATGCCTTATCCCAGACATCTTCGCGGTATGTATCCGTAATCAAATGAACACCTTGTAAGTCTTCGATCCCATCAATCACCAGGTTGGAATTTTCTGCACTGCAGTCTTGCAATTGTCCATCGTACATGCCAGAGGCCTCAGCATACTCAATACATTCCAGGATAGCCTCGTTTGCAGCAGCTTTCTTCATTGAGAATCGAGTGGTGAGCTCCTCCAGATGCTCGAGAATCATCTCGTCTGACACATCTTCTCCGGAAAAATCATCCTGTCCTCGGCCTCGGGAATTTACAGCGCGCCTCGCTCGGTTGTTTCGTTGCGCGAAGTGATCGTCACGACTATCTCGACATTCGTGCATGATCTGCATGTTGTCCATCTTGTCGGCGACAGATTGAGAGCAGGTCTTCATGAAACTTTCAAAAGCCTCTTCCCAAGACTGGTAATTCTCTCGCAGATCAGATGCTTGCCGCCACGGTTTGAAAAGTATCAACATCAAGCGACAATACCGGGGCCGTAATTCCGCTTTGTCTCGCCGGGGGATGCCAGGTCCAATGGGGACAGGTACATGTAGGTCGTTCGGAGCGCTCACCCTGAGAACGTGTGTCTTTTCTTCCTCGTGTCCTTTCTGCAGTGGAACTCGCGGGCGCTTGCGGCCTTGAATTTCTAATACGGGTTTCTCAGGTTGGTAATCGTCGGGTTCACGCTCTGCGATTGCTTCATCGAGAGTTATACTGAACTCAATGTCATCTTGATCCTGATGCTCATCATCTACGTCGCCATGGTGGTTGCGCCGGTCGGAAGCCTTGCTCACTTTTTCCACTCGTGAGATGAAGTCCCAAACACAGACTGCATCAAGTTCACTTCCCCGTTTTTGATAATCTGTCAGCTGGCTGGCCTTCGCCACAAGTTGGCCGTTTCTGTTTGTCGAGACACTGATTTCCTGCTCTGTATCCACAGAATCATTCAAGTTTGCGCCATCTTCGTCATCCTGCAACAAATCGTTAATGAAAGGCAGGCCTTCGGTATCTTCCGGATCCTCATTTTCGTCTTCACTATCCAGCTCTTGGGATTCATTTCTGATAGGCTGATCATCTCTCTGCTCTTCGTCAAGTCTTTGACTTGAATCTGGGTTTTCCGCAACAACCTTAGGTGCGTAACATTCTGGACTTGGAAGTTGCTGGTTGATGAAACCTTCAAATGCAGTCCAGTACAAATTGCGATAGGAATGGCTGGTGAAATGATCCTCAAAGTCCATAAGGTAGGATGCTACCTGCTGCCCGGATAACTCTTGCTGAGAGATCATTGCGTATGCACATTTTTGTAACATTTTTTGAGCCCGAGTCGTAATCTCGTCCTGCAGGGGATTGAACTCCCCGAGCTTCTTGACAGCCAACTCCAGCATTGAAAAAGCGACATGGGTCTTAAGCTGGGACTTTGTGATGTAGTCGGTAATATAATACAATATTCCTTTGGCGTGTGCACCAGAACCTATGAATTTAATATCCATGTTGCAGCGTATGGCTTCGATTATTGTGCTATTGAAGTTGTTGACAAGACCATCTAAACATCTCAGGCAAAGTTCTCCGGTAACCGGGTCGAATGAGCTCTCAGCACGAAAATTATCCTCATGCAGATCAAATCGACAAGACTTCGGTTCTGGGGGTCCGCGCCAATATTTGAAGCAGGTCTTCGAATGATCGTGGCTCTGGCATTGTGAGATCAGGTTGTGTAAATCTTGCTGTCTCTCTGGCGAAAGGGAATTCAAACTTCGGTCTATGGGAGCAGCAAAGTCGTCCTCTCTGTCAATGACCGGAATATCTGCTATTTGGATCCCTCGGACAGAGCAAGGGTGGTGTTTATTAGAAGGGACATCGACCTTTGGCTGAGGCTCGGGTGGAATCGCGTTTGAAATGGTATCATCTAAGAATGCTATCAGCCGTCTGCAAAAATCGATATCCGACGTGTCCGTACTAAGAGCTCTCTTTTTAATCTCGTTCGGATTGAGTCCACCTTCCACCCAGACTAACATATGACAATGTAAGGTACCACGCCCCTGGGCCTCCACACATCCATAGTATGCCTTGACAACTCCAAGAATTCCGCCCTCAAGATTCTTCTGATCTGGATCGTATCCTAGCAGAGCAGATATGAACGCTTTCATGTACACATTGAAGAATCTGGCAGCAACTACGGGGTTCTTTGCGACCAGGACGGACTGATCCCAATAGTTCGGGACATCGTTGGCCAGTAGGTCATCCACATCGATTTCTGAACCAGCCAAAAACTTGACAACTGGATTGAAAACGTCGGCAGGATTAATTGTAATATAGAAACTTGGTAAACCCTTTTCGATCATAAGTCCTCGAATTTCGTTACGCATGCCAACCCGAGCGGCAGAGGAGCCAGGAACGTGGGAAGCGACAGCGTTCACCTGCTTTAGGAGGTTGAGAACTTTGCGCTCTTCTGCGTTCTCCGGTGCAGGAGGATGTCCATTTGAAACACGCTCTGATACCCGTTGTACGACCTCCGGAGACAAAGAAGCAAATTGAGCAGCTACTGAGGCAAAATTCACGCGCTTCACCTTTAAGGAAGTGTGTAAGAGCATCTCACGACGCTGGAGAATATTAAATGCGGTGAATATGAACGATGGATGCTCTTGAAATCTGGGGTCTGCCAAGTTCAAGAGGTGCTTGACGTGGCGTTTCAATGAGAGAGGTACGGAGCGTTTTTGGTCGTCTGGGCCACCAATTCCATAAGGAAACAGCGTTGGATAAATCATGGGGAACAACAGACTGTCTTTCCTGAATTCGTTTTCGGGTTCATTTTGATGCGGGATTTGGATGTAGCCTCCCCCTTTTTTTGTGACGTGACGCAGGGCGGCTGCTCGAAGCTCGTTGGAGGAGGCATGGCAGTCAACATCGGCTATAACAACATTTTGAAAAGGAATAGTGTCGGAGTTGGGAGCTGGTCCAGAGTTGGCGGGAGAGGGAGATGAATCGTAGCGTGAGGTGGCAGCGTCATTTGCGGCACTTGGTGGAATATGTTCAATCGTGAAAGGAAGAACAGGATTGGCTTCAAGGTGGCGGAGGCATTCCTCATTTATCTGAATGTCTTTGTAAAGTGGGTTATGCACTTTCAACCACTGAAGTGCTTTCCGCACCCGGTGTGCGTTGACAGCCAAAGGCTTGGCATGCTCGCGAAGCCATTCAGGTGAGGGAGGGGAGGAACCGACAAAGAGCACACAAACCGGCGACGTGATTTCTTCAACTGGGGGAGGTAGGATATCTGCGACTTTCGAAGGTTGTTGAGGGTAAATAATTACATGGCCTTTAACACCCTTTTGAGTCGATGCAAGTACAAGATCCTGGTTCTCTTCCTTGAGCTGAATGATCCAACATTTAGAGCGACAGCGTGCTATCATTGCTTCCTCAATAACTGTGAGATCATTGAGCTCTTCCGGAACGGGACCAAGGAAGGTTTTATTGGCTAGGGACAGAGGAGGTAGTTTGTTTCGCTTCAAAGAAGAGTGGCAAAGGGAGCAAATGGAAAGGACTGGCGGGCCACCAGTTGACGGGAAAAAAACGCCCTCCCGATCTACCAGAATGTCGCGTAGAGGTCCTTCATCGAAAGGCATAGGAGGCGGGTGACAGTCCGGATGTAGCCATTTGTAGCGGTCTAGCAGATGCTCCTCGCTTGCCTTCAAATCAGGTCTTTTCAAAATGCTTACATCGAAGTCCGAGAGAGACAAAGAGCACTGAGAACGCATGGGGACTGCTTCTGCACAAGAGGCGCACGTGAACGTCGCGAGTGCTTCGGACGAAGTCAGCTCTCGAAACAGGTTGATGATTTTGTCCTTCAATCGTCGGGGAACAAGTTGGGGCCACGATGTCTGGATCTTGTGCAATTCCTCATTGAATCGAGTAAGAGCAGCACTTTGTAGTTGGTGACTTCGCACCACTTTCTTGCCCCTTCGTAGCACGTGGATGTATTCCCTGAGTTTTTTACGCAAAGTGCGGAAAGAATCGGAACGTTCATATGGGAGT
The DNA here is from genome assembly GCA_029204085.1 of Mycena sp. CBHHK59/15. Classification (NCBI taxonomy): domain Eukaryota; kingdom Fungi; phylum Basidiomycota; class Agaricomycetes; order Agaricales; family Mycenaceae; genus Mycena; species Mycena sp. CBHHK59/15. The sequence goes on from JARGXW010000427.1 coordinate 66,174, forward strand.
TTCAGAGCATCCAGTAAACGACGCAGCGGTACAATTGTTAGTTTGGCACCATTCAGGGCAGTGAGGATGTGCACCTGGAGATCAGGATCAATTGGGTTGTCTTCCCATTCCGTGCATACATCATTACAGCTCGGAATCGAAATATTTTCAGTGAGCGAGGGAATTTGCACCGCATGCAATTTGCAGAATTCAGCGCATTGAGCAGACACTATGTGAGCAGTGATTGTTGTACGCAATTGTTCGATATTAGCCTTTGGAAGCACATCGATTCGGTGCAGAGCGGCAATTGAAAGAAGCACGGGGCGACGATGACTCTCGAAAGAATTGAAAAAATCAGCAACAGATGCAGACGACAGAGTATCCGTGTTTGAAGAACTCGATATCGTAGTCAGGATTTTGCGGATAGAGGCACGCAACTTGAAGCGTAGATTGCGCTTTCCTGGAATCGAAATACTCAGAGCGGCTGCAACATGTGAAAGGTGCTCCGTGGGCATTTGTTTATGGTCTGCCCCGAGAACTATGTCGAGAACAGTTTGTGTTATCTCAGCAGCACTTGTGAAATCGTGAGATATTGAGCGGCAGGTTGCACGCTGAGGACGGGGACTTATCGTAGCATCTATCTCATGGTCGGCACAAGCACCAGAAATTATGTGATGAAGAAGGGCGTGGCGGCATTCAATTAAAGACATATTATGATGGGGTATAGCATGAAGTTCAAGAGCGATTTTAAGAGCGGGCAAGTCCGCATGGAATACAGAAATGCGTGAACACGTATAATGATGACCAAGAAGAATATCTCGAAGAATATTAAGAGAAGTGGTAGAGGGCTCGGATGGGATCGTAGTCTTCGACGAAGATGCCTCCGAGCCCGGACGACAATCTGTCACGACAGTCAGACGTGGGTAGGAAAGGAAAGCAACAGATGTACATACCTGGGAGCGTGTCAATGGCCTCTGTCGCCGCGGGGGCAGTGGAGGGTTGAGGTGCGGGAGGAACTATCGGAATTATAGAATAGAATAATGGGGGGGAATGGCAGCGCACCATTGGGCAAAGACGAGAAGTCCACGACCCCGGACGACAGGTAGAAGGAAGCAGTGCTGAAAGAAGTGCAACAAAGATGGAACCAATCGCGGCCAAGAACGAGATCAAAGGGAAGTGAAGCAGAGACGTGGAGGTGTACCCGGAGAGAACAGAGAGAGTCGCTTGTGTCACGGTAGGGGATACACAGACGGCCAGATAGCAGGGAATCAGAGGTAGAGAGCCCAGAATTCAGGACCCAATCAAGAGAGACAGTAGACCTCTCTAGAGCGGGCTCAAACGAAGTGGAGAGCGGGATATTAGAGAAGGTGGCAGACGGGGGCATCCTGGTGCGGAATGGAAGAGAGCAAGGAGCAAGGGTGCCACGTCAGCCCACGTCAACGTACCGGATAAACGGCTGCGCTGACACGGCCCAAATGACCAAACGCAATACAATTTGGCGCGGGGAAAACAGTCTTACGCAAAAAACGCTGACGAAAATGTGATCGTCTGCGAGTCCTGAAAATAGGGCGCTATAAGACCCGTACCTAAAGGTAGCGGGCATTATGCAGCCTCCCCATGCATCTCTTCCACCCCAGCTACATCGGATCGCCCAATGCGAGCCATATCTAAGACCTTCTACAGAGCCGAAATGGACAAAAGGGCTCAGGAACAGGTGCGAGGCCACTGGATACACTTGCACCCTTGCTGACACCCAGGACCAGATTACAGGCGCTGGGCAGCTACCCCTACCCCCAATGCCCACCTGGGATGCATACCTACCTCCCTGCATACTTCGATTCATCCTTATCAGCTCATTTTGGCCCCATTCTTGCCGTCCTGCTATCACTCTCTCCCCCCTACCAATTCGCCCAAACCCGCATCCCTGCGGGAGCGGATGACATCCCTGTACACGCCCCCGATTCCCGTTTCACTGATTGAAGACCCACAATCGTAGAGCACACTGCAAAATCTGTCTCTCCCCTCAAAAACCGACTTTTCCCCACTGTGGTGGGCACTTCTCACCAGGCACACACTTGTTTGGGCTGATTCTTGTCACTACACTGCCCCTAGATCCTTCCCGACTATGTAGAGGCCTTGCGCAGCCGTCGACGGCCTCTAATCGTCGCCGCCGTCGACTTCCCCGGGCCATATAAGCCAAAATGATGTTTTTTGCGTATTGGAAGGGGCTGCACCGGGAAATGAGGTGCGTCAACGCTATCGGCAACGTAGTATGATACATTGACATCCCCCCAGGCCGTACGCTTGATCACGCCGGGTTTTCCGGCCTCTTTACTCCGTCGCCGTCGTCGACTCGAGGCCATATACACCAAAAAAACACGTTTTTGGGTATTTAGTGCTCCAACGTCGGGAATTCACGTTCGGCTGACCTATCCCCGGTGTAGTATCCTCCATTCACATCCCCCCCAGCAGTGCGAACACCTGCGCCCGCTTCGCCGGACGTTCCTGGTCACCGCCGTCGTCGACTCGAGGCCATATACACCAAAAAAACACGTTTTTGGGTATTTAATGCTCCAGCGTTGGGAATTCACGTTCGTCTGACCTATCCCTGTTGTAGTATCCTCCATTCACATCCATCCCAGCCGCGCGACCACCCGCGCCCGCTTCGCCGGCCGTTCCTGGTCACCGCCGTCGTCGACTCAAGCCATATACACCAAAACCACGTTTTTGGGTATTTCAAGCTCCAGCATCCCGAATTGAGGTGCGTCCGCCGTATCTTCGGCGTAGTATTACACCCTACGATCCCCCCCACCAGTGCGAACGCTCGCACCGCCCTCGCCGGCCTCTCCACGTCGTCGGCGCCCATGTCTCGGGGCCATATAGGCCAAAAACTCGTCTTTTGAGTATCCCAAGCCCCAGCACCCAGGATTCCGGTTCGTTCGCCGTATCTACGGCGTAGTATTCAAGCTTAACATCCCCCCCAGCTGTACGAGCGCTCGCGCTGGCCTCGCAAGCCTCCCAACGTCGCCGCCGTGGTCATCCCGAGTGCATATAGCCCAAAAACATGTTTTTTTGTGTATTTCAAGCTTCAGCATCAGCAATTGAGGTGTGTCCTCGGTATCTGCGACGTAGTATTGTACCTTACCATCCTCCCCATGTGTGCAAACGGTCGCCTCCGCCTCATCGCCATCAATACCTCGTCGCCGCCGCCATTTCGGGGTCATACAGGCCAAAAACACCTTTTTTGCGTATTGCAAGCTGTAGCATGAGGGATTGATGTCCGTCTGCGATATCTGCGACGTAGTATCACACCTGAAGATAGTCCCCCACCGTGCGAATGCTCGCGTCCGCCTCGCCGCCCTCCCCACGTCGGTGCTGCTCTTGTCTCGAGGCAATATTGTGTATTTGAAGTTCGATATATACAGTAGCGCAGAGAATCTTCATCGTATTAAAACTCTGAATACATGAGTATCATATCTACGCTATCCTCCGTGACGACGACGTGGACCGAGCACATGTGCTGGAAGACGGGCCCGCAACTGTGCTAAGCCCCACGAGAGTGATGGGCCTCTTGGCATTGAGCGGATAGGCTCTGCAGCAAGTGCATTGAGATGGGACAGCAGGACTGAATCTGCAGCGTTCAGATTCCGCTGCTCAAGCAGTTCCCATCGAACTTGCTCGCTCCGCATGATCAGGGATTTTTCATTCCCAAAGCTTCCCGCATTGACACCTGCCCACCCCAAAAGATCGAGATATGTGAGTCGAATGGTGTCCACGCTACTCTCCTGGCTAGGCTTGTTGATCTGCAGTCCCACCTCGCTTGCAATGCGACAGAGAATCTGGTAGCGAGCGTAATGGATGTATGCAATCCCAAAGCCGCCTTGAGGAATGAAGGCGAGCAGGTCGCGTTCATAGGCATACCGACACGTTAAGAGTGAGGCAGGCGTGTGTGTCGGTGGCATCTGCAAAATATTGCGAGATTTCTGAACTGTTTTGGGTGTCTCTGGTGTTGCGGGGGTAACTGGTTCCTCGGCCGTATTTTCTGTGGGCTCGTGCTGTGGCGGATCTGGGTTCTGACTCGATGTAGGCTCGCTCCGTGCATCCTGCTCCCCCTCGAGCTGAATCGTGTCAGTGGGGACAGCCGGTTGTGTCGTGTAATCGCCGTCGGCCGTCTGAAACACAACATTACGTGAAGCTAAGACTTTGCGAGTTTTCGGGGTATGATACCGCCATGCACGTGAGTCCTCCGAGATGCCAACAAATTGGTACGATTTTGATTTGGGTGCGAGTTTAGACTGTAGCTGGCCCTGATTTAGGACCCAGCACTCTGTGCCGAATTCCTGTAGCGTGGAAACATCTGGTTTAATACCCCAGAATGCCTCGTACGGCGTGATATTTCCGGTAAGTGAATTTGTAGGCGAGCGGTTAATGATGTATGTTGCGTAACTGACCGCTTCTGGCCATAGGAAATGGGGAAGGTTGTGCGCGACAAGCATGGCGCGTGCACGTTCTAGGATGGTGCGATTGAGGCGCTCCGATACACCGTTCTGTTGTGGTGAGTATGGTGCTGTCATTTCGACCTTTATTCCCTTCGCCTCTAATTTTGTGCGTAGCTCCTTCGAGATATATTCGCCACCGCGATCGAATCTGAAGGCTTTGCAGCGCTTCCCGAATTGCGTGAGTACGAACTCAATGTAGTTCGTGACTTCTGTGTCCGCTTCTGACTTTTTCTTCATCATAGCAACCTTTCGGTGGCGCTTCGCGCCGTCCGTGAACGAGATGTAGAAGCGCTCGCCACGTATCCCACGGGTGCGCGCTGGCCCCCAAACATCCGTGAAGGTCATTTCCCCGATTTCGTTGAATTCGCGCTGAGCTTCTTTAGGAAATGATTCGACGTGCTGTTTAGCTTGGGTGCAAATGGTGCATTGCTCGACATCGTGTGAGCCAGGTGAGATTTTCATCCCGGTAACCATGTGCTTATCGACCAATTGTTTAACAGCTGGCGCGCTAAGGTGACCGAAAATGCGGTGCCACGCATCAAGTGTGCGTTCCGGCGTCGCGGCAAATGCGAGTGAGGTTCCAGCCACTGCGGGCTGTCCAGGTGCGAGTGGTTTGACATTTCAGACAGCGTAGACGTCGCCAATATTTCTGCAGTGTGCGAGTTGTTGTAGGTCAAGAGTTCAGGGTCACACTGTAGACCGTTCTCTTCAGACTGAGGAGACGGACTACAGGAGTGCCCTATATATATATGTGTGTACGCATGACTCATTGACTCTGCGCTACCGAGCCCCCGGACCCGCTAGAGGCTGTGTGGAAGGATGACTGGACCGTATGATGGAAGCTGTGTAGCGGACGCGAGGTCCTAAACTACAACACTCCCCCTGACCTCGCCGTCACCCCGCTCTTCCAATCACTGCCGCCGGCACCACCGCGAGCACCACCACGCCCACCTCCTCGTCCGCCTCGTCCGCCGCCGCGTCCACCACGCTGTGTCTGGGCAACATATGCCTTGACCGCATTCGCGGCTATCTCTTCCTCGTGTGCCTTCGCCAAGGCCGCCTTCTCGGTGTATGCCTTCAGGGCGTGCTCTTCACGCTGCCGCACAGCCAGTAACTCGCGCTGCCGAACCTCGTCTTCCAAGAGCACCGGTGTGACTGTGAGGATGCTCCTGTGGTTGGTCAAGGAGATGGCCTGGACGAGGGGAGTGAAGTCAGCCGGCAGACTCTGGAGTGTGTACTGGAGCAGCTTGTAGTCGGACAGCGGGTCGTTTCCCCGTTTCAAGTCGTTGGCATACCCGATGAGAAGGTCGAGGTGGGCTTGCAGAGGTCCGCTCTCAATGCCTGCGTACTTGATGGTCGAAATCTTCTGGTGAATTGCGATCATCGACTGCATGCCCTGGCGCTGATAGATGGCGCGAAGATTGCTCCACATCTCTGCTGCCGTCCGTGCATCTCGAATGTAGGCGACCTGGTCATCACTAACCATCTCGATGATGCGGCGTTTGGTTTTGTCGTCACCCTTGCGCCATACCGCGTATGCTGGATTCGCAACTTCCACGTCGACGGTACCGGTGGCAGGAGAAACAGCCGGCTGCTGGACAATCATCGTCGGGAGAGGCTCCTGCTCGGGATTGGCAATGTACCCCCATCTCTCTTCATCCTCGAATTTGGCCTGGGCTTTGAATGCCCAACTGTCCCAGTTCTTGCCATCGAGCTGATTGAAAGGATAGCGCGTAGCGCTGGAAACGTCTCGGGGCCCATAACCTGTTGTAGGTCAAGAGTTCAGGGTCACACTGTAGACCGTTCTCTTCAGACTGAGTTGTATTAGCATATTGTACTACGCACCTGTAGACCGTTCTCTTCAGACTGAGGAGACGGACTACAGGAGTGCCCTATATATATATGTGTGTACGCATGACTCATTGACTCTGCGCTACCGAGCCCCCGGACCCGCTAGAGGCTGTGTGGAAGGATGACTGGACCGTATGATGGAAGCTGTGTAGCGGACGCGAGGTCCTAAACTACAACATATGATGGAAGCTGTGTAGCGGACGCGAGGTCCTAAACTACAACACTCCCCCTGACCTCGCTGTCCAGCCCAGCTACTCCAATCCAATCATACGACGGCAGCGGAGCGTCGTGTCGCGTGGAAGAATCTTTGTGAGGAGGTCCGCCGGGTTCGCATTTGATGCGCAATAATGAATGGTCACATCACCGTCCTCAATGTAGTCCCGAAGATTGTGGTATTTCAACGCAATGTGTTTCGCCTTGTCATGCATCGCTGGATTCTCGGCGACAGTTATTGTGGACTGGTTGTCGCAGTGCATGGGTGAGGGGTGGTCAAGTGGCTGCCCCATGAGTTCACCAAGCACATTTCGGACGAACATGAGTTCACGGCTTGAATGACTTCCAGCAATATATTCGGCTTCCATTGTAGACTGAGCTGCCACACTCTGCAAACGGCTGATCCAGGAGACGGCGCCACCTGCGAGGAGAACAAGAGTACCTGAGGTCGAGCGCAACTTGTCCTTTTCACCTGCCCAGTCGGCGTCGGTATAACAACGCAAGGTTTCCGCGAATGGTGTGGCAAGGTGTCCCGGACCGCGGTAGGTAATGCCCAGGTCAAGCGTCCCTTTAATGTAGCGGAGGAGATGCATCAGCGCGTTCCAGTGCTCAATGCCCGGGTTAGAGCTGAAACGGCTCAGCATTCCGACAGCAAAGGCCAAGTCGGGGCGCGACCCAAGCATCCCATACATGACCGAGCCCAAACCACCGAGGTAATCCTTGCCGTGCATGAGCTGACGTTCCTCGGATGTCTTCGGCGACATATCCTTCGTCAACTTGGTGCCAACAGGGAACGGGGTGGACACAGGCCGACAGTCCGTCATCCCAAACCGCTCTAGCACACCTTCAAAGTATTTCTTTTGGGAAATATGCACCGTCTGAGCCTCCAGGTCCTGCGTGATTTCCAGGCCCAAGCAATACGACGCGACACCCAGATCTTTCATCTTCAGGCGTGCCGACAGCTCTGCCTTTAGAGTGTTCCAGGTCGCCTCGTCGTTCGTAGCTCCCTGAAGATCATCGACGTATAACGCAATGACGACAATGATATCGCCCCGGCGGCAGAGGTAAATGCTGTGATCGGATTGCAGTCGCGTGAAGCCAAGGGATTGAAATATCGAGTTGATGAGTCGGTACCACTGACGAGACGCTTGCTTGAGGCCGTAGATAGATTTATGAAGCTTCAAAACCATCTCTTCACCGTTCTCATTGAGTTTCGGCGGAAGACCGGGCGGCTGGGACATGTAAATTTCCTCGTCAAGGTCGGCATTGAGGAAGGCGGTGACGACGTCCATTTGGTAGATGGTGAGACCATGGTGAGCGGCGAGGGCAAACATGACACGGAGGGAGGTGAACTTGACGACAGGGGCGAATGTTTCTTTGTAATCAATGCCGTGAATCTGCGTGAATCCACGTGCAACGAGGCGCGCTTTGAAGCGCTCAAACTCGCCCCACTGGTTCGTCTTCACGCTGAACACCCACTTGCACGTAATTACCCTCCGGCCCTCTGGCGCGTCGACATAATCGAAGGTCCCAGTGTCCACAAGCGACCCAAATTCAGCTGCCATCGCGTTCGCCCATTCCTCGGACTCTGCACTTGCCATTGCCTGCCGGAACGTCAACGGGACGGGGATCGCGGACTCTGGGACTCGAGCAGCGCGAGCCTGAGCTTGGAACTCCTCCTCCTCCTCAAGCTCAGGTGCGTCGACAATTTCTGGTGCTGTCTTGTGCTGATATCGACCTTTTGGTAGCTTCGCGCGCTCGTCTGTCATCCCCTCGAAACGCAGGGGCAGCCTGCGCGTCCTCGGCACTGGTGGCGCCTCGACAACGACATCGGCCAGGTCCTCCGCACCCGCACCCGCACCCGCACCTGCATCCTCGGGCTCGTCTCGCTTCTCCATCTCGGGTTCGTTCACCACATCCACAACATCCGCGGGCAATGGCATCGCATCCTTGGTGGTAATAGATGGTGACCCAGGGACAGGAGAATCGGGGGTAATTGGTGGAAGGTTGCGAAGGTCCGTTATCACCTCAGTCCACCCAGAACTCGTTCCGCGCTCAACGAATGTCACGTCCCTAGACTTGTACACTTTGCGTGTCGTTCTGTCGTAGCACTTGTACGCCTTGGACTGTGTCCCAGGGAGCGCGTAGTAGCCAATAAAAATGCATTTGACCGCCTTATCTGCCAACGTCGCACGACTTTTCTCCGGCAACACCTGGACGTAACACTCGCACCCAAAAGGCCGTAGATGGCTAATGTCTTGACGATGCCCAGTCCAGGCCTCTTCTGGGATGCGTCCATCCAGTGACGCACGTGTTGGACAGAAGTTCCGTGTCATCGCACCGTACAGCACGGCGTCTGGCCAGAATCCAATGGGAAGGTCGGCCTCGATCAAATTCGCTCTTGCGCTATCTTCGAGCGTGCGGTTCGCGCGTTCAGCCACACCGTTCTGCTGCGAGGTGTGCGGAGCCGTCGTCTGATGAATTATACCTTCGGATTCGAGATACGCCTCGAATTCGTCCGAAGTGAGCTCACCCGCATTGTCTGTGCGGATCTTGCCTATCTTCTCGCCGGTCTCCTTCTCAACGCGGGCCTTCCACACACGGAATCGTTGGAGCGCACTGCTCTTGTGCTTCATGAAGTCGACGTCAAGGTGCGCAGTGTAGTCATCGGTGAATGTAATGAAATAGCGATTTCCGCCAATGGAATTCGGGAGCGGGCCAACCATATCAGAGTGCACTAACTCTAGAACACGAGTAGCACGTCGTCTCCCATCTCTTGGGAACGGCTTGCGCGACGCTTTCCCTCGTAGGCACGCCTCACATGACACATTATCGTCCCACTGACCCATCTCTGCACCATCGACCATCCCCGACGCAACAAGTTTCCTGAGGTCGGAGAAGTTCAGATGGCCGAGGCGGCGATGTAATGTGAGGATGTCGAGGCGCTTACCAGCGGGCGCGGGGGTTTTCGCCTTCAGGAGGGATGCACCGCCGGTCGGGATCGCAGTGGATACAGGTGCATCGGCCAGTTCTAAAGTGTAGAGGCCGTCTTTGAAGACAGCCTCACAGAGCGTAACACCGCGCAGCTTGATGAAGCAGACTTTGCCCTCGAACTCCAGCTTGACGCCCGGAATCGCCGTTAGCTGTCCAACGGAGAGAAGCGAGCCCGCGAGCTTCGGAACGTGGAGTGTGCGCGTGAAGTGGACCATCTGAACTCCGGTCGGACTCTTGATGCGCCGCGCACTCGTTCCAGTCCCAATGGCGTAGATCTCGCTGTTGTCGCCGAGCTGGATGGGGATAGGTTTGTCGAGGGTGGTGTATGTGATGAAAGAATCACGCTCGGAGGTAAGGCTGCGCGAAGAGCCTGAGTCGACGAAGAGCGCGTCGGTACGGAGGGCCTTCGTCGCCTTCTTGGTAAGGAGGACCTTGGGCTGATCATCGTCCCCACTGGCATCGTACGCGACTTGCGCAAGACGGAGCTTCTCCTTCAACTGCTCCTTCTCACTGAACTTGCAGTCACGAGCGATGTGGCCCTTGTTTCCGCACCCGTAACACGTCACCCCGCTCTTCCAATCACTGCCGCCGGCACCACCGCGAGCACCACCACGCCCACCTCCTCGTCCGCCTCGTCCGCCGCCGCGTCCACCACGCTGTGTCTGGGCAACATATGCCTTGACCGCATTCGCGGCTATCTCTTCCTCGTGTGCCTTCGCCAAGGCCGCCTTCTCGGTGTATGCCTTCAGGGCGTGCTCTTCACGCTGCCGCACAGCCAGTAACTTGCGCTACCGAGCCCCCGGACCCGCTAGAGGCTGTGTGGAAGGATGACTGGACCGTATGATGGAAGCTGTGTAGCGGACGCGAGGTCCTAAACTACAACACGAGTCTGATTCCCCCTTTGGATACGATCTCGACATCAAGGGAATTGATGGGGAAAACTAGTTTGTGACCGGCGCGATGGAATTTCCCGAGCGAGATGAGGTTGTATGGAGACGATGGCAAATACAGCACACGTTGTAGCGTCACTGTCGTGAGCCGTGAATCCAATTTGAATTGAAGTTTCACTGTGCCTTGGCCCTCTGCTGGTTTAGATCCAATGCCGACAATGCTGTGGTTGTTCAACGCAGTGTAAGTGTGGAAAATCGATTTATTGTTGGTAATGTGGACACTGGCGGCGCTATCTAGAAGCCAGGAATCCTTCGTAAGGGCGCGACGTTCTCCGGCGACGAACACGATGTCCGAGTCGGCCTGTTCTTCGGCTACATTAGCCTTCGAAGATCCACCGCCACTCTGCTTCTTGTTACGTGAGGTGCGCTCGTAATTTCGGCGCTTCTCATCCTCGGTGTAGGTTTTTCCACTCTTCTTGTCACGGCACTCGTGCGAATGGTGACCAGGACGTCCGCAGTGGAAACAACCGTCGTTGCGAGGGCTTGATTGATGGAATTTTCCGCCCCTGCCTTTGCTGCCAAAGGCTGGTAAAGCCATGTCGTCAGCATCAGGCTTGGCGTGGGGGCGTCCGGCTTGTTGGAGGATCCGTGCGATGATATCCTCCGATTCAATGACGGTAGTGAGGTCAATGCCGCCAACCCAATTATCCCACGATTCCGGAAGCGAGGTGAGGATGGTAATCGCAAATTCCGATTCCTCGATGGTGCTGCCATATCCTTCGAGCGTGCTCCGAACTTGGGTGAGTTTCCGAATGTGTTCTTCGACGTCCTCGCCCTCTTCGCAAGATGTGCGGAAGAGCTGCCGGCGGAGCCGAATGATGGAGATAGCCCCCTGTGGCTGATACATCCGCTCGAGCTTACTCCAAGCGTCGACAGCAGTTGTGGCGTTTTGAATGTACGCCATTGGTCCTTCGGCTACTCGGAGCCGGGTTTGCAGGTTACCATCACCACGATGTCCGCGCTCGTGGCCCTCGTCAACCGGCTCACTGCAAAACAATGGACAAAGATCATTGCCACTGCAATCGACGCATCCCAACCCTGCAAAAGCTCCCATGCAGCCGAAGGAATCACCATCGATACGGAAGAACTGGCGCCCGCTAATTTTGAGATCATCGACAACGACTCAGACTGACAGCGGTACATGGGTGAGCACTTGTAAACTTGATTCGATTCAATGCATGCATTCTGATACTCATCTGGTGAACGGCAGTCTCTCAGGTGCCTGTTCCATATCTGTTGAACCTTCTCGGCAGGCTTCGGCCAGCGTGATCCGATCAATTCGGACAACCCGTGGACGACCCGTGGACCCGCGGGTTTGGGTTCGGGTTTTCCGGGTTCGGGTCCGGGTTGACTGATTTATACCCGAACCCGTACCCGTGTCCATCCCTAATTTTAAATGCGGAAATCATGATCAAGCGTCCACGACCTTTCTTCTTCAAACCCTGCTCGTTGGCCTGAAGCCAGTAGTGGTTATTTTAGTAGTCATTCGAATGGACGGTTGACTCATCGTGGATGACGAAAATGTGTTCGAGTTCATCGTCTTCAGCTTCACAACGAATTTCGGCCATATCGGGCTCTGCATATCGAGGTCGGAAAGGGTCGGCGGGAAAATTATGAAAAAATGCGCAATCGACGCGCCTCGATGAACCGATCGGAAATCCATCGAGTGGATGTGGTGCAATAAAATATTTTTTTTGGTCACATGCCTGATTTATTTCCAGTATGCTTGAGACTGTAAGCCGGACATGTGTGCCTAAATTTCATTATGAACTCAATCCTATTGAGATGGTAATTTATTCTTCTGAATGGTTTCTTTGAACTAATTCTTTGAACTAATTTACTTTCCCAGTATTGGGGATGGTGCAAATACCGCTACCGGCAAGTCCCCAAGAAGAGTTTTGCTGACTCAAAGGAGTTGGCCTTGTAGTATCTGGATGGATGCCTGGTTACAGTGATTCGTCGTTTCATCATCAGGTCATGGAGGTTTATGGATGCTTACCGGAGGGGGTTGACAGGCACGGCAGCAGAATGGGCGGTGAAGAAAAAGAAACAGCACCGTTCGGTTTCAAACCGTGCTTTTAACGCAATTGAGGAGTCGCATCAGAGGGCAATTGAAAACTCCGTGGGTAGATGACATAATGATATAATGTGGCTGTGCTAAAAAATTCGTTTTTTGCCAATCACCTCCTATCATAAATCTGAGATTTGGATCCGGGCCGAAAATTTGGCGGTCTGTCATTTGTCGTAGGAAAAACTTCGGACCATGTTTTTTGGACTCTTTGGCTCAATCTGAATTCAGGAAAATTAAAATTGGGTCAAACTTAAATCCCGTTGGGGCTACAGGCTATTTGCGGACTTTGTTTGTCCACAACTGTATGAAGCTGAAAATCCCTAAAATTTCTCGCTGGCTGATGGACGGGCTCTTCGTGCAGATTCAACATTTTCCCTTTGGAATGTCCAATTTTGTAAAATTTGTGAGACAAAAGATTGCCGACAACCTCCTCCAGCTGCCAAATTTTGTCCGAACCGGAACCAGCCTGACGTGGTCAGGCCCCCCATTTTTATCCGAACCGGATCTAGGTTTTGAGCCCAAATCGGCCAAATTTTGTCCGAACCAGGATCTGGCCTCAAAGGGTATTATCAGAGGTCCTGGAAGCCTCCCAGAGATCCGCCCGCGCGAATGGGGCAGTGTCAACGGTCTCGTGGGCATTTGCCGGCACGGTATTCATGGTTGACTGAAGGCATGGTGCAGGGTGGGGGATATCCAAGTCATTCATGGTATTCATGGTAGGTTTTCCGCATATATTTCCTCACGGTATCTGTGGTGATATTCGTGGAGCAGAGAATCGGAGATTTGCTCTATAGTTAGTAGCTACCACCCCCCCCTAACGCAGCCTCTTATTATTAGGGTTTTGTGGGACTTGCAGGTGCAGACAGCACACCTCTCGCCACATCTACCTTGACAGCAACATCTTCTGCGCATCACGCTCTCGTAAATCCTACCCCGTCGTCTTCGCACATCACTCCCGTGGGAAATCCTCAGCAGTCCACCCTTTCAGGCTACGGCCGAGGGGATTGCGACGTACTGGGCCAAGGCTAAAGAAGTCGGAGCAGAACGTCGAGAGCAAGTGCTTCACACGCAGAAGGAGAAGGCGGATAACAAGAAGCAGCGGGAGAGGGATTTAGCGCGGCTGCGGAAGCAGAGGGAGCGGGAACGTAAGAAGGCCGAGAAGGATTCGGACAACGACTCTGCTGCCACGCCAAACGCGAACATGGTGCTATTTAAAGGTGCCGATGCTCTCGCACACGGAAGCAAGCCCATTCCAGACGTCACAGCACTCTCGTGCCCAACGACTCAAGCCTGGAAGAAGCATCGAAACGGCACCCTCGGCGGCACGGTTCGGGGTGCGGCAACAAAGGTCTTCTGGTTCACGCCCTTCCTTTGGGTGATTATTGAACCTACCATCGTACGTTGCCATTGGAAGGCCAATGCCACGGTAAAAGAGCTTCAACGTGCTCACCCGAATCTCTTCAATGGTCCAAACAACAAGCTGCATCGCGCGACCGTCTGGAAATGGATTGTGAAGGGCGAAAAACGGTTCACTGATTCCGCATTAGTAACCGACGATCGCTGGGCAGAATTGGACGTACTGGAATCCTTACACCTTATCCAGCCATAACGGAGGAGGTGGTTACGATTCTCAAAGGACTGTGTGTCTCGGGTTGCGTTGTCAATGTCGAAAGTGCGGGCTCAATCATGATTGCAATCATCAGCAAACGAGCTTTCACAGAAAATCATTGGAAGTAACGAACTTTCCCTAAATGCGATCAAAGTGACGAGGCTTCGTGAAAATAAGCGAAGTAACGAAGTGACAAAGGAGGCTACTACCATCTATAAGGAACAGAATCGCTCGTTAACTGATGTAGGATGCCCATAGGCTTGTGTACTTCCGGAACATCTCCACCAAGGTACGTTACGGAGCCGAGGAACCCTCGAAGTAACTCACGGTCTGTCGGAGTTTTCCAGTTCAGCACCGTATCAACCTTGTTGGGGTCCATGCGGATTGACAACACGACCCCCTCGGGCGGGACAAGCAAACTTTCATCTGTGTCTTCTTGGGTGCTTTTGGAACTCCTTGAACACCACCACTGGCGTACACAAACCCTTGTCCAAGCTCTTACGCCGCCGCGTTTCAATCAAGCTTCAATTTTACTGTTAGTGATGTTCTGGCCTTGGCTTGGCCTGAAAGCCATGGCTTTGGCCCGGCTTGGCGTGGCTTGACGTGGGTGGCGAGCGAGGGCAGCGAGCTCGAGGAGGGCAGGGGGGATGGAGGAGGTCAGGAAAGAGGACATACCCTTAAACAATGACTTCGGCATCCCTTGAATGTCTTTGGCTGAGGGATAAAGTGTGATTGATGTGCTCGTGGGCACTAGTAAGTATACGGGCTCGTAGGCTCCTTCCGCACTATGTGCGGTGTAGCTCGTAGGCTACGCGGGTGTGGGGGTCACCCTTGGGCTGTAAACCCTGGTGTAAACCCACTCCCTGAGCCATTAACCCCGCCAGTCTCGCTTTATCCCGCCGCCGACCAGCGAAGTCAGCGTGGGAAAGTGGGAGATTGTGGTGGTAACGGATCAAGGAGGCCCCCTGTGACGAATCTTTTTTCAGATTGGAATTTGCAGCACGAGTGCGTACGATACAGGGAGCAGCAACGGCCGTAGCGAACGACTCATATAAACTCTCCCAGCGGCGTCACTTCTCTCCGACCAACGCGCCCGCGCAAAGTCCACAGGAAACCGCAAAAGTCCCTTCTCGTCGTCCACCGGTCGCTCTCGCAACGTCATCCGCCACTAAATCCACGACTTGGGGAAGGATCTCCGGGGAGGCCAACCAAGCAGTTACTGTAGTTTCAGAAAGCACGGTGCTCGAGGAGCCAGTGCTCATGACCCGCACTCGAGGGGGAGTACCGAGGCGAGGGAGCGGCGAACAAGTCGCAGTGGGGGTGAAAGAGTAGCACGATGGGGATCCCCGCGACGAGACCGGGTAACCACGAGGCTTCGAAGGAAACGGCGCCCGTCCTCCACCCCAATGTGGCGAGCCCCCGTACCCCACCTCGGACTCGTGCCCACCGACTATTGGCGGAGGGGCAGCGCCTATGTCTCCTCTTCGACGTGCGGCGGGGACGCCAGCAATCCAGGGGACAGCCTATCCTGGCGTCGAAAGGGGCGGTGAGTGAGACTAGGGCTCGACGAGCGACAAAAGACGGAGGTACGCAGGCAAGGTGTCCTTACGCCGGAGTAGCACTGCGGGAGCTACCGCCCTATTGGTGGGTCAGTATTGGAGTCAAGATGAGTCGGGAGTGAACATACCCGTCGACCTCGAACAAAATATCCAGATCCCCGCCTCGCGCCCCCACACCCCGCTCCCCCGCTCCTATACACTCGCGCACCCGCGTCGCCCTTCCCATCCTCGCGCGGCCGCCGATCTGATGCAAGCAGCGAGAGTAGGAGGCTATGGTATGGCATATGTCCGAGCGAGTAGGACGGGCATACGATGTCGCGCGAAGCAGTCCTATCGGATTTTCAGCATGGAGTGAAACGAATCAGGCGAAATGTGCGTACCTCTCACGCATATCCTTCCACATCCCTGTCCCTCTCCTACATCAGCACCCGGCATTCCCGCCGCGTACAAAGCGCCACATGATAGAGCGGATGCACGCGCGTAAGCTTCAAGTAGACGCGGTCGACGCGGACGGCGCGGACGCGTGCAGAAGTGCGCCGCGACATAACGCAAAATCGGAGGTACGGGAAAGAGCCGCTGCCCAAAGGTCAGGATTGTGAATGAAGCTATAGATAGACTAGACGTACCACTCGACATCCATACTCCTCCATCCTCGTCATCCATCCCTCATGCGATCCCGCGCGACGACATTTCATATCTGTGGTTGACACCGAGTCGCGCATATCCTGCCCCACGCCGCGTTCTCTCTCCCTCTCCACCACCAGCGTCCCGACACACAGAGCGCTCATACGCGACGATTGCGTCATGGCGGCGTCCCCTAACATGCCACTGGAGCCCGCCTCGCCACGAAGGACGCGCGCAACGCGGAGGACGCGCGGGAGGAGTCGTGGCCAGGAGGAAGTTACTGTCAAATGATTAGCATCTAAACAAGCTGTCGATGGATCGACTTACAAGTCGATGTCCACCAGCCCCCGACAAAGATCGGTGGTGCTCTCCACGCGCGCTGCCCTTGCGAGCTTCCTCCCCCCACCAATGCCAACCCGACCCTGTAAAGCGGGCGGATCCTCCATCCCCGACTCACCCCACCAATCCTGCGCGGGACACTGAGCAGAGCCCGAGATCTTCGTTATGCGCAGGAGAGGGATACGCAAGATCCAATGATTCGTAACCGACGTTCTTGCTGAGCGCTGAATCCCGCAAGATCAGGGGCTCGATACGAGAACACGGCACGCGAGAAGTATGCGTCGACTGAACGCGGAGGCGGCCGCAGCGAACGTCGTGGAGGAACACGGATGGGATGACGAGCATGGTGGTATTGCCAAGGGGAAAGCGCTGCACGCGGCGGTGGCCATCGGCGATCTTGAAAGATCCGCGAGTGGCAAATGGCGCGCGCGGCGAAAGGGGCTGGCGCAGACGAGGGTGTCGGCGGAGATGAAGGCGCTCGCGGAGAGCAAGCTGCGGCAAGTCGGGATGCCTGTGGTGCATGAGGCTCGGGGTGTGCCGCGCCAGCCGCTGGCACGTGAAACGGAAGGTGCCTGCGGACGGGGGACACAGGAGAGGCGGGTGATGTGGTCATAGTGGGGTGCCTGATACGATAGAAGTACGTCTGGCGTACTTGACGACAAAGTTTCCAGAGTTCTCCAGCAGATCCGCACAGGGGCCACCGAGGAGGTGGGGAGTCGAGGGAGGACCACAAATCGACCTTGTAGAGGAGGGTGCAGGAGCACAGGGGATAGATTCACATGCGCGGGGGCGAATTGGCGGATTCCTCAGGCGGACAAAAGGCGCAGCGGGTTAGGGAGGCGCGTCGGACAGCGATGCCAGCGATGTCGGAGGTGGTCGCGCTGGACGTACGCGTATACATCGCTGAAAGGGGTGCGTCGAGTCGGCCGGTGGCGTTTGCCCGCCTCGACGAATCGACTGGAGGGGGAGGGCGCAGCGGGTGCGGGAAGCGCTGCGCAAGGTGATAGTGGGCGTGTCGAAAACGCAAAAGGGTGTATGCGCTGGCGCATAGGGCGAAAAAGTCGCCTCCGGTACATCCAATTGAGCAAGATGGCGGATCGTGATCCCCGAGGATGGGAGTGGCGGGGGAGAGAGGTGAGTCGCGTTAACATCGTGGTGTGCTGTCTGGGAGAGGCGGTGGGGCCCGAAAGTCGGAATGTGAAGGTCGGTGTATGGTGACGAGGCAATGGTGCTGGAATATCCGCTGCAGTTGGAGCGCGGGAGGGCAGGACGGCGGCTCCGCCAGCGGGTGAGCGACAGGGCATCGCGTACTGGCGATGATGCTGATTTTGTCGTAGGGTACGCCGTCTCGAGGACAGCGCTGCGCAGTACGAGTACGGGTCGATGTGTTGCCCGGGAGATTCGTCGATCAGCCTCAACTCGGACGCGAGGAGAGAAAGTCCGCGATTTCTGCGCGCGCATCCCGAAGCTCATGTCTATCGGAGTCTTGCGGTGCAGAGGATGCGGCGAGTAGCGCCTGAGAGATGCCGTTGAGCGGTGGATCGACGAAGGGGGGCAAGATCGCTGAACTCGCTGTATCGGCTCTATGATGGTGGCGCAATCTTGCGCAAGGAGGTGGAGCCCTGGCAAGCGAGAGCGCAGCGAGACGAGGAGACGATGAAAAAATTAAACACGCTGGGAAACGGCAACAACCGTTAGTTCAGGTTGAAAGAAGGCGCGTTGTTACCTACCTGACATCCGAAAAAGCCCGCCCAGCGTCGAGGCCTTCACGGAGACGCGGGGGACCCATGCGGGGACGCGGAGCGTATGAGCTGCCGTAGATAATGAGATCCCCGTGCTGGGCCTGGGCCCTGGTATCGTTTCCTTGGAATTCTGCGTCCAAGAAGACGGGTGAAATAGGCCTGTGGGATCAGTCAGCATCACGCTCAGGACCGTGGAGGTGGGAAAGGGTGAAGGAGGAAGTCGGAGGATACAGCAGACAGTATTCTCTTCATTCACGGCATTAACAGCGCATCGTACGTAGAGCCACAGAGGGGCCGAAACTTGAAAGATAGGGAGAAATCACTCACTGAACGTGCTCATGAGAAGCGGCACCAGGAGATCGCCCGTCAGGATGCGCGGCAGTATGTGCACAATCTGAGCTCCATGGCTCTAGACGAACGATGTTGCCGCTGCCCTCGTTGTCGAAGTCAGAAAACGGTCGCCGAAACTTGAAGAGTAACCAGGCAGTGATGAAAGGGGTGCCACGGAGAGCGGGCACATCTGGAGGCTGAATTGATTGAGCTTGATGGTAAAACCCAGGGGCGCTCGACAGACAGACGGACGAGTTTAGGGTAAGTTGTGTTTCGAAGGAGGAGGAGAGTTTGTTTCTGTTATGATCGCAGCTCGTCAGCCCCATCAATCACCAAGCTCGACCCTCACGACTAGGGCGCTGTTTATAATTCCACAGCAATTAAAAACATGTTTATAAACCGGTATTATAGACAGGGCCATTTATAAACATGTTTATAAACCAGCACCCAAAAACCGGGTTCTAGCTCTCCCAAGGTGATTTTTCCGCTGTGCGCACGATAAGTATGGCCTGAAATGCCCTTCAGATTTTTTTGTTGCAGCGAGAGACTCGGAATCCAAGACTACCCTGCATTCTTGGTGATATCGGTGAAAACCATGACTTTGATGCAGTCCAATGTGCCCTGGAAGGGGTCTACCGAGTTATTTTCAAAGGGTGATTTGTCTTTTGTCTCTCTTGATTGCAACAGCTCACCGTAAGGTCCCTCAAAGCCCGGAATATCAGTGCAGAAGTTGCCCAGGTTTACCCAGCTGACATAATTAAAAACCGGCCATCTCGCCAGAACCATTTAAAAACCGGTTTATAAACAGGTGTTTATAAACATGTTTATAAACCAGAGTTATAAACAGCGCCCTACTCACGACTTTGCTTTCGTCTCTCATGTCCGCAGATTCGCTATCGCCGCTCATCAATATCTACCTCGCATTTCGTGGTACACCTTTTCTTTTCAACCCAGATCACAAGCTCCCGCTATTTTTTCTGTTTCAGCAGTTACTCTGGAGCAACTCTGAACTTCAGACTTGTCTGGGGCTCGTAAACTTCTCAAATTGGGCTTCACCGACTTTCAGGCCTAATTTCTGTGACGACAATCCTCAGTTTGACTGTCGTATCGGATCCTTCTGCTACATTCTGCACGAACTCTGGGGCCCATGATTTAATATCATCGGACTGGATATCACCCCAGCGCGTTCCCTGCGTTCATGGACTGCTGGCTGCCTGGGATGGAACAAAATTGTCGTCACCTCTTCGTGCTATGATAATTCGGGTCTTAGCACGAAGAGGTGACGACGATTTTGTCTCGGCGTACTAACGGCGTACGCCGAGACACCCAGACACACACTAAAAAGTGGTGCAGAGGGTCTGAGAGCAAACCTACATGAGCACTTCACTCCCAGATAGATGCCTTGGCAAGTCGGAAAAAAAAAAAAAAAATTGACAAAAAAACCAGTGTCCACTTCACGGAATCCGAAGTCCTGGGAGATTCTAACAATATTATTATCCACCATTCCGACACCGTACGGAAAAAGTGTTGGCCAGAGCCATCCAAATACCCGCGGATTCTTCGAGGTTGACAACAGCATATTTCCGGACGGAAACTTCACAAATCCAGCCTCGAGGCTGTACCTGTCACAATGCACAGCAACAATCAGACACCATGGAAACCATCAGGTCCATCAGGATACTGATGGATACTACAATCAGACACCATGGAAACCATCAGATCCATCAGGATACTGGTGTTTCACATGTCTAAACTAAGTGTCCATGAAACACAACATGACAAATGAGAATGCTGGAAGTCCCATACTTCAACACTCCCCCTGAATGAGAGCAGTCTCATTGTCTCCCCCTTAATCCCATCATGTCTCGAAGTCGTTCCACCACTGGGTATATATTGGGTGCTCACGCAAAAGTGCCTGATAAACATCTTCTGAACAATCTCGTCCCGTCATTTATCTGCTCTCGCTTTCTCCCGAGGCCGTCGAGGTCCGTCGGATCGTGTTTTATGATGGTCCAGCTTCCATTCCATATTAATATGGAATGGAAGCGAAGTTCCTCCCACGTCCGAGGGAATGACAGGTATGGAATGGAAGCTCCTACGAGACTTATTTGCAGACCTCCAAAACAGGATAATTCTATTTGGCAAACCCCGTGCCAAGAGTACGACTACGGGGGTTGCCATATACACGGCCGCACAGTCCGATTAAGATTGCGGCAGGATCTGAAATGTTAAGAATCTTTAGAGCGGCAAATTTTATAAGAACAAGAGCTCGGTATGTCTTGTGGATTATCAAAAAGTGTGGCGTCCTCAGGTTTCGATTGCACGCACAATAAGGCCTACTGTTGGCTCGAGTTCGACGACGTGATGTTTTATTTCCGTTCTATTGTAGTGGTTTGGAAATTGGCCCTTGGGTTTGCCTTCAACGGGTTGGTTCGGGCGCCGCTTAGTCCCGAGCCTGGCTCTTTGACGGAACGGAGCTGACCACCATTTCGGAGATAATCTTGACCACAGGCGAAGCCATTCCATGTCTGGATGACATGTTCCCAATCACGCAGGTTGTGGAATTGGCATTCCACCAGGAGGGTGCCCGCTCGATTTGCCTTCAGCTCGGTGAAGGCTTTGTGCGATACCATCTGTCAAAAGTGTGTGTCATATTTGAATACAAATGGCCGACCCTCACTGTGTATCAGATACGCCTCATCATGAGTGTAAACAACCAGGCCTACAACCTCCAGGCTGCTTCCAGTCTCTTGGATCGCGTAGTGTCCTATTCACTTCTCCTCCCCAATCTCATTGAGGAGCTTAAGCTCAATAAATTTTCTGAGCATCTGGCCGGCTTTCATGTCACTCAGGCACCCCTTTATGCGCTTGGCTGCTTGCTCAATGAACGCTGGGCAATGGAGGATGTTCTCAATGCCCGAGCCGAATTGACTTACTTTCGGCGAGCTGCTGCCTTCCTCAGTGAAGAGCCTTCCTTTCTGTTTCTCCCGACGTCCTTCATGAATGACTGTCGCAAGCTCTTGGCCCTGCAAAATGCACCGTACAGTCCAAACCTCGTCTGGTTGCGGCAGCGCATCCGCAGTGGCAATGTTGACATGCTTGGTTTTGTAGCGTGGACGACATCCCATTATTCCTCCATTTGCAAGGTGTCCATCACCGATCTTGAGCATGGCGACTCTCTGCACCTTCCTGCTGCCCCGGACATTCTGCCCATCCTCCGCTGGGCATTTTCCGGACTTCGAAACTATGAGCCGTCTCCGAATCAGAATCATATAGAGGCAGGCCTCATCGATAGACAAACAACTTTGGCCGGCGGTGGTAGCTGTGGAATTGCCTCAATGAACTTTGTGGAATTCCGCATTCTCCTCGTTGGCGCTCGACACAGTCGGCCCAGTTCCGTGATGTTTTTTTGCGTGAGTTGCTTCTTTATCACCTTCTCGCTCGGCGAAAAACAACGGTAAGTATTATCGCATTTTATAAGCATAGCACATATCCTTATTTTATTTGATTCAGACTTACTCCGACTGGGTTACGCCTTGCACTCTTGTGGGGAATGGAGAGGTTCCGGGGTTCATCGCAGATGTTGGTATTGGGTATAGGGACTTCAATCTTGACATGCTCTCAGCCAATGTACGTCGCCTTTCTCATCCAATATTCTATTGTGCTTAGTCTCGATTACAAACTAGTTACAACACCCCATCTTCGATTGGGCAGTTAGTATTCTGCAACAGCCCGTGATCTTCCCCGAACTCGAGAATCAACTGAATTCCACCTCTGATTCCTCTACTGTTAAATCGTCTTTGGCCGCACCGTTTGTACTACAAGGACTACAAGGGGCACCTAATCCTGTCCCTTCTATCTCCCAGCTGTCAGATTTGACTCTCAATTCCACATTCAACTTCTCATTTGACTTGAGCGGAGGCACTGTAAACCGCTGTAATCCCCCCATTTCCTCTGACCAACAAGATGACATTGGGGCCATCATCATTCCTGATACCCCTCCACCACAACCAGCCCGATGAGATACTCCGACTATAATCGTCGTTGATTCTCCTCCACCACCACTGCCTGCCAGACGAGACCGAAATGACACCGGAACCATAATTGTTCCCGACTCTCCTCTGCCCCCACCTAAAACACCGCCGCGTAGTATCAAGAAGGAAGTTTTAAATTTATGCAGCCCAACCTTCCCTGAACTCGGAGGAACATGTTTACGTTTGACGCTAGGGCGGAATGGACTCAGGAGCTCGTTGATCTCCTGCTTCGTGGTCTCTATTGACCTGGTATCTCCACCACACAGGAAACCAAAAACGGAGTCTGCTGCTCCTGGTCTTGTCTATGCTGCGCCCAAACAAGTGCGACAGATTCTGGTTGCGTTTGGCCCGATTAGGAAGGGTAATGTTTATGATACCATTGAACAGGGCATCACAGCTGTCTTTCAGGCGCAGGAATCTCTGGGGCACAAGTGGATCCTCGGCCAGTCTCATAAAGATGATAACGGGGTGCTCAGGAAGCGAACTCTACGCTGCAACCGATACCGCGATCCGAAAGAAACCCATCTCATCGACATTGATCCCTCGGACCATCGGCATGGGAAATCTGGGAGAACAGACTGTCATGCCCACGTTAATCTCTGTCGAATGCCCGGGCCACGTCAGCACTGGCACATTACCACTATCGATGCAGAGCATAACCATGATCACCATGTTCCAGAGGGTGGCAATGTGCAGCGACCGCCAGCAGCAGCGCATCGGGAAGTTGTCGGACGGTTTTCAGACTCCTTTTCACGAAAGCAGATGCAGGAGGTCCTCAAGTCTCAGTTCCCTGATAATACACTGGAGCCTCGGCAAATCTCCAACATGCGGAATCGCGCTCGGAAGGAAGCACGCCAAGAAGTTGACGCCCTTGGTGGGGATATTGCAGCTATTCTCGCCTCCCTTCAGGAGCGGAACCGGACAGAGCCAGGTTGGGATTATTCTGTGCAGATGGACTCTGAGAACGTTGTCATCACTATTTGGTGGCAGTCCCCTGCTCAAGCGCAACTTACAGGCCGTTACACAGATATCCTCATTAACGATAACTCCTACAATCGCCAAGCAGTATCCATTATCGATAGGGATCATCATCGACTCGCATGGACGCTCTCGCAATGGCTGGTATGCTTTCCAGAAAAAAGAAGATACAGAGACACATGCATGGATATTTCGTTGTCACCTTAAAGCTTCAGGTGATGTGCACCCTGAAGTTCTCATCTCTGACCGGTCTCCAGCTCTGATCGCAGCCGCCTCTCTTGTCCTGGTCTTTACTTTCCATCTATACTGTCTGTCTCATCTCCTTGAGAATGTCGACAAGAACCTGTCGCGAAGCCTAGCTGGTGACTGGCAGAACTTCCTGCAGGATTTCTGGGCATGTTATCGGGCAGTTTCACCTGAGGACTTCGAGACGAAGTGGCGGGCCCTTGTCGGAAGATATCCAACTGCGAGGATCTACCTGCATGATCTTTACCAAGTTCGTGATCGTTGGGCATGGGCATGGATCAGCGTCGTGTTTACGGCAGGAATTCGAACAAATGGCCGTGTCGAGGTGGAGAATCGCATCACGAAAGCCATCAGTGGACCAAAGAAGACACTTTTCCAGGTTTTTAATGCACTGAATGATCGAACACTAGAGCAGCAGAGGGATGAGAACATTCGCGTCCGAGAAGTAATAATTTATCTTCCAGCTTAAATTTCTTTTTGCTGATGGGTTTTTCAGTCCTCCAGGAAGCAACATCCTGGCCAACTCGAGTTATTGTTCAAGACCATTCTGGACCTGTTGCGGCAGTATGTAGGGCCATTTGCTCTGCAGACCTGTTTCAAACAGATGCAACTCTCAATGTTCTATGACGCTACCGCTCTTCAGCTGCCTGAGGGAGTACATGGCTGGGTGAGCTTTTATCCTTGCCTCTCCTTCGCTCTTTGGCACTAATAGCTGTGTCAGTCAGAGTATGCGATAGCCCTCAATGATTCTGAGCCTGGATATGAATGGCAAGACAATGAAGAGCAGGTAAGTCGCACATGATGATTGCACTTCAGTCATCTGATGTTCCTGCAACTCCTTCAGCGATCAAGGAATGACTTCGTTAATGATAATGCTTATATTGAGACAAGGTTCCTGCTGCACCTTGTCCGAGAGCAGGGGCTGGTTCCTTCTCATCTCCTCAAAATCACGCACACAGAGACCGGGGCAACTCATATTATTGCTCTACTTCCTGACGGCCGGTACCTCTGTGACTGCTGTATGGGCACAAATTTAGGTCTCATTTGTCGCCACTATTTTGTGGCATGGGTTAAAGTACCTGGGCTCCCTTTTCATATTTCATTGATCAGAGCCAGGTGCGCCCAATTTTTCATTTCCATTGACCAGTCTCAATCTAATATTGGATATTAGATGGTATCAAAACCCTGCTCTGGACGTTCGCCAAACCCAGACAGTTACTTTGAAGAAACAGACCAGCCACAGCATCCGTTTTTCTGCTCTGTCTCTCCCTGGGCCACTTATCGCAAACCCAGTTTCCTCGAGGGCCATTCTCGCTAGAAATGCAACTCCACCACCTCCAACTCGAACAATCCCACAACGCGCAGTCTACACTGCAATCCAGGCCGATTTGCGGTCGCTGATCAGTGGAGTTCAGACACAGGAGCAGCTCGATGAGCTCCGCGCAAGACTGGAACAAGTACAGTAAGCACTGATGATTTCTTAGATAGACTGTTCCATTAATTTTTCGACACAGACAGGCACCCGAAGATGAAGGCAGAAGTGAGAAAATCCGCGATCCACCAATTATTAATCGCAAAGGTAGGCCCTTGAGTCAAAGGCTAACTGGGGCAACAGAAGGTAGACCTCAAGGCGGGGGGGCTAGGATTCAAGCACCTGATCAGTCCCAAGGAGCTGCGGCTCCAAGGCGTCAAAATCGTTGTTCCAGATGTCATAACATAGGGCACAATCGAAAGAGCTGTCCTTGGGAGAGAGGAGGTTAAATAGCCTATCTTACTATGATATTTTCCTTGAATCTGAATCCAATGCGGTCTCAGACACATCGGGGCTGTTAACTGAGCTAAGGATGAGTGATAGGATGTGGAGAATCAAGATTTTGGTTTATTAGAATTTTGTGTCAGGCTTGGTAGCCTTACACTTTGCAAAGATGTCCGCTTTGAGGCTCTTGGAGGCTGTAAGGTTTGCCAAGTTCAGCCTGAAAAATATTTGGGCTGTTAAATGAACAAAAATTAAAATGAGGGATCTATTCATGGGTCGAAAACAAAGCTTTTGGCTTACTAGGATAGTGTGCCATGTGTGGCAGGCTCGCGTTTTACAACGACCTTTGCATTTCCGAGTCCCAATTAGGAACTCAACGCCACTGTCCTAATTAGGAAAGTGAGATTTGATTTAACCACAGTTAATGCTATTATGACACCCTCAGTTTTTCCGAGTGTGTTTCTTACTTCAGTATCATTCAATCTTTTGTTTCCTAGGTGTATGCAAAAATACAGTTGGCTTTGAGCTCACTGACGGGTTTTTTTACAATTATGCGTGGTAGTGGGTTACCGAGACAGGACGTAGATATGAAGGGATTTATGCCTGCAATTGACTGTTTTAGGTACATCCCGACAGTAAATAAAAAATCTGCTACAGTCATTTGAACTAGCTATGATATGCAATTATTTTACCCTGCACAAAGTTCTTGCAGAAGTGGCTGTAGGAAGCAGAAAACCGCGCTACCACTCGATGAGCATCTGTCGGAGTTTGAATTTAGCGGTGCGTTGCCGACCACCACAGTTTCATTCGACGCAGCAAAGTCACGTGATCACTGTATAGTACTACATGGCCTCAGGCTTGACACTGTGTAGCACTACAGGATTAACAGAGCACTATATAGCTCTACATAGGTTTGATGGAATACTATGTAGTACTACAGGTTGACCCAATTACTATGTAGTACTACAGGTCCACCCAATCACTATGTAGTGCTATAGAGTACTACAGGCCACTACAGAAACAAGTGTGCTACTACAAACTACTACAAACACTACCGGCAAAATCAGGGTTTGCTGATGCCTGGGTCCTGCTGCCACTTCCGACCCGATGTAGAAGTGTCATTGATGCGCAACAACAACCTCGATCTGTAGGCACTATGGAGCCACAGCAGGTTGAATTTCAACAAGTGTTAGGTTGATGATCACACTTCAACCTATTATCGGTTGATGGTAGGCTGATTTCGACTAACCTATATCATAGGATGGGTATCAGCCTATGTAATTCAACCTATGCATGGTTTACTTTCGCGAGGGGGCCATGGGGGACGCAATCAACCTATCCTCAGTTCAACATATATCGGGTTGATATTCATGCCTCCTACTGGAGAAGACTTACAGTGCTTCTCTCCGTGCCTTGACAGGCAAGCAACTAGCAGAAACATCGAAAACCACTGAACAGGTGATCGTTCGATGGCGCTTTCGTGATGTGCGTCCATTTCGATGTTAACGGTGCTCATGTTAACATCAAAACCGAAGCACATCTTGAGCCATTGATATTTTCACACAGAAATATGTGTGTGGGAGATGTTCCCAAGCCAATATTATGCTCTCAAAATCAGGGACATTATTCATACTCAAAGCCATTCCCCTATTTTCCTGTTCACTTCCAAAGCCAAATGAGGAATTTTCGTTTCGTTAATATTGTGAGCTGAGCTTCGATGGCACACATTCTGAGTTGACAAACAATTCATGGGATATCTGTAGATCCATCCCATCAGGTCAAACCTTGTTCATTTGACAGTCAACTGTTGCTATTCTGAAATCTTTGAAACGCCAAAGTCCAAAAAAGGAATGTCCATAGACATGCATCTGAGAGATATTCATTTAATATTAATCATGACCTAGCGAGGTAACTCAGATTGCTGGTAGCTAGATCTGAAATCGATTTCATATTTTTTGGGTACTCCAACTCAATCTTGACATTGAACTAGTTTCCTGGATCCTCCCCCCCCCCCCCCCCCCCTCCCCCTGCCACCTTCATCTGAATCCACATGTTGCACCTTACCCATTCCTTGATCTCCACTGATTTCAGTGCACCATTTACCTGTGCCATCGTTGCCCCACATCGTGTTGCCAGTGCTGCTGTGATGGTCGCAATCTGGTTTGGTTGTGGCCACAATGGTGATTTTGGAGGTAGGAGAACACAGGAGGGATCTCGAGAATTGGTATAATTCAGCCAACGTGCACAGATGATATTATAAACATAATAGACTCACAGGAAGGGTCAGAGCACGCCCCTTGAACTTCAGCAGGAGGATCCCTGAGTGACAGGTCTTGGATGACATCGTAGACCATCTTGATCTGAGCGAGCTGGGCAGTCTTGAGCACATGTCAATACATCAAGGCCCATTGAAATCTGTGGCAACAGATGCCAGGCTAAATACTGCCACAGTAATGCTCGGTCGGAAATGCCCAATAGCACCACACAGGCCCGTGAATTTAATCCCAGGGATGATATGCAGTAGTCTGTGAATGGTCAGAGGACAGACAGATAGTCTATCGACCTTGTGCTGGAAATATAAACTGTGAAAGAAAAATTAGCCACATGAAACTAACATTGAGGAAGACTTACTCATCATATACTCGCACCCAGTCAATAGATCCCACCCGAATTTCCTCTACTTTGTCATTGCTGATTTTGAATTGCAGACATATGTTCAGGAGTCAGACAAGCTGAATGAAATGTTGGTAGTATTTTTCATGAGCAAAACAGCGGCGAAGTAAAACAGGTCCCAGGTAGAAGGTCCAGAAAGACCACATTTCCGCAGAGACCTTGGGATGATCCTTGTCAATGTTTGGGATCCAACTGCCATACACTGAGGGAATAGTATCTGCTGCCGAAGCGGTACGAGATGCAATAGCCTCCCACACAGTGTTCACCAGCTCATACTCTTCTCGACCTGCATCCAGCCATTTAAATCCGCCCATCCATAGAACACTTAGATTTTTGATGAGATTCTCCCAGATGAGGTGCATAAAGTCGGAGGGGAACAATCACAGAAAGGAGATGGAACCAAGGTAAGATAACAGTGGAACACCCTTTACACCGTACTTCTTTCCCAACCTCTCAGCTTCCACCGTGGCCACCGCAGCCTCGACCTCACATCCTTGTGAGACAATCTTGTTATGGGTACGAAGTGGTAGGTTCTCAGGATCATAAGCCTGGACAGCAGTAGGGTCCGCGTTAACAGCTGGATGGCAAGAATGATCCAATGGAATATAGTGCGTGGTCGCCTTTGAGCCTGGTACATGCAACCCAATAATCTTGCACATGCAGCAAGGCGAGATGCCATTATGGTCCTTCATTCGCATAGACATGGATACTGCTGGGATATCGCCAAA
The DNA here is from genome assembly GCA_029204085.1 of Mycena sp. CBHHK59/15. Classification (NCBI taxonomy): domain Eukaryota; kingdom Fungi; phylum Basidiomycota; class Agaricomycetes; order Agaricales; family Mycenaceae; genus Mycena; species Mycena sp. CBHHK59/15. Next base: position 95,349 of record JARGXW010000427.1, read on the forward strand.
GACAAGGATGAGGTAGGCGCGGAGAACAACTTCCCTGACAGCATGTCGAAGGCCCGGACACCATGCGAGAGTTTAATCAATTCCTGTGCCAAGGGATATAAAAACGAGTCAGAATCTTTCAGCTTCTTTGGGCCTGGGATGACCCCCAATGCAAGGATATACTCCAGAAGGAACCGAAGATCAGTGGGGAGATTGTAGTCATAAAGGATGAGAGGCCATTCTGTTTTTTTACGATGTTTAAAAGGGGAGAATCCGTCCCTAGGGAAGGGCGCGGGTTCGGGTAAACCCGGCGGGTTTGCGGGTCGGGTCGAGCGGGTACGGGTCACGGGTTGATGGTATTCCAGACCCGAAACCCGCGGGTTGCCCTCGGGTATGAGACACATAGGCCAAACTCACTGTGAAACCATGAATAGAGCAAGTTTTGCTTGTGCAAAAATGTATATGAGGTCTAAATTTGCCCGCAAGATTAATTTTCTCACTTAAAAACACTGTCCCTGGACGTGCCTGACATCGGAACCTTGTCGGTAGGCGATGCCGAGACCCGGATCACGGTCGGCAGGGCTTGCCGACGACCCGTGAGCAACCCGTAAACCCGCGGGTTCGGGTTCGGGTTTTACGGGTTGGGGTCCGGGTCAACTGATTTGTACCCGGACCCGGACCCGTGCCCATCCCTAGCTCTGGGTGATGGCCACCTGCGACTTGGATTACATGCATAATTAGATTTTTGTTTTGAAATTTCCGCCTCTGTGTTGATATGACTGCTGACCGTCCAAGCGCAAGCTAAACCTAAAATCTAGGTAAGCGGCAACACGGCGGAAGGAGGGTGTGTGCGTAAGGTGTTCAAGCAATGCTCAGTGCTTGCTGCTCAAGTGTCGATGAGGGACTATGAGCCTGAGACAACGAGGACTCAAGAGACTCAAGAGACTCGAGAGAGCGGAGACGGCAAGGGCAAGGGCCAGAGTCAACAACGGCTATGACGTGGGCCGAGAGTGAGAACAATGAGGGATGAGACTTGTGTGCAGCATGCATTGTGGGCTTTGGATTGATCATCCTCCAGACTGTCTGCAAGCCTACAAACACACATAGTGGGGATTTAGATGGTCTGGGAAGCATAACATCTAATCACTGGAGAGAAAAAATGCTCCAATAGGTGCACTTTTTCTCCATTTATACCCTCGGGTCCAGTTCAGCTTCAAGCAGGTTTGGCACTTTTTCGACATTTCCGAACCCCGAACTGGACCTTGGTCCAGTTCAGATTCGCCAGCAGTTCAGAACCTAACTGCAGCAACACTAGGGCAGCGGCAGTCACAACCTATCAGTGGTCACAAAATGACCACTCTCCGAGTCCAATCCGAGCAAGAATCCGAGTCCAGTCTTACTTGCACATTCAAAACATTCAAAACAGGATTTCAAAAATGAGGTTGGGTGAATGTATAAGCAGTGGAAGTGAAGGCATCCAAAAATAGTAGCGGAAGCTAGCCGAACAGCTATATTAGTAGCAGAAACTCCGAATGTATTTAGCGGAAATCTTGCTTTTCCTGCTACATATATTGAACATTCTTAGGACTTAAAAGTAGTGGGAAATGGCTCAAAGGACTGGTTTAGATAGCGGAAAGTCAAAAAGTTGAAATATATATACAGGGAAATATTAAATGTGCATTTGGACTGCCATATTTATCCCCCACAAAAGCACTTGAACTGGAATAATAATGTGCTCGAAGTTTGAATAGTCATTCCCATACATTTTAATAGGACAATGAACACCGAAGTGAAGAGAAATAGAGAAAGGGCCAATATTGAAGGAAATAATGCAATATTGACCATTCCTCTATTTTTGCTGAACAATACTGATCTGTACGATCATAATCCTCCTGAAGTTCAAGGAAATCGGCCCAGTGGTTGTGGAGATACATAAAGTCTGGACCCAAAAGGTTGGGCGGCTGGACCGAAAAGATCTGATGGCCGGACCAAAAGGGATTGATGGCCGGACCAAAAGGGGTTGATGCCAAGACAACAAGGTGATGTCGCGAAGACAGAAAGCTGTTAGTGAGAGGACCAGAAAGTGAGCATGGGTGGGCCGAAAGATGATAACTGATGGACATAATATTGTTGTCAAAATGACAGATATAGTTTGGAAATGGGGCCATAATACGTATTCTGGGGGACATAAAAGTTACGATCGGGGGACATAAACAGGAACTCGGGTTGACAAGAGGGCCTGTCAGAGGTGACACAAAAGGATACTCCAGGACGGAAAGGTTATGTCACAGGACATTAATGGTACACGCAAAAAAATTGGACTCTGCTTCTCGGTGAACAACGATAAGCATCCCATTTGGAAATGAAATTAGCACATACATTGCTAGTTCTCGTGGCTGTAGCTGGCAAATTGACGAATGGAATCTAAATCGTTGCAACACACTCACTAGGGATGGGCACCGTAACCGTACAATACGGTATACGGTTACGGGTCATACGGCATACCCGTACCGTCCCGTAAGGCCATGCGGCAGCGACATATACGGTACGGGTGGTCTCATAACCGCAGCCATACGATGCCGTAGAGAGACGGCCGTATACGGCATCCATACGGGCCGTAAATTCATCAGAAATGGCGTGATTTCGGTACCTCGGATACTCGGAAGTTGAACGGAACCTCGTGTTAGGGCATCTGGGCCCGGATATCACTGCTGATTGCCGGTGCATCTCCTCCAACGTCCTTCCTCGAACTTTTGACGACCGCCTGTGTCCTTCTCGGTCTATGGCTAAGCTGGCTGCCAATGACCTACATGATTAGAACTTGTGGTATATACATGCAGCAACCGTTCACTCACTGGTCTCTTTTGTGGTACTCAAGCTGCGGGGCAATCAAGCGCGTAATTCGCCAGAATTCACTCCATTTGGGCCAGAATCCGAGAGAGTGCTGGAACATTCGATAGCCAGGGTTATTTAATTTGGAGACAGAATGCGGGGCCAGCCAATGACCCCCACGACCTCGCCTCTCTTTGCGCGCGAGCGTATCAAACGAGGTACTTCATCTCTTTCTTTCATGTTAAACTCCAATAATGCTCGCCCTCAATCTAGCTCATAAGGGCCGCGAGACCCGCGGCGTCCTCGCCAAATCCACGAAGCGGACCGTTGGATCTTCGACCTGGTCAATTGTCCGTTTTTTCCTCGCCTCATCCCTGCTTTTCCTCTTGCCTCCCCTCGCATATCTTCTCGCCGTAACTACGACAGCATGGTTCTCTGCGGCTCCCTCCCAGGGCATTAACACCTACTTGATCTCCTCCATTGACCTGTACCGCTGCCCCCAACTCCGACGAGGTTGATGCGGAGGCAACTGCATTTGACGAGGAGGACGATGAAGCGGAGATTCCCATGCCCCTTGGTATCAAATCTTCCGTGCGGAAGGTTTGCAATTGACATATGCTCACTTTTGACGTTGTTAATCCTCTTCCAAGCTTCCAACGATCATTCGTGCAGTCCGGTCCAGTCCCAGCGCCGCCGGAACTGGTACAGCATTCTCTCCCCCTCCAAGATCGTCGCCGGCATGCACATGCCGATTTTAGACGTCAAAACCCGCTGGTCTTCGACACACCAGATGATGAGTGTGTACTTTCCCATTTCAACAGAATATTGGCTGACCATGTGGCAGATCGCTCCCTCAACTACCGTCATCAAGTTAATCAATTCGTCGCAAACACCCCCGAGCTCCACCACGGCGAGCGACACAAGAGATGATCTCCGCAAAACACGCAAAATAATATATTATAATTACTACCGGCGGTATGGAAAGATTCTGAGGACGTCATGCCCTGCGGAATTGTCGTGTGATTCTGCTCATATAGTTTTCAGAAACGTACGCTGAGAATTGAGGTCAGAACAGCTGTTCTGGCTGAAATGATCAAAAACAGCTCAAAAAGGAAAAAAAATCGGCCGCGCCCTAAGTTCCGCAAAGAGCTGTAACCAACGCCCACCTAAAGCTGAGTGACTATTATTATAAGTATGATCAGTCCCTGTTCTACATTTGGGCTGCGAGTATGTTTACAACTTTGCCTTCAATGCGCTGTTGGATTAACTCTTCATTTAGTTCTAGATCCTCGATTCAACTACAAGAAGCTCAAGAAGGACTACGCGAACGAGCCCGAGCTTTCCGCCTATCTGGAAGAGCAGAAGGCTGCACTTCGCCAGTACCTGGACGACAATTATCCGCCAACATCATCCTCCGACTCGGCGCCAACTGCCGTCACAAACAACGCCGATGTCCGACCCGCACCCACCGGATTGCCAAATTTTGCGGCCTTCGACCAGGGCCCCGACGACGAGCAGATAAGTGATGAGCTCGAGCTTTATTTCGAATCCGCACGCGCTACCGCAACCGCAGATCCTGTCGATTGGTGGTTTGCCAGAAGGAAGGAGTTTCCCAGGCTCTATCTCCTCGCACGCGACATTATGTCGATTCCAGGTATGTGCCATCCCTCCGGCAGAACTTAGGGCTCAAAATAATTCACAGGTTCTGCTGTCGCCGTGGAGCGAGTTTTTTCGGGCGGCCGAGACACTATCTCATTGCGCCGAGCACGCCTAACACCGCAGACGATCCGGATGTTGATGCTGGTAAAGCACCAACTGCGCCTGAAGCGTGAGTCCCTCGCGAATGCCCTGCCCGCTGCGGAGGCCGCTGCATAGGGAGATTTCTTATTTTACTTGTCCAAAGTACGGCCGTAATTACCGTAATATACCGTCAAAATATACCGTACCGTCCCGTAAGAGCTTCTCTACCGCGTTGTACGGTTACGGGTACGGCCGGGCAGGCCACCGTATAATACCGTAAGTTGTACGGCCCGTAACCGTATACGGTACGGTGCCCATCCCTAACACTCACAACTATTCTCTTTTCGCAAGTTGCTCACAGGTGAGCTCACGTACCTGGAAAAGAAGGAGCTGCGCAATCCGCTTAAAGTCGGCCAGGGGCTCTCTGTCTTCAGTCCAGTTCAGTTCACAGTTCAGATATTTCCTTTCTCTACTCGGCGTAAATATTTCAGTACACTACAAGTGCGGTTTACTAGTGTAGGAATTTTCGCTCCCTCCAATAATACTGTAGGCTCCATAACCCGATGAGTATGGTGGCGAACCCCACAATAATCTGTAGTAGAGCACAGACCGTACATTCCGAAGTAAGTAAGTTGCCACTGGCATGTGGTACACGGACAGTTGCCTCTTTGCAAATGTGTCTTTGGTCGAGTGGTTATCTATCCGAACTTGCAAAATCAGCATGAATTCTGCGGTCTTGAGTTCGATTCTGTTGCGTGGTATGTCTTTTTATGGACTTCCGTGGGTTATGTTTAACCAGGTTTAATCTCCGTTTGAACTATCTGTTTGAACTAGGTTGAATCTCTGTTTGAACGCCGTGGAGTTAAACCACCAAACACCGGCCCCACTGTTCAGTCAGAAACAGAGTTTGAACTGTGTTCAATTTGTTTAAACAGGGATTGTTCGTCTCGATCTTTAAACAGTCACCACAGCTGTCCCCAATCATATACAGTCCGCGCCAAGGCACGGTTTAACTGAACCACGAAAATGTGATGCACGGCCAAAAGCAAAAATTAGGGCTCTCTAAGACCCAGTAACTTACGTTACCGGGAAATCGAGCCAGGCAAGCGGACGTTGCTGGCGACGATGACCTGATAGCACGATTTCGGTGGCGGAGATATTGGCGCTTGCCTCATTTATTTCTAAACACAGCCCCGTCTACGACCTCCTCGAGTCCTCGTGCTTTTACTATGGCCGCGCCATCTTCGACGTCACCCGGACCCTGATGCACTGCACGGGCGCCGACATCGTTACCACCGACAACTTTTCTTTCATGAAGTCCGACGCGCTCCAGTGGCATGCGCACGTGATCAGGTGCCTCTTGGCGGACAAGGGTCCGGCGTACATGGTCAAGGGCCTCATGGCAGACAAGGTCAAGACAGAATTCGGTGCCGACGCCATTATCGAGAAGTACAAGGCCGCCTTTGCAGAGTTCGAGGAGAGTGTCCGGGCCCAGAAGGAGGTATATGGTCGTTCACCCCTGCAATGATGTTATGCTCAATATATTCAGAGGAACGAGCGCCCTTTGAGACTCGCCGAGGAGAGGTGCCAGGGGGAATCCCGCGCCCGCCAGGCTGCCGAATTGAAAGTGGTGCGGGCCGAGGACAGGCTCCAGGAGGAGGTCCACGCCCGCCAAGAGGAAGCCCGCGCCCGCCAAGGTGCTGAATTTGAAGTGGAGCGGCTCAAGGAGCTTGTCAAGTCCCTTCAGAGTGCACGCGGGGAGGGCAAGGAGAATGCACCCATCCGTTTCTGAACGATTCGTCTTTCTAGTACATGAGTTTTGTGTTTCTATTTCCGGAGTATAATGCGTATCTTCGTCGGTCTCCACATACTGTACTTTACTTTCTCCGCGCTGGCAGAAAAGTGTGACCTGCCTCGTGGACCCTCTCCAGCTCGCCGGTCGCCTCTCCGTCCTTCTTCAAGCGGTGCGATATGGCAGAAATCCTCCTGGAGCTTGGCGACAATGAGCAAGAGCATGTGGTCATTGTTCACGATGAGTTGACAGCTCATTCAAACAACTACGAAAATAACCACTATTGGCTCAAGCCTGGCGAGCAGGTCCTGAAGAAGAAGGGTCGTGGTCGATTGATCATGATTTCCGCCTTTTTATGCGAGCGCTATGGGCTGCTTGACCTTACAGACGAGATGGTGGCCGAAAACGAGAAATTCGCAGCTGAACTTCGCTTAGCTTTCACGAGCTCACCGTGGAGTTCAGAAGCGAGAGATGGAAGTTGCGCAGACTGAATGGGAAAAGAAGGTGAAATTGGGCGCTATTTAGCCTGTATAGTCCACATTTCCAGTATGAAAAATTTTCGGTTTTTGGCCCAAAATTTGGCGGTTTTCAACCCTAAGTTAGGAGTAACCCCAATTTCTCTGAAACGAAAATTTTACCTATAAACCACAACTTATACAATGTGCAGCACGGCGTCAAATCCAAGTCCCCTTGGCTTTGATGCTTTTAATGATGCAGCGTTAGCGAACCGAGGACAATTACTGTTTTATTTGCACTACCCACTATGTCCATACATTATCAATTGTCAATTCCCGATTTCCAGCCACAACATAAAAATTCCAAATACCTGAATTGTCAGTTATTGTGTGCAGAGTTTGTAAATATAGTATTGTCCCCTGACAAAGGTAGTGGTAAATGCACCTGACGATGTGGATACTTCCCGACTTTTGAGATCTTCGAATGTGAGACCCTCAATACCAAGGTCAAGGTCGAGCACAGTGAGAAACAGAAGGTGTGATTTAAACACACTGGCCAAAATACCAGCAGTCTCATAAGCCGGAAGTCGAGTCAATGAATCAATCCAAAAGCAGTGGTCCACAGAACACACGAGGCAGAGCTGCAGGGGCAGTGTACTCCGTGCTGCCCTTATTTCGGACATGATTTCATAGGACAGGGATTCAATTGGGGATGACAAGTGGGTGGACGCGACCGACATGATGGGCTGGAAGGGGGCATCACATTTTAAGCTTCAAGGTAGATCCAGTTGTCATACTGAAGCCTATGCATGGACGAGGCTAAGAGGAGGAAGATATAGGTACACCACATTTTTCAAGCAGGCTGTACATTTATATAAAAATCATTGCAGATCCTGAACGCTTCCTTCCATACCAAGCACCGAACCAGTCTCCTACCCAGCCGCACGTTACGGGGTTGGCGATTCTCAGTAGCAGTATTGGCGGTCGAAATCTCAGTACTTAGGAATGCTTGAGTAATGATGATGACAATTTAGTGATGGCCCATCAATCCATCACATCTAGAACACATTTCATACTCCGAACTCTTATTTTTTCCAACCCCTCCACGGCGGCTGGCGTTTTACAAATGTAAACAACATAGCCACAATCATAGAATATATTTCTTTGCTACACCAACCCTCGCCTTTTCTATCCATCAGTAATTCTTCGGTACTTATTTTCGTTGAACATTGTTCAACAGCGGTTCACGAGTTCAAAACATGTACAGTTCAACACTGTCCATTTTGTGTCCATTTTGTATCAGTTCGAATTGATCCTCTTTTGTTTTGCATAGACCACTGGGTTGAACAGCTCCGTAAACACGTTTCAAACATAGTTTGGGCTCTGTCTCTAGGTTGGTTCAAACTCTCATCTGGATGATTGAATGGGTCTTTAACACTGTACTAAGTGGTTAAAGATCGGCCGTAAAACCCAGATTTGCGCCATGACGAATTATATTTATTAATGCTGATACAAATGTTCTGTCTGGGTAATCGCGTAGGTGATAGTTCCACGCGTCCTCGTTGAGGACGGAAGAGCCAGAAACGAGCGAGAAATTGGGACGGAGAAAGAGATTGATGATTGTGACCAATGCGTGACATGTTATCTGCCATGTCACGATGTTATCTGCCGCTCTCTTATTTCGATGATTTTGAGGGTCAAAAATGTCAATACAAATAGCTCATAAGTCTTCTCTCCTCATTTCCTTGCTTCTACATTATTTCCAGATTTTAGAGTGTCTGGTATGAAGTTCAATTGGCCGAGTGGCAGATAACATGCACAGCCACTGGCAGATAACAACCCAGCACAGCCGAATCGCCCGCGAGTGCTGACATGCAGTGCATCGCCTGGATGCTGAGCGCCACTTTTTTCCCTAGCTCATTAGACAAGCTCGATGTACTTCACGGGACGCTATAACCTTGGAAGGACGAACCACAGATGCAGGTTGTTTCTTACATGCGGGATTGGTGAAGATGCATGAAGCACCATGAGGTACCTAACCTCAATTTTGCTCCCAACTCAGCCAGTGCCGCAAGCAGAAAGGCTTTATAGGGTTTGCTGATGATTTCCTTCAATTATGCTATTTCATCCCCGAGTTTCGTGCTTGATCTATCATGGCCTTTTCTGTGCCAAATCTTACTGTCGAATTTAGACCCTCGTTCACAATGACTGCGCCTTTGTTCACGGAAGCTGGGATAATTCCACCACACGTTCGAGGCCTTCTACTCGTCCTGAAGCATCTGGTTTAACTTGGACTCGATTCGAAGCACTTCACCCAAGCAGCTCTTGATAGTTCAATAGAACGGTCTGCCAGGGGAAAAAGATGCTGGGCCAAGGACTTAATTGCCAATGCCTCACGACTATCATCGCAGTGTCCTGAGCTAGTTCAAAAATATGACGACCACAGTCGAAGATATACAGAACTGCTAAAGTTGTGGACAACCAAGTGATGGAAGGGTTCAAGTTACAGGCTGAGATCAACTTTTCAGACAAGCTCAACTTACCTTGCGAAAAGCTGGAACCACAGATGGATAAACCATCGATGCAAATTACAATGCGGCACTACTACTTGACAATAGTGAGAACACAGACACATCGGGTGGCACTTACCTCAATAATTCAATGAACTCACCAACTAGCCATCAAACCTTTGCTTTATGGATCATGACCATCAGCAGGTGCCCCGGGAAAGTAGGCCATGTATATTGTACATAATAAAGCCATAATAAGCTCCTGACCCTGTATTGCACTTGTAATTACAGCTCTTTGCGGAACTTAGGGCGCGGCCGATTTTTTTTTTCCTTTTTGAGCTGTTTTTGATCATTTCAGCCAGAACAGCTGTTCTGACCTCAATTCTCGGCGTACGTTTCTGAAAACTATATGAGCAGAATCACATGACAATTCCGCAGGGCATGATGTCCTCAGAATCTTTCCATACCGCCGGTAGTAATTATAATATATTATTTTGCATGTTTTGCGGAGATCATCTCTTGTGTCGTGATTTGAAGGTTGTGTGGGATGTTGTATAGCTCTAAAAACAATTATTTGGATGGCGGAGGGCACACCGTCCTCGTAATTGAGGCATGGCACCCGGAGCGTGTGAACAGTGGACTTGAAGTTTTTCAGCGGAATAAGGTTCATGGCATGGAATGAGTGCTCTGCGGGACTGAGAAAAAAATTAACCCCCGGCAAACCAAGTTGTGTAATATTTCCGCATTTTGACGCGAATTTTCATCTGCCAATATGCGGCTAATACAAGGTGTTTTAGATATTTGTGAAATATTTTGACAAATGGGTGACTTCCCGTAAGAATTAAAATATTTTCGAGCTTGTTTGGGTCTGAATCCAACGAGGGGCATCTCGATGGATGAACTTGAATGTGTGGGATCGAGAAGGAGACGATTTGATTTTGAAGTGTTTGAGCATGATGGAAATTGGGATTGCAGTCTGCCCGGGGTGGATGGTGGGTGCTGCGTGACTTCCTCTCTCTAGATACAGAATGTACGCATACCTACCGATATTCACAGCCACCATCAGCCTCTGAAAGTTGTTCGGTCCGTTTGCCTTTGCGTAACATACTGATGTGGGTCTTTAATTTATTCCTCAATTCACGAAAGGATTGCCCGGAGAACCGAAATGTCGTCGACTGCAAATGGGTCTTGCGCATCAAGAAAAATGCCGCCGGGGAGATCGACAAGTACAAGGCTCGCCTCGTCGCTCGAGGATTCACCCAAGTTCACGGTGTGGATTACTGTACTATTTCATTCAAATCGACAGTCACACGTCACACACCCCTCTGTCGATGTCGAAATTTGGTCGAGGTCACGAAAAATCAATAAAAATAATTTGAGTATGCTCATGTTGTCATGACTTCGGCAACTTCGGGGGTGGTTTGACATGGCGTCCTCAGGGTTTATATGGTGATAATCTGCTTAATCTGCCACAGGATGTGCATGGGAAGACGACGCTAGGCGTCGGATTTCCATACAACAAGTTGTGTAATTGGACCATGGATGCGTCGCAAGGAGAGGATGCGGTCACCGAGGTTTTTGAGAGTGTCTATCGGAGAACCGACGATAGCTTCACGCGGGATCATGGAGTTTAGGCTGAAGTCACCGAACTTGTGGTTGACGACGAGGCGCAGTTTCTCTGAATTTGGTTTGGGGACGGCGTGGATTGGTTTACTGTACATGCCAGGGAGGAGTTAGGCCCGAATGCCGGTGAGAATGCCTGAAGTGTTACAAATGTGGTAAAAAGGGCCACTTTGCCAGCGAGCACCAGGATCGACTCGGAGATCAGATCACAAGAATAAAATACTTCTGGAATAAAATTCATCGTGTTTTCCCTTGACAATGTTGTAAGTTTCTTGAATGCCGAAGCGAAGGGCATTTTTGTATCGTATAATACGGGTGCGTTACATCGGTGACGATACGGGCCGTTCGGCACGAGCCGAGCGGTCCGGTGTACTGTCATAGGATCCAGAACTTACCGGGCCGTTGAGCCGAAGCGCCCATGTGGCAGTCTCTCGGTCGCACCTGAACACATCTATTTTTGAACTTGGACACCTGTCAAGCTTCAGAAAGGCGGACACATATCTTAAAGCCCGACACATTGCCTTGCCGCTCACCGGTTTCGACACATCACCAACCCGATCGTTCTCAAGCTTAGCATTTCCGACACAGTATGCAAAAGAGTATATACAAGAAACGAAAACGATAACATATATATATAGACTGCCGGGTGATGGCCGCTGATGCCTTGGGTAACGCCTCGGCTACCACAGGCGGTCACTCCGCAGGCCGGCTGGCAGGGATAGTTCTAAATTTCTAATCAATAACCTACTTACTGTGTGCGGCACCGTCGGAGGGGTCACCGTGTTCCAAAGAAGTTGATTATATAATTCCTCGCACGGTCTTGCCAACAATTTTATCCACAACCCAATATTTTCAGGGGTGCATAATTGTTGGATAGTAGTCCAATTTGACTCTGATTCCTAAGGGAGGAAAAAATTGAGTGAGTAAAGAACCAAAAGATGTACAGCCCATATGCACAGCCACTAGAGTGCGCTTTGAACTTGTTCCAGAGCACAGCCTTGGGACAAGTTCAAAGCGCACTCTAGTGGCTGTGCTGGATTTTGCGTTGAGTTGAAGTAAGGATGTGTAGTTAATTCCCGCTACCTTTAGGTAAGGGTCTTATAGCGCCCTATTTTCACGATTGGCAGAGGATCACATTTTGGTCAGCTCTTTTTGCGTAAGCGCTTTAAGCCTCCGCCAAAAAATGAGGCATTTGTCATTCATTGTGTGTCTTTCTCGAAGTCCGTCCGATCAGTCGGATCGTTGCCGAGCTCAACACAGTCTACCTGGAACTCCGAGACGAAGAAAAAGGTCGTAATTCAGTCAGCAGCTCCGGCTATGCGACTCCAACCATACCAGTGTCGTGTACGCTTCCATCCCCGCCTCCTAAACCGATTTTCGAAAGACCTTGATGTGTGTTCATATTTGTTGTCTTTTGCCGCGATGCCGACCGCCTACTGCCAAAGTCACCCTTGAGTATCACGTATGTCACATACTAGATCATCGGGGAAACCCGAAGGAACCAGGTCTGCCCAAAGGGGCGATAATATTAGTCAGCGTGTGCAAATTGCGCAAATTGCGCAGATTGCGCAGATTGCGCAAATTGCATTTGGCCATGTTTGATAAACTCGTTACTGTACATACTTATTTGAGCAGTCACTACACTACGCTCGCGGCTCACTAGAATTTCCGCAAAAAGCAAGTTGTAACATTAGAATTCATTCTGCTGTATAGTAGGTATTATAAAAGGAAATGACAGTGTAATTAGTTGAGTGGGAGAGAGAGAAAAAACTGTCCTATCCGACAACATACAGACGCAAGTACTTCGTCGTCACCGTTGACTGGGTACATCGGGTGATCCTCCGCAATTCCCCTCAGTGCTTTGTCTAATATATCCGACTTGAGTGCGCCTGCGTAGTCAAAGTCAGATCTCGGGTCTGCAACAGGAGTCATGGGGCGGAGGCCAGGAAAGAGTTCTAGGGCCTGCATCCGAGTCGGTGGGGAACAAGGAGCGAAGTCGTCCATATCTTCATCTGAATCAAAGTTGTTAATCAGAGTAGTTGCTAGAAATATTGTATCAGCCAAACGAAAATTCGAAGGAATAAATTTGTACATATGTAGCGGGTAAGCCTCGACGGACCCGCAACAGCCGGAGATTGTCTGCGAGGCGTGTGGGGCTGGGAAGCACTGCCTTGGGTCAGTTCTTGAACTTGTCTATGGAGATTTCTGATCTCCAACTGGTCATCCTTTGCCTGCTGCTTCCCGGCCTTTACCTCTGCTCGCAATTTCTTAGCCTCGCGGCCCGTGAGGCTCTCCAGCTCGCGCTGCTTCTCTTTGGTTCGTGCCTGCCTTTGCGACTGGTTTTTGAAGCGTGATTGAAGAGAATTGTTCGGGTTTTCCAGAACACCTGAAGTCATTGTCGCTTTGATAACCCGTGCCGTGTCACTGTCGAGTTTCTTCGCTCTATTCATGTATGGTCAATATAAAGGCAAGGTTGAATTTGCATCACTCACAATAGAATAGCGTCAAGCAATGACCGCCTGGTGCTATTCACCTGGTTGTCCTGTGCATGACTACCTTCGATGGGATTCGTATCACGGGGCGTTAGATCCCAGTGCCGTTTATCCATCTGCGAGACTTCCCGATTCAAAGAAGGCAGCAGCCATGGATAGCTCATCTTGTGCGTCCACCAATCTATCAGAATTAATCAGTGATGTGTTTCTGCTCTCCTTACTCGCTTCAACTTACTTTGAACTTTTGCGTTGGTGGATTCTGCACAAAATGTGTAATAGTTCTGAATCTCCTCCTCAGAGCAAAGGTAAGGGAATCCGAGCAAATAGGCAAGATCGGTCTCGCTGATGTACGCCTTGAGCGCGAAAACACCGCTGGATAATTGTATAAATATGTCATCAAGAGGTTTTTGAGAGCGCAATCTCACCGATTGAAATGGACGATGCACGTCTTCCATATAAACATCAATATCGAGTCAATGTCCACTGTAGCGACACCAGCCACACTCAGCAGGTTCATGTGTCGTAAAATGATTACGTCCCCAAGACCCTGAGCCTGGGCACCTTCAGAATCACCTATGACGCCGAGGAGCTTTGATTTCGGTGAGAAGAGCTTGAAGTTCAGCTTTTTCCCCGTGATGGTCTCGATAGCGTCGAAAATCCCATTCCAGACGAGAACAAAAGCCTCCCGTGATGCTCGATTACTCCAAACACGTCCGATGACAGTCCCTGTAAAGATTTGAGGATGCATTGAGTTACAACGGAAAATACTCACGTTTATCGATAGAGTTCAGCCAAATGACAAGCTTCCACTCGTTGGTCTCACCGTGAACTACGCCGAATGTAGTGTCAACCATAATCCAGATTGCGTCTAACGTTAGGAAAGCGAGCTCCGGATTGATAGTGATAATAACATGTGTGCCATCTGGGCGAGTCATGACAGCGTGAATATATCTGTCCTGAATGTCGTGAGACCGATCCTTGTCAAATTCAAAATAGATAGCTTCAAGATGGGTTCAAGACGGGTTGTCAAAGTATTGAGGGCAAGAACGAACCGGGGAGTCCAGTACCATCTGGATACATAGTTTCGCGTGTGTCTTTGACCATGTCCCGACGTTTGCGGCTGTTAATCATGCCGGGATGCAGCTCTTGCGGGAGCCTGCCTGCGAGAATTGAATGGGTGCTGGATGCTGAGAAAAATATCAGTGTTAATTCAATGGTTGCGGTTGGGATGCCTACATTTATCTATGCGAAGAGTGGTCATTCCCACCGGGCCCGCAGCATCGATACATTGCTGATATTTCATTTTGACTTCAGCTGGGATCTTGGTGCGAGTGAAGGACGGATGATTGTGTGGGACACCAGCTGCAGGAATTATAACTGCGCGCAAGTCCTTGTCATTTATAGGGACAAGAATTGAGAGTTGTGCACGGCATTCATGTTTCTTAAGTTTTGCGACGACATGAACCCCATCATGGTAGTGATTCCGCGCTAATGAGGATATACATGTCAGTGACAGTGTAGAAACCAGAATTTGACCGGAATGTGATACGCACGGCATACAGAATTTTTGGGAAGATGGGATGGGTGAATAATTTGCATGCAAGATCCAGCGAGAACCTCGGTATCATTGTCCTCATCGTCAATCGGCTCGCCTTTGAACAGTTTCACAAGGATCGATTCCCGTACCGCTGACGGGATTGGGACAAACCGGTGGATCTTTGACATTTGAGCAGAGTCGCCGTGTGCCCAATTGGAACACCCAATAAAGTATGTTTTACCGTTCATCTTTCCCTGAACATGTGCAGTTTAGCGGTGTAAAAATAAGGGCAAGACAATTAATCAAAACTTAATACCTGCGAGAACTTCCGTAGGATGGCACGACCGCCACAGGGGATATCAGAATCTAGATGTTGGCCTTTGCAGTAGGTCTCGACTACACCGCGGTAAAATCTGTATGATGATATGAAGGGAATTGAAGGGTCAGAGGAACAAGAGACTCACGCAGAAGCTATAGCAGCGACACTATTGGCTTCGGAAGCCTTTGCCGTCATAATGGGCGCTGAGATGAGTGAATGCGGTGCATCTGTGTCATCCCATCAACGGCAATCCTCGAGAAAATCATCAGAGGCTAGAGTGCATTTATAGCAGCCGCTGCAGGTCAATGTGGAGCGGCGGCATAGGACCGGCTCATCCGAGTCATCGTTCAGAATCATGACCTTGGCGAGACTCCGGTCCGATTTTGAGCCAGTTGGACCTGTGAACGAGTCTTGACACTGAATATTGTCAGGGATAGAGCCGAAAATCGAAAGACTGAATTCAAATACCTCTTTTTTAATGAATGCATCGACTGTCAAGGTCTTTCGGCCAGACTGAAGAAGCTTCGGTGTCCCACTGAGGTCCAGAATGTATGCGACACGATTAGTTGCAGCCGGAACGTCCCAGGATTCCGGGACCAATGTGATGGGAATAACCTCATCAACGAACATGCCTCCCGTGCGGCGCCTGTCGCTCTTAGCTGTTACACGAATACCTTGCTCCGCATCTGAATCAGAGTCGGCCGCCTTTCCTTTACCTTTATTCGTCGACGTGGATGCTCGCTTTCGAGGCTTCACCTTCCCATTGGCTTTACGTTTCCGTTTGGAAGTATCGTCGTCAGGTTCAGAGGAGGAATCTAAGAAGACAAGACAAAATCACATCCGAACCAGCTCAAAGTACAATTGACATTCACATACCATCTGAGGTGCAGCCGCCACGGAAACGAAAAGCAGGGCCATGTGATACTGATGGATAATGATCTTCAACCTCCGAAGAAGAGTCTGGTTGTGTATGTTAAATATCCATAAATAATCAACTCGCACTGCTCACCGTCGGAACCACATCCTCCACGGAAACGAAACGCTGGACCATAAATACGGGGTTGGGATATGTTGCATCGAAACCCATCACCATCGTTTTCGCAAGGAGGGTCTGCCAGCAATTCAGCCACCAAAGCCGGAATTGAGATGCAATTATCACTCACTCTCGGAGCCACAGGCCACCGCAAAACACGAAGGTGATGTGAAAGATGACGATGAATCATGTCCGAAGTCACCAAATTTGCTTTCAGAATCCGAGTCTGCAGGTTATGTGCATATGCATCGTCCCCTCGCTGCGGTGGAATAGGATAGGCATGAACATACCATCGGAGATGCAGCCGCCAGGTGAATTGAGAATAAGGCCACACGATGGAGGGGGGTTTCGATTGCGAGGATTGGGTGCGGCCGAAGGAACGTGACAAAGAACGGTGTAGATGTGAGTTACTATACCCAATATCCAAGTAATCCAGAACAAACGACCCAACCCGATGGGTTTGTTGGATGGCCTGCGATAAGCTGGGAGGCGACGAATCCTATCAATCCGCATATGTGATATATGGGAGCGTCGGAATACGATGTGGCCAGTACTGAAAACATGGCACATTTTTACGGGGGCCGGAACGAAGTATTGAGCTTGTAACAAGACCTGATTAAAAGTATGATACTTTAATAATGGAAGACTCACCTAAAACACTGAGCCAAACGGTGCAGAACCCAGAAAGGTACATCGACAGATAAGATGTATCAAGAGGATCGTTCGCAGAAAAGTAATGAGAGAGAGAGCAGCCCAAGACAGTGCTTATGAGAAGAGTGAGAAAGACCCGAAAGATAATTCCCAAGTGCTGCAAAGATCGCGCATTTGAAGACGGCCGAAGCCTAGGCTTCTCGTACCCTGAAGTAATGTCTCGGACAGTGCTTGATACCATTCCTTGATCAAACTCACCGGCCATAGTTGGGTAGCGGCAGCTTTTGTAAGGAGAGTGTAGGTGGGGGGAAAGTGAAGGCAACGGTGCACTTCTGGCGCATTTTTTAGTATTTTGCACTCAGGGTCATCGCTTACTCCGTTGAGTTCGTTGAGTTCGCCGCCTTGCAGTGAAACCGATCACAAACAAGTCATCAAAAGTCCTTGTCGTGCCCCAAGATTTGTGTATCCAGAAGAAAATTTGTGACATTGAGCGCTCGGGCTCAGCGAGTGGAAGAGAAGCAAAGGGTATATTAAAGGCAGGTAATAGCAAAAGACAGTCGAATCTACGACTAATCTCAACGTTGTCTCAGCGGAATGGTAGCAGGAAGGTCGAAATGAAGATCGACGACACGTGGGCGCGTCCGAATCGGAGCCGGGACTCCGGATATAAGCGAGGGTGTGTGACCAGCTTGGCCTGATGGCCTGAGCCGCCGAATGATGGCGCCGTGCCTTGCCGGGTTTTCGTTTTCGTTTCTCGTTTATACCGTATGCAAAACCACTGCCGGGGCACGGCATGGTGCCGCACAGAGCCGCGTCGCGCCGCTAAGTAGGATGTCCTCACCGCTCGACCCGAGCCTTCGACGTGTCGTTCCCCAGCGCACACCAAGGCCGCGGGACAGCACCTCACGTTGGAATATTGGGTAGCCATTTTTGGTCTCATTTTTGTGTTCCTTTTGGCTTCCTTTGTGTCAAAATGGCAGTAAAATCTCAAAAAGGAGTGAAAAAGGAGACCAAAAATGGCTACTGTGAAGAACACTATTGTCATTTTAGAACAGTTTTAGCGACCTCCTTTGACAAGGGCTTCATTTCTCGAAACAAGAGGATGTAGGACCGCTTTGCGGTCCCTCAGATGCTCATAATGATTATATTCATGGCTGGCGCGAATTTGGCACCTGATGCAGTGGAGATGCTTAGATAGGCTCGTAGCACTAGTAAGGCTCCAACCGTTCCATTTCCGTTTGCCAATCTGGGAAAACCAAACGGAAACAGTATAGGAACAGTTGCAAACAGTTGCAAATGGTTTCCGAATGGTACTTTTTGGGGACCTCGGATCTGGGCATGGGAGGGCCCAAAATAAACCATAAAATTTGAATGAGATGAAGTACAAACTTCACGTACATCTCCCAGGTCTCTGGAGAACCATCATTCATCGCTGGACCAGAGTGTCTGTCGGTCAATATCTCAATTAATGGTGGGCTATTTTCAGGGGTGGTCGTTTGGACCTGTACAAGGGCACAGGGAGGAATATATTGCCCACCAGAGAAGTCTTACTTTGAAAACTGGTGGTTTCACTATCTTTAGGTGCCAGGCAGACGAGAAATAGCTTCAAAATGCATCCACCAAAGCACCGTTCAAAAGTTGAGTGACAAAAACTGTTTCCAAACCGTTTCAGCAACCATTTGTCCAGCCCCACAAACGAAACGGAAATAAACTGTTCGAAACTGTGTGAGAACGGAAATGGTTGGAGCCTTAAGCACTAGCAGAAGCAATCTATCTACGCCACTGTACCACCTATATACAGGCCGCAGCCAAACATGGCCAAACAACGCGCTGCTGCTGATCCACAGCTGCAGCGGACCGCATGTTCACTTTCCTCAAATTATCATACGTCGGGGTCCGAACCTCGTACGTACGTAAGGAGTTCAATCCGCAGATGACATCCGATTTGTTGTAATTCAGGGGATTAGTCTCCCGGTAAGTCCTGCAGACCGTTCTCTTCAGACTAGAATATATTAAGAATAGATAGTACTACGCACCTGCAGACCGTTCTCTTCAGACTGAAGAGATCGGTCTGCAGGCTTTGATAAATACGTGACCCCCACCAACCAAACACGACCCGCGTCCTACAATCTGGATGCAGACTGGATACCAAAGGTCCATATTACAACACTCCCACTGACCGAGGTATCCAGAAAGACCAAGAGGACTACTCCAAGCCTATCAGTCGTCGGCAACGGACGGTTGTATCGCGGGGAAGGATTTTGGTGAGTAAGTCGGCGGGGTTTGCATCGGATTGACAATAGTGAATGGTAATGTTCTTGTCGTCTATTAGCTCCCGAATATAGTGATACTTTAATGCAATATGCTTTGCCTTGTCATGCATGGCCGGATTCTCGGAAACAGATATCGCAGATTGATTGTCACAATGCATTGGTGTCGGGTGGTCCAAAGGCTTCTCCATCAGTTCCCCGAGCTGATTTCGGACGAACATGAGCTCTCTGCCTGCGTGGCTCGCTGCGATGTACTCGGCCTCCATAGTGGATTGAGCAGTGACGCTCTGTAGGCGGCTAATCCATGAGATGGCACCTCCCGCAAGAAGAACAAGGGTGCCGGATGTCGACCGCATCTTGTCTTTGTCACCAGCCCAGTCTGCATCCGTATAACAAAACAAGGTCTTCGAGAGGGGTGTGGCGAGACGACCGGGACCACGGTACGTGATGCCCAAATGCAGTGTGCCCTTGATGTATCTTAAAAGATGCATCATTGCATTCCAGTGCTCGATCCCCGGATTGGAGCTGAAACGGCTGCCAACTCCCACTGCAAAGGCAAGGTCAGGACGTGTTCCCAGCATCCCATACATCACACATCCAAGTAGCCCAAGGTAGTCCTTGCCGACCATAAGTTGCCGCTCCTCGGCCATCTTCGGTGACATGTCCTTGGTCAGTTTTGTACCGACAGGGAAAGGGGTGGACACAGCCTTACAATCCGCCATCCCGAAACGCTCCAGGACCCCCTGGAAGTATTTCTTCTGGGAAATGCGGACTGTTTGTTCTGCGAGATCCTGAGATATCTCCAGACCCAAGCAGTATGAGGCAACACCGAGGTCCTTCATCTCGAGGCGTTCAGACAGCTTGGACTTCACAAGATCCCATGTTGGTTTATCGTTGGTTGCTCCCTGTAGGTCATCAACGTATAGTGCAATGACAACAATTATATCCCCGCGACGACACAAATATATGCTGTGATCAGATTGCAGTCGCGTAAAACCAAGTGACTTGAAAATGGAGTTGATGAGCTGATAAAATTGGCGTGCAGCTTGCTTTAGTCCGTACAAGGATTTGTGAAGTCGTAGAACCATGGGTTGACCTTGCGCGTTGAGTTTCGGATCCAATCCGGGTGGCTGTGACATGTAAATTTCCTCGTCAAGTTCAGCATTGAGGAAAGCCGTGACAACATCCATCTGATAAATGGTGAGACCGTAATGAGCTGCAACAGAGAACATGATCCGAAGGGAAGTGAATTTAACGACCGGCGCGAATGTTTCTTTGTAGTCGATCCCGTAGATCTGCGTAAAACCACGTGCAACGAGGCGTGCTTTGAAACGCTCAAACTCGTTCCACTGGTTGTACTTGACGCTGAATACCCATTTGCAGGTAATCACTTTTCGGCCCTCTGGGAGATCAACGTACTCAAATGTCCCAGTCTGGATGAGTGAGCCGAACTCTTCCATCATTGAGTTTGCCCAGTTCTCGGAATATGCACTTGCCATCGCCTCCTTGAATGTCAACGGCACAATGATCGGAGGGTCAGGAATCTGTGCAGGACGTGCGTGTGCTTGATACTCAGGCTCCTCCTCCTCCTCAAGCACATTCGGCATGTCCTCTCGCAACACAATCTTGTGCTGATAAGTGATATTGTTCCTATTCCAGGTTGAAATGTAGGTTGAATTTCATTCTGTTTAGCCGCAGATCGATGAGATGCAAGTGTTATC
The DNA here is from genome assembly GCA_029204085.1 of Mycena sp. CBHHK59/15. NCBI lineage: Eukaryota > Fungi > Basidiomycota > Agaricomycetes > Agaricales > Mycenaceae > Mycena > Mycena sp. CBHHK59/15. The sequence goes on from JARGXW010000427.1 coordinate 116,303, forward strand.
AACGCCATAAAGTTGTGATCATCTCGACCACATGCACGATGAACAAATCGACTCAAAAGGATGGCTTCCCTCTGATATTGTGTCGGAAATAGCAGCGGTACACTCGAACGAGCTTACCTCCCACGCCACTTTGGGTGCCAAGGCACGCCAAGTTACGGCCAAAGATGCCCGAAAGGCACCGCCACGAAAGGCGGAGTTTCAATCATATTCTCGTCCCACACTTTTTCTTTCCATAATAATATTATGGAAAGAAAAAGTGTGGGACGAGAATATGGCTGCACACCCTCTCGCGACGTTTATTTCCTCGGTGGACATTTTGGAACGAAGGAGAGCCACAATGCCGAATGGATCAAGAATGGTACTCTCGAGGCGAGTCAATTTTTGAACACAAACATCTTTCCAACAATTCTGTTTGGCAGACAATGAGCGGTATCGGATCTGAACTATGGGCTGCCATGGCATCGGATAGCACCAATGTAACGCTTGCAGCACGACGAGGAGTTGTTACGGAAGCTCCCGCCGTTCTCGACCTCTGCGATGTCGTCCATTTTATCCAGCATATTATTGGTGATATCAATGAACTGCCCGAATTTCAGACAGTCCGTCTTAAATTCATCTTTTCAACCACATGACCAATGGTTTTACTACAGATGATGCAAATCCTCAAGCTGCTCATCCGCCATTTTAGCAAGTCCGGCAAATCGAAAGCCCATCTACGGGACTCAGGTGAGGGCCTGGCGGATGACGGCAGCAATATCCCTGTACGCATGTTGGCGAAAATCGGGAAAACCCGCTTTGCGACACACTTTATGGCGGTGACAACAGTGTCACCCGTCGTGCACAATATTCAAGGCCTCGTTTTAGACCAGAAAATTAAATTCAAAGTTCGTTTCGTCCCTCCGTTTATTTGAACCGTACTGAGACTCCGTAGAACCCATTGCTTCAGGAAGTCTTCGGTGACCAAACCTCAGTCCGGCTTCCGACATTTTTGAGGGATATGTTGAGCTACGAAATGATTGTCACGCCGTTGGCACGTTCACTCTGGTCCCTGGAGGCGACGACTGCGAACCCCTCAGATGCTTTCGTCTTTTGGCTTGCCATCGGGCACACCCTCGACAGCATATTCGAGAAGAAGGAGAAAGATACCGGGATAACCATCAAACTTGCGGCACATGTTCGCGCCAATTTCAATACACGATACTCCCAATTTTTCAAACACAATGAGGTGTATTTCGTGGCATTCTGTCTAGATCCCCGTTCGTTCGCCTCCCCTGCTCACTATTTACTACTGACCACTAGATATAGGATATCCGAACGCCGAATTTCTACGCAAACGCTCTGACACCCAGGAGGGTGTTGCGGAGCACATTTCTTATCCGCACGCATTTTTTCGCGTTAAAGAGTTTCTGAAACAGATGCTGAAGGCTCTTTTGGAACAACACAGGAGTCACAACGGTGAATGTCGTTGTCATCCAGTTTTAAAGACGCAGACGGAACTCTACATTGTCGACGCCTTGAGGCTGCAGCTTGAGGCTTTCTGGCTCGGCGAGGCGCCGTTCCACACCCCCATCATGAACGGGGATATTATGGAGTGGTGGACGAACTTGGGCCGGGGAGATTCTCCTCGATCCGATGTTATTGCGGTGACCGGTTTCTTCCAGATCCCGATTCGTAAACTGATGTTTTTTGCAGATGCTCGGAGTCAGAATTTTCGGGATCCTCGTCAACTCAATGCCTGATGAGCGTACCAATTCCAACATCACCTGGTTCAACAGCGCGCTGCGGGGAAATCAGAAACAGGAGGGTCTATTGGATATGATAATGGTTGGTCAATGGTACAGATATCATGCTCCGGTGCGTCTGCGACTCTTCACATATTGCAAGAAAGTACACTGACAATGGTTTCAGGGTGCAGAAGGTCCACGCCGCCCTCCACGTCGTCCAACGGTCGCCTATCGTCGCCTTGACCAGTCCGTGATTGACAAGATAAAGCTGAAACAGCGAGAGGACGATTCCGAGTCCGAGGCATCCGATTCTGATGCCGATCCAGATGCCGGCTCCACGGAAATAAACGAACAAGACGACGAGGAGCTACAGAAGCTATCCGACGCTCTCAGAGCCAAGATATCCCGCATGAAACACAGGCGCAAGAAAAACACGAAGAAGACCTTCAGATCTGACGCCGTATTTGTTGTCGACAGGGATGTGATGTTGAGGGCCCCCGGATTGAAGGGCTTGCTGTCAGATGACGACGTGGCGACTAAGGAGACTGGAAACGCGCCGCCCCAACCCATTTCCGCGCCGCAGAAAGCCAACTGGGACTGGTAGTTCGTAAATAGCGGCAATTCTAAAATAGGCAATTGTCAATTGTCATCTGTCAGTTCTGACAGTCATCCTGACAGTCAGCCTGACAGTTAATTATTTTCCTCAAAGTGGAATTGTCAGCGGACCCTATTATCGTGGAATCCCAATAGTAATACGAAAGGACAAATCCATGATGGCCCATCAATACATCAGTTCTAGCCCCACAATAGCTTCCGAACTTCAATGCCCCAACCGGCTGGCCTTTAACAAAGGTAAACAACATAGCCACAATTTGGCGAAATATTCATTCTCAATCCCAACCTCATCTAAAAAAGCAGGGGAAGGCCCAAAGTGCCTCCCCCGGGGCCCAGGGCCTCAGGTGCAATTTTTTAGGGAGGCAGGCCATTGGCGGAAGAGGTTCAGTAAAACGGGCCAAGCAGGTGGCTATGTTGTTTACATTTGTTAAAGGCCAGCCTCTCTGGAGGGGTTGGGGCATTGAAGTTCGGAAGTAATAGTGTCGGCTATCAGTGATTTGTCGTTTTGTATGACTTAGACTACAGAGATTCAGCTTTAAAAGACCTGAACACTGACATCGGAATGGCTAATTAGTAACACGAGCTGGGAAAGTGATCACGTGATGTCATAGTGGGGGGGATTTTGTGCACTGACCGTACAGTGCCCGTCACCACTTCTCCAGCACGTGCTCCTCGGGCCCAGGAAATTTTTGTGAATTATTTGTGATTTTTCTAGCCAGGAAACTGGCCAAAAGAATGTGTTTCGCACAAAGATCTATTTTTTTTCCCACGGTGTTTCACTTTTCCGGGGCTCGGCGATTTTTTGTGTGTGTACCTAAGTGGGGCTCTTGTCAAACAAGACCAACGGCCTCCATCACGTCAGACGTCGTGTCCTTCCTTCCAGTCCACGGGCGAGATGCCGAAGAAGACGAACGGAAAACAACGGGCCGCAATCAATCGTGAAGCTGCCAAACGCAATGAAGCACCTGTCGTCCCTCGCCTGCCTGTAGATCCGTCACTGACGGTGGACCCCACATTTGTGGATTCTGATCCTGAGTCGGAAGCCGGACAGCCAGAAATCTCGGCGCCAGTGGAAGTAGATATTTTTACCAATGCTCGATCTTAAAATGGGGTAACTGACCTCTGCTTAAAGCAGATTCCGACGGCATCCACCTCCCTCAAGCGCAAAAATCCGGATGACGACGATCTCGGGCGTGCAACTGATTGTTGCATGCAGCGTGTCCTTTCACTCCAACAGGACTTCCGCGAGGAAAAACCCCTGCTTCAGCTGATCATTGAGAAGGCCGGCCACAAGTGCCTATTTCTGCCGAAGTTCCATTGCGAACTGAACCCTATCGAAATGGTTTGGAGCCAATTGAAGCGCCGTGAGTCTCTCAGTTTTATTTGGTTCATCCGTCTGATTATTGCCAGGTTTCCGTGAATTGACCGACGGAACATTCCCCTGTGCCAAAACCCTTGTCCCGGAATCACTCGACCTCATCTCAAATGATAACATCCGTCGCTACTTCGGTCATTGCATCAGACTTTTGACATTTGACTTGTGACCTTGTACAAGGCCAAACAAGCCCGAAAAAGGCCCGAAAAGCCGGCAAGCTCACAAAGTGACAAACCTATGTCCGAATTTCACAAGCTCGGAGATCTCGTCCAAAAATGGCAAGTTTTCCGAATGCTACGAGAGCTTTTGTGTGCTGCTGCGTGTGCTGGGGCATGTGCTAACAATTGTAGACGCCACACGATGTGAAAATGAAGGATGGAGATACGGTGTATGCGGGTGGTGCGTACCTTCCCTGCACTCCATTGTATCCTCGGTTTATTCACCAGAGGGAAACACCGCGCAGGAATTTGTTTCGTCCACGACGTCAGTGCACCACCCACCCCATTGCCGAGGCTGATGATAGCCCCGTCAGGGCCCCCGCACGTATAAAATGTTCGTGAGACGGGACAGTACGTTCAGCCACATGCGCCCACTTCTCCTGAAACGGCCGCACGTAAATGCTGGGTTCAGGTGAGAAGACCGGCTTCTGACCAGTTGCTGCTGCATAGATGAATGTCATTTTCCAGCTTGGAGTTCGGAGGCCGAGTAATCGACATGGCTGGTACGCCGGAGTCCTTAAATATGGGCGATTCTAGTGTGTTTTATCGCGCCGCTCGAGATGATCAGCTGATTCCTTTGTTTTCAGCACATTTAACCTTAGAATACCCTCCGTATGGCCTGATTTCAATCACTTCGTGTACTCACAGCGTCATAGTTGGCCTCATCACACTGAAAATGTATTGGGACCTCAACACCTCAAACCGGGATCTTTCGAAACCGATGCCTACGAATGGGAATCTTGTAAACCGGAACCCTGTGAACCCGACGAACCTTCTGCGCAACAATGGAATGGTGTAGCAATTCACTCTTTTTGAACGAAGAGGCAAAGCCCTCAGGTCGTTTTATGTGCACGATGGACGAGTGGCATCAGGCAGTTTCGGTGCAGTTGAGCATCGAACAGG